>CM054826.1:6183837-6783837 GCA_028984105.1 Lavandula angustifolia | reverse complement strand
AACACATTACCTCTGAATCCATCGGAGCAAAAACTCAATCAAGATCGTCTCCCATTCATCGGCATAGTCTCATAATTCGTCGTGGTGATGCCCATCATCACTCGATATTCCTACATGGCTCTCAAGAAGATACTAACCGCGAGTGATGCATGTAAAGCAGCACCAAAAGGGAGTGCATCGTCGTTAAACCTAAAGTAGGGCGAGTGTAAAAAACCCGGCTTTTTTTGTTCTGCACTATTTGTCCCTAACATAAAGAAGTAACCAGGCATGAGTTCTTGGTAGAACGAAAAATCCTCTGCTACCATCACGGATTAGAATCCGTAACTCCATTAATCCCAAGCATATCCCCTGCAACTCGTTGGAAGAGTTTGTGGAGCTCCTTGTCGTTCACGGTTGGAGGGTACATTGGCTTGTCTTTCGCATTAAAAGTGACGGTTGCATTGCATCTTTGTACGGCAGCTTGCCCTACTATAACCTAAGTGAATTAGGAGATGTCAATTTTGGATCAGGAACCATAGAGAAACTGAATCTATGTTTATAAAGAATTCCATATGATGACATTTTAATTACCTCCTCAATTCTTTGCATGAGATAGTCCAAGTTTTTCACTGAAAAGGCTCGAAACGTGCCTCCAATGGTGACGGAGTCTGGGATGACATTAAAAGCGCCGCCTCCTTGAAACTTAGCAACTGTTAGCACCTATTAAGTAAAACCCTTCTTTACAAGTGCAAAATTTCTAAATAAATCTTGAGATAAGTATTTTCATTCTTCACAAGTTGAAATTAAGAACAAAATATTTAGAGAAATGGGGTTATGTTTAGATAATAAAAGAGGAAGACTATGATAGAAAACGGTAATTAGGTTATATTATTTGTTATTTTAGTATTGTTAGATTAGGGTAAATTAGGATTTAGCATCTTATGTCTATGTAAAATAAGGGCTTCAAACTAAGTTAATGAGAAAATTAGTCTAGGTCTATATTTCAAATTTCAAGTCATATACAAGCATGAAGCAGCTACGTACCAGAGAATCGAGAGGATCAGATTCACGAGAAATGAGCTGTTGCAAGCTGACTATGACATTTGATGCAGCTAATATGGGGTCTATTGCTTGCTGGGGAATTGCTGCATGGCCGCCTTTTCCACTTATCTCGGCTTCAAACCGGCCACTGCCTGAAGTAAGTGGACCGGCCCTGCATCTCACCTCACCAAGCAGCACGAGAGGGTCGTTATGGAGAGCAAATATCGCTTGGATGTTATCAAGATAACCGGTTTCAATCATCTTCTTTGCTCCTCCACCGGCTTCTTCGGCTGGTTGGAAAACAAGAACGACGGTTCCCTATTGTCCCGAATTAGTTTAAGAGATTTATGAGCCATTAGTAATGGATAAGGAACGGGTTTAGAACTCGAGCTCAATCAAAAACACATTCTTATGAATTATGATCATCCATGTAAATATGATGGTCCAATTTCTATAGGTACATATCCTAGAACATATACAAAGATTATCCTCCCTACTTTCCTGACATGATAGGCATATTTCTACATACACTTATCCAAGAATCTCCAATTTTGAGATTTACAAGCAAGTTTTTGCTGTTGAGTGAATCAAAATGGGAATCAATGAAGGGGCAAACCTTCAAAAAGTCGCGATTTTCTTGAAGAATCATCGCGGCACCAAGAAGCATTGTAACATGTCCAACATGCCACAAGCAAGCATCTTTCCACCATTTCTACTCTTATACTCAGACTCCACCATTTCCTACATCATGAATCAACACGCTTAAACTTCATCAACAACAAACTACAATGTTAACAAATTAGCCCAAAACCTCAAATTCAAGACTTCACTTAGCTTCACAAAAATGAATCCAAAATTCAAGAATCTTTACTAAGAACAATATGCAATCTTTAACTGTATCATACCAAAATAAATCAATTAGTCCACTATTTCTTACAACAGAAACCAACACATTTCATGAACAACAAACTAAACATTAACAAATTAGGCCAAAAACCTCAAATTCAAGACTTCATCTAGTTTCACAAAAATGAATTCAAAATTCAAGAATCTTAACCAAGAACAATATGCAGTGCAGTCTTTAACTCTACCATCCCAAATACACCAATTCGAATACACCATAAAATATTAAATTTTGGCAAACCTGCAGAGGAAGTGCACCCATATCTGCCCTAATTGCAACAAAAGGGGGCTTTCCTGAACAAACAAATCCAAGCAAACCAGTTCCAGCAAGAGGATGCTTATACGAAATCCCCATCTTATCCAATTCTTGCCTAATTAATTTACTCGTCTCGAATTCTTCAAACGCCTTCTCATGTAATTTCCTCCTAACCCCCACCATCCACTCAAAAACCTCGGCCTTCTTGGCGTAGTTGAGGAAATTTCTGGGGATTTCAGAGAGCTCTAACGGAGTTAAATTCGAGTCCGAGAAAATGGTTTTGCGTAGAAACAAGAAAACGGCGCAAATCAACAAAACCCATCTCGAGTAATTCATGGCTGCTGCCTTCAACTGGTTTGCTTCTTCTTGCTACTTGGTTTCTTGAATCTGGAATTCTCGGAGTCGAGTGCTAACGATCATTTGGATAGAAGAAGAGGGTTGATCAAAATTCATGCGAATGTTGGCATATTTCTCGGATTTAGGAGATATGGGCAGCTTTTTGTATTGAGGTTCAATTTGGTGAGTAATATGATAGCAATAGTATTTGTATATTTAGTAAAAAATCAGATCTCTCGCTGTAACCCCAATCTTGTATTCTAACCTGCAAACAACACAAGCTATGTATGGCTGAAAAGTGTTGATAATTACTTATAGAGAATGGGTTGAACATATTTTTTAGTATAAATCGAATCTATCGTAAATAATTAGTCAAAAACATTCGAGAAGAATGCAGCTGCAGATTTTCTCCTATTTTCAACAAATTTTCAAAAAAAAATCAGTTGAGAGGCAAAATTGGTCATCTTGCAAGTAGACGATGTCGTTTGGTACAGCAACATCAAGCCACAGCATACATGCCAAAAAGCAATAAGCTGATTATGAAACAGAGCTTCTGAAGTTTTAGATGGCAATCAATATGCATCAAATCACTGCACCGCACCATGATACAATACAGATAACAGATCCAACGGTTCAAAGCTACTCGATACGATCCTCAAACTGGTACGACCTCTCAAAATCATTGATACATAGTTCTTCAATGGAATGGCAAGCCTCATTACTAGGTAACAGAAATAGTTTACTCACACTTTGGTTTGGGACAAGTACAGTAACAGCACAGTACCTCCACCTTCCGTATCTCGACAAGGCTTGCACCGTCTCTTGCCAAAACTAGTTGCGGCCTTAATGCACTAAACACGCTTAACCATCTTAAGAATGGATAGATAGATTAATCTGTTTTTTCAGCTAAGTAGTGCTCCAGCATGTCATCTTCGTCATCTGCACGTGTAAAGATGGAATCTTGAACCATTTTCAAAAGATATTTAAAGGGGGGAGGAATGAGAAAGGTGAATTTACCTTCAAAGTCTTCATCATCAAAATCAATGTCTTCCTCAACTTCCTCATCTTCGTCAGCAACAGCAGCAGCTCCTTTCTGCATGCCATGAATTCATTCAAGAATTAAGATTAGGGTGAAAATAGCAAGTTTTTAAATTAAGGGGCAAATCTATAATTTCATTTGGGGGGGGGCAATCACATTTTTTTATGAATTACAAAGAAAATTCGGGGTTATAAGCAAATTTTCACAATTCGGTGCACCAATGCTTGTTATAGCCTCAATCAAGACATATTGTAACCAATATATGTTTTCAAAATCATGAGAAATAACGATGATGTAGAAAGAGGAAATACCGCAGAAGCCCTTCCACTTTCAAACCACTGCCTGCCTGAAAGTCTTTTCTCCTTTGGAGCAGCAAGAACAGAATCTGGCATCAGCCTAAAATAGTGAAGAAACATGTTACAAAAACAAATGTAAATAAACAAACATATCTATATATATAGGCAGTTATATAGGCAGCCTCTAACTTATGAAACTCACTTGGCTCTTTCAAGAGCTAATTCTGCTTCATATCTCTCCCGCCATGCCAAAAATGATTCAACGGTAACGGGTTCTCCATGTGGTATAATAACCTGAAAAGAATTGGCACCTAAACGTTAAATTAAGCTAAAATATAAAAACGGCAGTAGTTGGAACAAGAATCACATGATCTTGTGGCTTATTCTTTTCAGAATTTCCTTTAATACATGTCCACTTATAGACACATTTGAGAAACAAGAATACCTCATCTTTTGCAGCCTCATCATCATCATGATCCTCATCTTCATCATCCTCGGCAAATCTTTCAGATAGCCATTCTTTAGCTGATGTAACCAAGGTGTAAACCATTGCCATACCAAGATTTTCTGCTGCCTGTCAAATGAGCATTATGAGTACCTTGAGATGCACTATTGCGGAAAGATCGAGAATAAGATTGCAGCTACTGTGGTCAGACGAGGACGAAACTTTTTCACATTAAACTCTTCCAAGAATTTCACTCCCCGCAAAAAAAGGCTACTACTTTATCGGCATATATGCTTAAACCCATCAAGTCACTTATTTTGAACATATAGAAACTCTCAAGAGCCATCTTGATATTAATATTTATGAGAGCAAGAAATCAAAAACAAACATTCAGATTGAGTTACAAGAGATTTAAGGTCTTACCTCTTGATCAAGCTTTTCTTTGAGAGCTCTAAGATCGGCTTGTTGAATTCCTTTCAGACTGAAACAATATGATAAGTCTTCAGATATAGATAATTTCACAAAAACTATGTTGGACTAAATTTTTTCCATAAAATTGGGTACAATGTAACCTTTTCAAATAGAGAAGCGGAGGTTCATCCGGATACTTTTCTGTGTGTGCGAAAATCAATGCCAACCGTACTGCAAAAAAGAGAAGAAATTTGCCAAAAGCTATTAGTCTCTAATCGAAAAAGACATAGAGCTGGAAGAATACAAGAAGAACAGTGGCATGGAAGTTGTAGAACCTGGTGGGATATTTGACTCATCTGCCTCATCGTCCTGTTGGAACAAAAAACAAACAAGACCACAACAATGAGAGATGCAACTAAAAGGCTAATTTTTAGTCTATCATTATAAAGAATTCAATTCGAAGTACACGTAAAGATATGTTTACCTGGGGACAGATGGTTATCTCAAAGCAACGGTTCGAAGTATCCAGACCACTTTCACTAGGATGAATTTCTGGTATAAGGAATTCACTAGCATCGATTAAGTTATCGGGTTTAGGTGCATTGGCATAAAATACAAAAAAGTATCAGACATAGCAGGAATAAAGACCTTTGAACTCGTCCATGAGGATTGCTTCCAAGGCTTCAATTTCCATGTCCTGCTCTGCCTTATAGTCTGTCCAAATCAACATCGCATAATCAAGATGAATATGAACCTTAAAATCAGATGCTTTGTAAAAGAAAACTAGTTCACACACCAATCTAAACTAGGGATGTCCAATTTAGAACATTAGAAACCACTAATCATGAAATCCAAACCAGAAGCCTTGCATTCAAATATGAATTAGTTCAGTTGTATTCAGTTATTTTAATTTTTATATACTCAGCAACATACCAAAGTAATTAACTTACCCAAAAAACAATTTATCCAAGTCAAGGATCCCTAATAATCTCTCTCTAATTTGTATTCTCTTTCTCCTATCTAGCTTTGCCAAAACCTACCCCTTAGAATTCATAACATATGTACCAACTATATGATACAATTCACAAACAGAACAAATCCAAATTTAGCTCCATAAGAAATCTTGCCACCAGTAAAGCGTGGGGGGGGGGAGAGAGCTACAAAATTCAGGAACTATTTCGCTCAATAAAAATCGAAGTAAAGGAGCATCTTATTACTGACATCAGTGTGAACCCTATAAACTCAATCCTTACTATCAAGAAAAAAGGAAGATTTCAAATTTACAAACTAAACCACGAGAAACTCAATCTAAATTAAAAAAAAAACATCAAATTTACAAACTATACCAGTCATGGCTTCCGAAGACGATGATTTCTCCTCTCTTTTTTCCTTCAATTGCAGGGAGAAATAATGAAAGAATTAGAGGAGAGGGAAAAACCTAATGAGAAACAGAGGAGGGCGAAGGGGTCCACGTGCACTCTTTTGTGATCTGCTGCTTGCAGTGCAGTGGACCTCAAATAAAAACGTTATTACGATATTAGTTGAAATCAATCAGAGCCGTTGAGAAAGTTCTATTAAAACAGGTGTAGCGAAACTAGTATACGACTTGCCGTGCCTGATTACAGAAAAAATCTCTACATAAATTCGAAAATATAATAAAATATAAAACAAAAGTTTTATTAGGTTTCTTCCCCCTTCTCTCTCTTCCCCCTCTCTTTCGCTCTCTTCCCTCAAACTTCATGACCGCTCCTCAGTTTCCTCTGTTTCATAAAGATACTGAAAGGCAGCTGCGATCCCGTTCACAGTAAGTTTCTCTCTCTATTGCATGTTTCCTCATCCACTTCACACAATCGCACAGCACACACGCTTCTTTCGCGCAAGCATAAACTCTTCTCCCCCATTTCAAGTCCTTTCTCTACATCTATATAGCTGATGATTCGGCGATAAATCCGAACCGCTTGGCGTAAACAGCAGAAATTTCATTTTGATTGTTATAAAGTGTTAAATGACGCAATTTAACGGTTTTAAAGTTTTCCTGGAAATGAGGGAAGAAGAATTTTTTTTTTTTTTATGTAGCAATTCTACAATAAGATCTAGCTCTCATTCTCCTACTTAATCAGAATGTATGGTCAATTTTCCTTATTTTATTTCGGTTTCATGATTTGATTTTGCCACTTCTTGCAATCTTGTTGCAGTGTGTATTATGTTAACCTTTTCCTGAATTTTGTTTGTAGATATTAGAAGGAATTTGGATGCTGGTGCGTTAGGGTTTGAGCTTTTACTTGAGGGCTTTGTTTGTGCCCCAGAAAATGCAGGCCTCAAAATAATTGATTGGAGAAGTACACCTCTCTGTTAAATTCTTTAATTTTTTTCTCGATTCTTTTGGGTTGTGGTTTCTGAATGGGGAGCTCCAGCGAGGACCCTAACAAGGGCCTTGATATATCTGTCGGTGGCTTGGTTTGGGTTCGGCGGCGAAACGGTTCGTGGTGGCCCGGCCGGATTCTTGGCACCGACGAACTTCCGGAGGGCTGTCTGCCGACGCCCAGATCAGGGACCCCTGTGAAGCTCCTTGGTAGAGAGGATGCAAGTGTGTAAGTAATTGTGTTAATCTTCTTGTTTGTTTCCTTGATTGGATTGTATAACATAGTGGATGTTGGTTCTGTGTTAAGTCATAAAAATGGTTTTGATTATTTGTGTTTTTAATGTACTTTTCAATGATTCATCTGAGAATGGTTTTGTGATGATGATTTATGGATAAAAGGATGCCAAGATTGGTGCATGGTTGTGTGTTTTCAGTGTTCAGTCATAAAAATGTTTGATTATGTGTGTGTTTTATTTTCTCCAAAAAATCCCAAGAATGGTTCATGGTTGTTTGGTTGTGTGATAATTCATAAACATGTTTTGATTATGTGTTTTAATCTTTTCAAAATGTCATCTGAGAATGGTTTCGTGAGGATGATTTATGGAGAAAATGGATGCCAAGAATGATGATACATGTGTGTTTGTTCTTCGTGTCTCTCGTGCTGAATGTATATTGATCTAAATTCTTGATAATACTCTAGGGATTGGTATAATCTAGAGAAATCAAAACGAGTGAAAGTTTTCCGTTGTGGAGAGTATGATGATTGCATCGAGAAAGCGAAGGCATCTGCATATCTGCTATCTAAAAAGGCAGTCAAGTATGCTCGAAGAGAAGAAGCTATCCTTCACGCGCTTGAACTGGAAAGTGCTCGTCTTGGTAAAGACTACCCAAACTCATATTCTGAACCAACTCCACAAGCTAAGGAGCAAAATCTTGTCTTGGAATCGCCCCCTTCATCACATCATGTCGAAGAGTGTAAAGATAACGAAGAGGATTTGTGTATTTCTGCAGAGGATCAAGATTCACCCCCAGAAATGTCACATTCTGGTGTTTCATTTGAGGAACCACATCATATTAAGGAAGAGCATAAGCGGTGGAGAACTCCAAATGATTCGGAAGATGATGGAACCGAAGGAGTGAAGCGTATGAGAGGACTTGAGGATCTGGGAATGGGCGTTTCATCATCACCAAGAAGGAGAAGACCTCAAGCTGCACAGTGTCATGAGTCCTTGAAAAAGAGAAACCGGCGTCGCCCTCTTGCAAAAGTTCTTGAGTGTACTCCAATGGTGTTTGTTCCTGTTGTTTCCCATCAGTTGTCTAGTCCAACTGAGTCTTCTGTTCCTTCCGGATTGGAATCTAACGAGTCGAAGATAAACAACTCGCTAGTAATGAATAACAACTCAGATAGTACTGGAGTTTCATGTAAGAATGCGACGTCATTGAGCACACCTACGCCTGCAGATGCTTCCCTTGTATCCAAACCGAAGGAGAACGAAATCTCCAGCATACTAGAAGTTCCCGAGAATGAATCTGCTAAAGGGTTGTTCGATGTGCCTCTTGTTCCCGTAGAAAAACCATCTGCAGGTATAATATAAGTGCTTTCCATATAGTGATCAACATTGACATGATATAAGTAAGTGGTTAAATCAAACAACCAAATTCTAAAGAAAAATCATTATCTGAGTGCCTGCATATCGGTGGATAGAACTGCTACATCATTTGAATCTTGAAGGGTCTCAAATTTAAGACATTCATGTTCATCATGATTACATTAGCTTCTTCAGTTTGTCTTGTTTCTTCGCAGCAGCCCAGTTTGTAACTGGTTTGGTTATACTGTAGGTTTATCCACAAACCATACTAGCTCGTCTCAGAAGGTTCCAGATGGTTCTAGAGCCCAATCAAGCCAGAGTAGCCATGTTGAAACCGTATCTCTTGGAAACGAAGAACACAACGAAACTGGCTCCACTAGTTCTGGCACAATCGATGCTCATAACCCCACCCAAACACTAAACAAAGGCACTTCAGAATGGCAGTTAAAAGGTAAGAGAAATTCAAGAACAAGAAAAACAGATATAGCTGATGATGAAGATGTAGCTGGGCCAAGACATGGCTGGCGCTGGAATGATCCTCACAAAGACTCCCACACACCGCCACCGCAGAGGATCCTCCCCTACCGCCACTCCCGCTTAACCGTCAACCCAAAATACGAATCCTCCGATTTCTCCCTTAAACACCATGCTAACTTAGGCTTGGTTGATGTCAATGTGGAGGTGAAAACCGGCTTTACGCAGCAGCGGGTCCCGTATATCTCCCTCATGAGCAAATCTCGCGGCCAGCCCATCATCGGTCATCCTCTGTCAATCGAGGTGTTGGAAGATGGCTTCTGTGATGACATGCTTGGCTTCTCTCAATGTTACCACAGCAGCTCTGAATTGGACCGCGAACGGAAGCCACGGGGAAGGCCGCCGGGTAAGTGTTCGACGAAATGCCCCAAAGGGAGGAGGAACAGACTGTTGTCGAAAAAGATCAGGACTTTGTCATCGTTGACTAGCGGCCAAAAGCAAAGTCAAGAAAACAAGAAATTTGTGGTGGAGAAGAAGATTAAAGGTCCTTCTATAGCTTGTGTTCCTTTGAATATAGTTTTTAGTAGGATTAATGCAGCTTTGAACAGTTCAATGCTGAGTTAATTTCTGTACTTACAAAGATGATTTGCTGCTGTGGAAACTGTGCTATGTTAGCAGCAATGTACAGTTTGCATTGTACGATAAAACCTATAGAAACGTTGGTGAGATTCTAATTTATCGCCGTTGTAGATGAGTTCGTCGTTGTGGAGGCAATAATGGATGAACATTTCTCTAAAAAAATTACCATGATTTATACATTTGTGTATCACAATCGTAATTGTTTTTCCGAACTTTTTTTGTGGTTCACGCCACGGTTTAAATTGAATACTTTTTATAGTTAGTTGTCAAATGTAAAGGAGTAATACTGATCCTCCAATAATAGTTTTCATGGTTCATTTTGCACATTAATTTTAAAATTCACCGGCAAATATAATAATTTTTTATTTATTCCAAATTGCACATGAATAAATTTCTCCGTGAAATTGATTCTAACATGACAAATCACAATCTGATGTGTCTGCACGCCTACCAGTTGAGTTACAAATTTTAAAATTTTGATTTCTTGTAAATACAAATAATTTTTAATAATTTTACACATAACCTTTAAATTTCATTTAAATTTACACATAAACTTTGTATTTTTTTAAACTATATTTTTCTACACTAAATTCAGGAATTATAAAAAAAATGAAGGGTGTTTCGTTAAAGCTGTCGAATGGCCCGGCCCAGCCCATTATCCTAAATGGATGTATAATGGGCTTCTGATAAAGCCCGGCCCCGATGTCAATCATTCGAGTCGTTAGGGTTTATCTACCATCGTCTCAATTAACACACACATTCACGTTTTCATATCTGTTCGTCAAGCCGTTTCGCCATTAAACCCTAATTGTCAATCTTAGGTATATTCTAGCTCATCAACAACGTGATGGCTGTGTATATTGTTTGATTTTTGGTGTTTTGTGTTTTGTGTTAGAAATGGCGACGGTTCCAGGGCAGTTGATATGGGAGATCGTGAAGAAGAACAATTCGTTTTTGGTGAAGCAATTCGGCAATGGAACCGCCAGCGTGAAGTTCAGCAAGGAGCCTAACAATCTCTGCAACCTGCACTCGTACAAGCACTCTGGTTTCATTCTCGCCTTTTCAGCTTGCTTCGTGAATTCCGTTGTTATTGATGGAAGATACATTTTTAGGATTAGCGATGAGATTTTTTATTTCTTTACTATTTAACAACGCTAATCATCCGTTTCTGCAAGTTGAAGTTTTCTCGCTGATACTTTTCCAATATTTTCAGGATTAGCCATCTGTAGAAAATTAGGAAAATTCTATCTTTTGTGATGTTCAGATGACTTACAGTTCCTATTGATCGAATGTCGCAATTGGAATTAGAGAATTAGGGATGGTTTCGTGTTCTTAAACATTTCTCTTATTACGATTTCTCTCTAAATTGTCCTCAAGGGATTTCATACCTGCATATTGTATAGGTGGCATATAGTTTCCCTTGTTGGACAAATGTTGTAAATCCTCTGTTTTGTTCTTTAACTGAGCTCCAATTTTCTCTGATCTGAATTTGATTTTTATTTTCTCATGGGCTGTTATTAATAGGTTTGGCAAACAAGAAAACAGTGACCATTCAACGGGGCAAGGATCAATCAGTGTTGCTTGCAACAACAAAGACCAAGAAACAGAACAAGCCTTCCAGTTTGCTCAATAAGTCTCTAATGAAGAAAGAATTCAATCGCATGGCCAAGGCTGTTTCCAATCAAGTAATATAGCCTTTTCCTTTTTCCGCACATTTGGTCGTTCGTCCAACCCTCCCCAATTTGAGTTTTACTCAACATCTTGAATGAATTCAAGAACATTTGTTGGTTGAGTACTACATTAGCAAGTGAAACTTTCTTCAACTCAAGATTTACTACTTAGTTTGCTTGCATTATCTTGGCAAGACTGCCCAGATGAATATCTTTCCTCTATTGGTCCTAAAAGTTGCAAAAGTGTATCTCATGACATAACCCCTCTAGTTTTATGATCCTTTTAGCTCAAACTCATTGTCATATGATTGACTTTTGTATTTGCATCCATAAGTGTTCTTGGTACTCCTTTCTGGTTCATTTGGTTGATGCTTGCATATTCTATGCTAAACATGTAATCTTGATGCAGGTGGCTGATAACTATTACAGACCTGATCTGAAGAAATCAGCTCTAGCAAGATTAAGTGTTGTCAACAGAAGCCTCAAGGTTGCTAAATCTGGTGCCAAGAAGAGGAACAGGCAGAAGCTGGCTGCTTAGATCTTTACCAGAAACTTAAACTGTTTTCATGTCTGTTTCACTACCAAATTTTATTTTTTTATTTAAGATTTTCATTAGTGGAGTTGATATGTACTCCCTTCGTCCCGCTAAATTAGTCCCATTTTTCATTTCGAATTGTCCCACTAAATAAGTCTCATTCAAAAAATGAAAGAAATGGCCAGGCTACCATCGCTCTAAGTAAGTGGGTACTACCATCTTATACTTACACTTTATTAGTTTTTATTCACTTCCTAAATTTTCATGTTAAAAAGGCATGAGACTTGTTTAGTGGCCGGAGAGAGCATTATGTTTTGAACCAGAGATGTGGCCAAGATTCGGAGATGGATTATAAGGCTATGTAGTTGAAAATCATTCAAAAAATTCCACTTAAAAAAAAGTAATCTAATAAATTTTCAAAAGCCGTAAGTACTTTGTTGTAGCTTTCAAATAGTCTTTGTTTGATTGAAGTTTTTTCGAAGACAAAAAAGGAAAAAGAGCGAGTAACGAATAAAATTTGTTAAACTAAAAAATAGACCTTTGATTGTCTAGGAAATTTAGTTGGTTCAATTCATTTAATGTAAGATCAATTCATTTTGTGAAATTTATTATTATTATAAAATTAACTCTACATGGCTCCGCCCATGTTTTGGACCAGGATGAGGCCTAAGTTCATCAACTCAAAACCCTTGATTATCTTTCACAGTTGCACTTAAACTACTAAACTCAAAACACTACATCCTCATATACAAACACATGGGCTTAACTCCTCTGTTCCTGATCTCATAATCTGGAAAACAAACTTCCTAAAAACAGACTATATACACTCGTTGCAAGTTAAAGAGCCTTACCATCCTACAAAAAAGCTATGTCAAACTACACACCTGTTGATTCCTTCCTATGAAGACTTTTTTGATTCCTTAGACCTCACTCCCTTGAACCATTTATCATCACCAGAAAAGCTTTTCAAGAGTTGTCTTGTACACGCCTGCTCTGCTTGCGTCGCATTCTTCATTCGAGCAGCTTTTACCCATGCTGGCTCCTATCAAATCAAGAATTCAAGAAAAATTAGATAATGATATTCACCACAGTTTAAAAATGCTTTCACCCTACCTCTGGGACAATACGCGAAAAACCAAACTTTATGAACAAAAGAATGTGTTCCATCGCTAGAATTGCGGCGAGCCCAGATGATAGATTCCAGTTTCCTTCACGGTCGTACATGCACACTAGGATCGCGCTATTGGTGCAAATCGACATCACTATCAGAAACTGCAAAAGCCCATTTCAGACGGAAGTTTAAAATGATGTTAGAAAATGAATCGATGTCATAATACCTGAAAAATATTGAGCCAAGCTCCAATTGTTTCTTCAGCACGAGGTACGGGCCGTCTCATCATTGCAAGCAACTTCAGAGCATCTGCTCTGATCTCTGTTATGTTATTCTGGGAATTAAAACATAAACAATAAATCATTTGCAGTTCTGTTTTTTCTTCACCATATGAAAAAGAAATTAGCAAAATTTATAAACTACCACTGCTGCAAAGGCAAACGCAAGAGGAAATGCACAAGCAAACATCATGATCATCCCGAACTGCAGCACCAACTCCAGAAAATCTGCCAGTAGAGGCAACTTAAAAGTAAGATTGAGTTTCTTTGTTCTTTTGTAAAGAAAAATCCTTTGAAAATGATAAGAAAAGCTAACAAGCAAATGAGATGGATTTCTCGTTTTTGGTCTTACGAAGGAGATATAAAAGCTAATGCATTACCATCAAAAAGTCCATCTTCAATCTCCCCGCCAATACTTGCAGCATAAGAAGGTTTTAGATATTCCTTCTCTACCCTAGGAAAGGAACGCAGTTTGCTAGTTGCTGAGTCTTTTTCTCGCCTTCCCTTGTTCCTTCAAAGTTGTGTATTTCACTTATTTCAGATACAAGATCAGAATGCTATGATTGATAAAAGGCAAATATACCTCACAGCTCTGTATTTTTTCCAGCTGTACGACAAGTACGGAATAGAATTTTCCAATAGATTCTCGATCACCTGAAACAAAAACAGTTATCAAACTGATTAAATGAGGTGATATCCTCAACAAAAGACGCCATTTAATTTTAATCCAATTCTACCTCGGACATAAGCAGACGTTGGATTAGAACTTGTCGGAGAGTAGTGATGTTGCGATGCAGTAGAGCGTGATAAAATACTCCGATATACGTTTGCATGAAGTAGACGCCGAATACCTAGGGAAGACAAAATTTCAGATCTGAAATTCAAGACGACGAAGAGAATGCAGCTTTCTTTTTAACTACCTTGTATACCAAGCTGTTTGTTCTGTTCTCTGCAGTATCGTATCTTTCGTTTCTAATAAGCTTCACCGAGATCTTGCCGCCCATTCTTGTGAAGTACTGGATCACAAGGAGGTAAATTGCTGTAAGGCTGAACCTAAAAAATAGTAATGGAGGATAAGTTACATAATCCAATATCCACGATTAATGAGAGGAAAAAACTCGTATGATTGATCCAGATAAAAACTCAAACTTCGAATTAAGGCTTTTGGTGTATCTAATGTGATTGTAAGTATCAATATACTCACTTAAACTAGGCCTTAAATCTGGGTAATTTGCACAGAAAAAATTATTCATGCTGACGAATTCTTGAAACCAACACTATCGAGTGAGACAAACGAGTTCACTTCTTCCCTTCTTTACTTAATTATTGCATTATAATTATGGGTTTTGTGGAAGGAATAGAAAGTGACAAAAGGAAGCATTTTTATGAGTGCTTACTTTAAAATATCGGATCGTAGAATCTCGTAAAGATGAGCGTAAGCTAACTCAAACGGGAGCTGGAGACATATGATGCTCATTATGACGAATACGTCGTTCCTTACTCTCATCAGCCAGGTAAACCACTCTTCCCTTTGAAAACTTGCTTTTTCTGTCATTCTATATGTGCTTTGTTTCTTCATGAGTTCTGATGGGAACCGGGAGAAGCTTGGTTCAGTTTTTATAGTTCTGTGTTCGGAGTCCAAAGTGACTGAATTATATATCTGCAGCCTGCATCACACAAAAGATATAATACACAAAACAGAAAGAAAAGTAAATTTCAAGGTGAACAGTATCAAGAACATACCTAGCTGAAACGGCAGCGTTCTTGCGTTTCCAGAATTGGAAAAACAAGACGACCCATGATATGAGGGACATGAAGAAAAATGGAAGCACCAGAAATTGCATCGATCTAAATAAAGAATGAATTTTCAGCTTCTAGCAGTCAATAAAGTTAACAGAAGATGCACATCGAAAAAGAAAGTTTCGGATCTTACCCAAAGTCGAACAACTGAACCGTAAGACCTAACGAAGCTGGAAAAAGCATCCACCTTGTATACATTCCGAGGAACGTAAAGTAGGTGGCAATCTGCACGATGTGTGTTTTAACGATAAAACATGATGGAATAATGATTAATGATTATGTCCAATAATTACCTTCATCCCATAATATGCACATATATCATCAATTGGCTGTGCTGTGAAGTCAGACCAATTCATGGCCCAATTTCTTAGAAGTTGCTTCCGCTTCTTTTCGTCTAGGAAGAACAGAGATGATGGTATGTAACATCTGTTTCTAACAACTATAAGCATATAAGATTTAGGAGTATCATACCATGCAATGGAAATACTTCTTTGACAACTCCCATAGCTTCCAATTTCCGAAGTAGAGATTTGCCCGGATTCCAGTGTTCGTCTTTACAATCAGTTCTCAGTTCTACAGCCAGTTTTCGGGTGTTGACCTGCAAAATTCTGCTTTAGTCAGCATGCACTCGGGAAAGGGATATTTCTCATTAACTCCCGACGAATATGATTACAAGGAAATACTACCTTCATCCAGTTATTATCGTCATGTTTTTTTTGGCACAAAGATTAAGAAAATGGTTTTTTTGTGGTTTATACTCTTTTACTTTTGGTTAGTTAATTCTTGTCCACACTTTTATAGAAACGAGACATTTTTAATGGGATGGCCCAAAAAGGAAAACAAGACATCAATAACGGGACGGAGGGAGTAGCATGATAGCTCTCTCAATTCTAAAATTCCTCGTTATTGCAGAAGTAAATATACCAAAGCAAGAGGTGGATTATAACAAACTCAACTCATTATATACTTCGTACTTAATCCTAATTGAAATGCATTCCCATCACTAATTCAATCGTATTGCTAAAGACTAATTCAAATGATTTTCATGTAGATAGGCAATGTGTAACTTACAATCCCATATATTAGGTGATTGTAGCAACGGAACCGCTCGCACCAACTGAAGAGGGAACCATCCGGTAGCCTAATGAAAGCTAAAGCCTCATCCCATTCAAATGGAAGATCCATCCCTGCAAACAAAATTGCAAACTAAGGCAAACAGAAGGTATGCAACATGACTCTTTGAGAGCTAACTGAGTCACCTATACGAGTCGGTTTTCGGAACTGCAACTCAGCTGCAGCCTTCCCAATTACATCATCTGCTGCTGCCAACTGCAAATCATACAGAATCAACACAACTATGCAGCAATAGAATTTCACAGTACCCATACATAATATGCTTACAATTTTTCACATATAAATCAAGAATGCAGCAAAATATCACAAAAGAATCTAGATTTCCAGGCATGCAATACTAATAATTGATAAATAAGGTAAAATTTGACTGATCACATGAATATGCTGCACAAAGATCAAAACTTGAAAATATAAAATCCCCTAAATTAGGAGATATAATATGATAAAAATAGAATTTGAAATTTACCTTGATGAATTCATTTTGAAGGCCAACAACTCTCTGAACGATGAGACCTTTTCTTCTGAGCTCATCAACAAGAACATTAGTGCAATTTGCCTTCTCTCTCTCATCTTCTCTGTTTTCACCCCATTTAGGAACAACCAGAGCTATCTCAAACACACACCCTTCTTCTTCCCTCTCATTCTTTTTCATTTCCAACACCAATAAATTCCAGAAAACATTAAAATTTCTTCAATAAACAGACCTCTCTCTCTCTCTCTCTCTCTCTCTCTCTCTCTCTCATCTCTCTCTCTCTCTTTTCTCCTTGCACATTCTCTCTCTCCCTCTCAAAATCTACACGAATCTTGACCCCCTTGTTTTTTTTGGAGAAATTGGATAGGAGGAGTAAATCATATACTCCCTCCGTCCCACTTATGTTGTCCAGTTTTCCATTTCGGATCGTCCCAAAGATGTTGTTCACTTTCCGAAAATGGCAAAAATATAATAAATTATTTAAATTTAAAACACACTTATTTAAATTGAAAACACACTTATTCTAATTAATTACACCCCTAATCTAATTACAAAGTCACTTACAATAACTTACATTAATTTCTTCCTACCTAAAAAACCTTAAACGATCTCTCTCTCTCTTACAAAGTCACTTTTGTTACTTAAACGATCTCTCTCTCTCTTACAAACTCTCTTCCCCCTTTGAACCCTAGTTGTTCATCTTCTTCGAATCTTCAAGATCCTTCAAACGGGGCTATGAAATCGGAGCCTTGGGTTGGTCTCACAGTGGAGGATTTCTACCATAAGCCCCCTGTTTTTGACGACGGCTGGATAACGGTGAATAAATGTCGCGACTGGACTTACGGTTAATCAGGCTCCCGTCCTTCGTCAGACTTGAAGTCCTCCGTCCGTAGAGGTCTTGAGTCGCCGTTTCTCCCGACAAATCCGCCGGAGTCTTCTAGAGGAGGCGACGCCAGCGGGCTGTGTGATGAGATCTCGAACCGAAGTCGCCCGTACTCCCTAGATCCGACTTTACAAAAACTCCACCGCCGGAGATTTGCCTGGATCCGTCCCCATTGCGGCTACCTTGTCTCCCGACAACCGGATCTCGAGCGCGTAAGTCGGTGTCGCCACCCAAGGGGCTGAATTTTCTAGCCCCGATCTGTGAGATCTTTCCCTCAACTTATGCCTCTGTGTTATTTTCTATGGTTAACATCGAGTAGGGCACGTTCGGTCGGAATGAGTTAATAGGGTTCTAATATGACGAAGTATGCACACACTAATTGCATAATTTGAAACATATCGATGATATACTTTGATGAACGAGATATGTTGATTTTGCCTTCTTTACAGATGCATCTATTGATGGTTGGCTTTGTTATTTTCTATGGTTTTAATTGATTAGGGCCCTCAACTTATGCCTCTGTGTTATTTTCTATGGTTTTAATTTTGTATCTATTGATGGTTGGATAGCTGCCAATATTATGTGATTGTGCAATAATTTACAGTAAAAGATAACTATATTATGTGACTGTGCTACAATTTACAATTCAAAAGAGAACTAGTAAGCTTTACAAAAGTGTTTGCACAGAAATTTACAGTAAAGAAATTGCTGACACCAGGTTAACTATTTGCCCTTCATTTTGTTGTTTCATTGCTGCAGCCCACGCCCTAGCTACGGTCCGTGGTGAGCACCCGAACTTCAAGGCCGCCGCTTGGATCATGCCGTATTTTGGCTTTCCGTCTTTGCTGTCGGGAAGAAGGAATTGGATTATGCCATTCTTCTCAAGAGTGGAAAGCTCTTTTCTTCTTGGCATTTTGTTTGCATTTGTGGTAATTTGAAGTATGGAGGTGGTAGAGTAGGTACTTAAGGAAAAGAAATGGAGGGAATTAGGCTACATTGGTTTTGTTTTGTTGCCGCCAAAAATGGAGGGGATGATATGTACTAATTCAAACATTTCTTTTGTCATTACATTTGTTTTGTTGCCGCCTGAAATTTTGTCAAATATCGATAAGAATGATCTGAATTCTCATTATGTACACAGACATCATTTCATTAGATCAACTACATCATTATGGAAATATTAAAAATAAAAAAATAAGGCTTTCTGTCATATTAAAAAAAAATAAGGCAAGCAATCATATTAAAAAATTAATAATTTGTTTAAAGTAGAGAGAGATAGAGAGAGATAATTAAGAATTTGTTTAAAGTAGAGGACCCACCACAATACTACAATTAACAACTCTTCTTAAAAACCGCGCAAAAAGCAATGTGGATAACAAAGGTGGGACGGAGGGAGTATTTATGTAGAAGCGGAAACCAAGGAAGGAAGTCTGCTTGCAATACACATGCGAGCTCAGGGAGCGAGATGGCTACACGTGGCAACTCAAAAAAAAAATTATTTGCTTCTCTGAGAAAATAAAGATAAACATATGAAAGAAAATCAATTTTAAACACCATTAACAATGTAGTATCGATTTCCATCGTGAAGAAAGAATTTGTCGATATAAAAATTGGATCTTTGAAATGAAATCCAAGAATGAAAAATGATCTTCACTTCTGGGGTATGAATCTTTTTAGCATTTCGATCCATGCAATTTGATGGTAGAATATTTGGTTGCATAAATTTTGAAATATATATTTAAAAAATATAGAGTTAATCCTGATAAAATAATAAATTCACTATCAAAAAATATATTTGTTTAAAAAAAATTTATGAAACATTAATCTTATTAATTGGTTGAAGTAAAAAAATAAGATTATTATTCCATCGAACATTTTTTAATTGAAGTTAAGTACTCCCTTCATACCATTGAGTTTGTGCACTTCTTTTTCGGCACAATAATTTTGAAAAATTGGTATAAATTGATAAAATTATGTGATTCATACAATAATTAATAATTTAGAATTAAATTATGAAATAAAGATGAAAGATCCATTTAATTAATTAATATTTTTGAATTGTATTTTCTTTTTTAGAAATTTGGGAGTAAGATTTTTGAATGGAACACTGCGTTGTCGTTAAGAATGAGGTGCACCTTATTCGAATTCCAATGACCAATCAGAAACAAGTAGAGTAACCCCACGCGTTTTATACCGTTATTAATTGGAGGGAAAAGATAAATTCCGCTGCTCCCGTCGCAGCGTATAAGGACTCTAAAAAGCGAAGATAATTTAAACGTTAGAAAAGCCCTAGCCCCCAAATCAGAAGTCCACCATCTAGATTTCGATCAGAAAAAAACCTTGAATTTCTCTCTCTAGAAATCACCATGGGGAACGCCGAGAAGCTGATGCAGCAGATCATGGATCTGAAATTCACATCGAAGAGCCTGCAGCGGCAGGCGCGGAAGTGCGAGAAGGAGGAGAAGGCGGAGAAATTGAAGGTGAAGAAGGCGATCGAGAAGGGCAACATGGACGGCGCCCGGATCTACGCCGAGAACTCCATCCGCAAGCGCAGCGAGCAGATGAATTACCTCCGCCTCTCCTCGCGCCTCGACGCCGTCGTCGCGCGCCTCGACACGCAGGCGAAGATGAACGCGATCGGAAAGTCCATGGGCAATATCGTCAAATCGCTCGAGTCGACGCTCTCCACCGGAAACCTGCAGAAGATGTCGGAGACGATGGACCAGTTCGAGCGCCAGTTCGTCAACATGGAGGTGCAGGCCGAGTTTATGGAGAGTTCCATGGCCGGTAGCACCTCGCTTTCGACTCCCGAAGGCGATGTCAACAGCCTCATGCAGCAGGTGGCCGACGATTACGGCCTCGAGGTTTCGGTCGGCCTGCCGCAGCCGGCGGCCCACGCTGTGTCTGTCAAGAATAGCGAGAAGGTCGATGAGGACGATATCACAAGGCGTCTTGCAGAGCTTAAGGCACGCGGTTGAAATTCGAGTTTGTTTGGTACCTAAGCTATAGAGCAGCTTAGGGATTATTGTCTACTTATCCGTGATATACAATGAATGTGTGGATTTCTTGAATTTATCTGATATAATGTGTATAATTTCTACATGATAATGTCTTTCTGTTGCCTTTATATTATCTTCACTGACCTTGCTCTTGGATTTGTGCCGGTATTACAGATTTTATTTGGGGCTAATAGTGGAAAGTATATCATCGTAACCAC
This sequence comes from Lavandula angustifolia, assembly GCA_028984105.1. Lineage (NCBI taxonomy): Eukaryota > Viridiplantae > Streptophyta > Magnoliopsida > Lamiales > Lamiaceae > Lavandula > Lavandula angustifolia. The sequence continues at coordinate 6,762,967 of CM054826.1, read as the reverse complement.
CCTGCAGTTTAGGTTTGATTACTTATAAATCTAAGGATATCGACTTGGTACCGGAATCTGCAGGAATGTGATAGCTTTATTATGTGCCACTTGAGAAGTTTATTTCTTTGTTCTGACATTGAGTTGTAGTCACCTTTATTGCTGAGGCAGGTGTTGGAGATGTAAATTTTCAGCTTATTGTTTCAAGTACAATGTTCCCTTGAGGAGTGTGTATGTTATTAAGATTTCTTCTATGTTACTGTAGAAGTTGTAATAAAGAGGCATTCGTTGTTATCTTGGATAAATGCTTATGCTACATGCTTAAACTCGGTATGATACTTGATTCATAGCATGGGGCTTCAATGATCCTTGTCTCTAAACCTTGATCTGCGGTGAGGATGAGGGTTTGTTTTCTGCATTTCTGTGCCATGGTTTATATGACTATGATTGGCTCAGTTATTTTACCATGTTTTCTGCAAATGATAATCGATTCTATTTCAGTTTTGTTGAGATCTTGTGTTTCCAAAATTTAGCATATATAATTGCACAGGAAGATTTAAATATCACAATTCTTTCAATGATTCTTGTTTCACTTCTTTGTCCCTGTAAAAAAAGAGCATACAAACATCTTGATAGCTATATGCAGCTCTTACAATTTTCATTTTTCACCTAAAACTGTGCAAACCAAAATTCAAATAGCTTCGAGAGACCAATATACGCTATGAAAGTGCGATTTACAAACATCTATAGCACCAAATACTACTCCATAGCTACTATCCTGAGTGGAGTGGCTCAAATTCTCAGATCATAAAACAAACACCTCAACTGCAAAATGAATGACTTCTAGAGCCAAGTATCTACGTAGACACATCCCTGATCAGCCATACTGCCCGCGATGGTCAGGAAGGCCGAGATGGCAGTTCCGTGCACCAACGACCTGCACAAGAAGACAATAACCACCCAATTATACGAAGCAATGTTTAAGATGATGGGAGGAGTATCGCCACCAAGATGCTTACAGATTCTAGGGCAGCCTTCTTAGCTGAAGGAGGAACCAAGGGAAGCCATAAGCTAACACTAATAATCTAAGATGAACCGTTCCAGTGACTATATCAAGAAAGATGAGAATCGATACAAAACTAGACCTGCTTAATCCATGATGTAGTACAGATATAACATCAACTACTAAGGCATTTGAGGGAGGTAGTCTTACTCGGGACTCTCCTTTGGATAAACGAAATCAGCTGCTGATTTGAGCGCTCTCTGGTACGTCTGCTTCACCGCTTCCTACCACGTAGAACGCGAATTATTTCATGCACGCACAAATAGGATCAAGAAGAACTTTTTTTGATCAATGTGTGGTGTACCTGTAGTTTAGACTCAAAATCTTCTGGTGACCAATTCGGATTACACTCTCTTAGTTCAAGTTCTCCAGCTACTACCTGCAAGGGTATAACGAAACGAAGAAACCAACTTTTGTGAACTTTTTGGAAGCATTGATCAAGAAATCAAGTGCAGTATCATGGCCTTAAACATTGAAACTAAAGGGAGTGAAGATAAAGAGAACTTCATACCCCACCAACTCCGGCAGCCATAGAAGGAGCCACTAAGATATTGGCCTTCCTTAGAACATCAACTGCTTCTGGTGTACATGGCATGTTTGATGCTATAAGAGTTGAAGATAATCAGAGACAAGAACAAGACAAAGATCAAGATCAAGATTAAAGTGAAGGTAAATACTAAACAACTAAAAGGTAACAACTTGGCATGTAATATAGATTGAACATTTTGCATTACCAAATTGATTGCATCAGACTGATCAATCTCATTTTGTAAAGCACAAGGAAATGCAACATCACACCTTTCACTCCAAGGCTTCAATTAATCGTACTACTTCGAGCGAGCATAATGAATAGTATCTGCGAATAATAGTTTATAATCTTGTGCAGTTCAAAACATAAAAATGAGGAGCAGAGGCGAACCTCAAACTCCTATTCTGGGCTTTTATGTCTCTCAGGAACGAAATTTTCATGAAATCAAACCCATCCTCGTCCACTAAATATCCGTTTGAATCTGCGAAGCACAAACAAATAGTTATGCATACTCAATAAGTTATTTGTGCCATATGCATGGTTAGCCTAATGATACAGTTTTACTTCGATATGTATAAATTAGATCCAGCTATTAGCATCATAATAGACCTTCAGTGGCATAGTTAGGTAAATTTACTTAGTTCAGTATCAAAGACAAATTACTTTTAATGATAGAAAATGAGCATAAAGGGAACTGAAAACTCCGAAAGATGGATAAAACGCGGTTGGTTATATACCGGGAAGGGCGACGTAAGCAATAAGCTTCTCTAAAACATGCATTCCACAACCACTAATTTCAGCTTTTGAATGAGTAGTTAGTTGAGTAACTTGATGCTTGTGTTTTTTAATTATTTACATATATAGGTATTTGATTGGTGTTTAGGCAGCCGTGGCGGTTAATTCCTTGCTCCAATTCCTCATCACCGTGTCGTGTCGAGGCTGCTGCGAGATCCCTCGTCTTTCCTTCTCGGAATCATGCATGGCTTATTTTCGCTGGAGATCAGTTAACAAACCGACGGCTAAGGAGGCGACAGCGTTAGAGATTGGTGTGAACTCAGGCGAAGCAGACCAACGCTTTTCAGCAACGCAAATATAGGGATTATCATTAAGCCCGTGCTATTTTATCATGAACCAAATATAGGAAAACATATAACATTCAAATAATTGTTTATGAAAAAAGAAAAGGGATGAAAATGTTAACAGAGTGTTGCAATTATATCGGACTGAACAGGAAGAAACAAGAAGCAGTACTAGTATAAATGATGAACCACTTTTGGTTCCTGTTATGTTCTACCAGCATCATCAAGTATGTACAAAGACTGGTTCAAATCTAATTCAGCTACAATACAGCTGCTAACTAGAAAAAATAGGAGAGAGAATCTTATAAACTATAGGCGCATCTGCCTCAAGAGACTAAAAGAATAGAACTGTACCACAAAAGAACCAATGGAAGAAAACAAATATGTTACAGCCATATATACAAGTTAAATTAGGTGGCCCATAATTCCATTCTTTTGGTATAATTGGTATAGCTATGAACAATATACCACATACCACATAATTTCATTCTTTTGGTATAAGCTACGGATAATCGTACCAGATACCACTCTTATGGGCTTGCTGGCGCTTCAGAGGAAGTCAAATTTAAGAGTACCTCTAAGGATTCACCGCGAACCCCGTTGATAATACAGAGGATGATGGTGAGGAATGGATCTCCTTATGTTGTATGTTTCCCTAAGAGGATATGGCAATGTCTCAGCCCTTTTTAGATGAGGCAGCATAGTCTTTGATCATCTGTTTCAAATGCTGCATTGATCGAATACATGGATCGTGTTAATGTATGAACGATTGGCAAAAGCAAGTATAAAAAAGGGATAAAGGGGTTAGCTACCTTCAATTCTTCATGAAGCACCACAAATATATGCTTCTGACGTTTATGTTTCTGCAAAAAGCAAAACATCAGGTGTGGAATCAAGATATCGACATAATTATCATTGTTTGACAAGAAAGACCATAAGCACATAAGATGATTTTTTTACTATGAAATAGAGCAGATAAGATCCACATATTAAACTCCATGAACTAAACAATAATGATTATGATGTGGAGCGATTGGAAGACGAGGATGAAGGATCGGAGACGGAAAGACGATTCGCAAGAGTTTACGTGAGACGAGCTCGATGCGATCGCGAATGCGGCAAGTCTATGTTCGACGACGTCGGGAAGGGCAGGCACAATAATAGGCACGCAGTATTTCCTAATTAATTTATTTCCTTAAGTTATTTAAGTAGTCCGTATTGGTTTATTTTAGTAATTCCGTATTTTTGGGCTTGTTTATTTGCGTCAATAATTGTGGGCTTCCATCTTATAAAAAGAGGATGAGAACCCTAGTTAAGTTATGTTTTTTTTTGGTCGACTTATTTGGGCAAAGCAATATGCTTTGAATTGGGGCGAATTCTGATCGGATTCGTTTGGCTGCTCTTTCTTTTCAATTATTATTTCCGTTTTGAATTGAATTGAATATTGTTATATTCTTGATTTTGCTTCTGACGATATTTGCTGCGCATGAAATCAATTTAGGGTTACTTCTATTTACTGTGCTGCAACGACGTGAATAGTGATCCCACGTAACTAGTTGTTTCGTTTGAATTCCGTTTGCATCAGATTACCTCTCCACATTGACGAAATGATGTCCTCATTTGCCCCAAGACGTCGTTGTATCTCTTCATATCCCTACCTTTATAAGTCTCAAGAGCATTCCCAAGTTTACTAAACTCATCCCTAATAATCATATTTGAAAGTCAGTGGAATAAACTACACCAGAGCCAAGAATCAGATCTAATATGGGTATGGCTCAACATACCGGTACGACTCCAAGATTTTGTTCAAGGAGCAGTAGCTCTCGTACTTTTCTTGATACTCCTTCACATATTCTTTGTACCTGAAAAGTATTTTAGCACATGTAACTGACACAGATATTTAAAGGCACATATAATGAGTTCAATGCCATGGATTAATCTTCATCTACTCAGGGGAAAGGATGAGAGCAGTGTTGATACTTACTGAGAGATATCCCTTATTGGACCCTTTAGCTCGGGCTCCTCATTCTCAAACTTGGTGAATGGACAACTGGTATCATCTGCAGAAGACAATATCTTTTTTTGACGGCTATTTTCGCTCCCTGTTGAAGGGTCTATTCGTCTACCTTTTGAAACACCTGTCTTAATGGGCTTCTGTTTCTTGCTATGTTTTGTGGCAGAGGGGTCAACTCCAACTCCTCGAGCAGGACCGTTCTGCTCTACTGTTGAATTAGCTGGAATTTTTTGGGAAGTTTCTCCATAAGCCTCCATAATAGCACTCCAGCCCGTCCCAGCATTGGGAGGTCGGGTGTTTGTGTGATGAGGTCTTGTAACATCTGAATTTGATGGTGAGATTTTTCCCAAATCTGCTGGGATCTTAGGTGTTTTTGCTCTGAAATCTGAGTTCCAATAATCAGCATCCAGTTGTCTGTTTTCCAAATGTTTAAGAGAGCTTTTCCTCTCAAATTGCTTCTTCGAGATGAGTGTTTCCTCATGGAAAGGTTCTCGAAATTCACCCAATTCTAAGTCTGAATGTTCTCTTCGAAGAACACCGGTCTGGCCATTCATTACTAGAGATCTATCAGCAGTATTTGAATTTTTATCCTTGGGAGAATAGCCTCTGTGTGAATTAGAACCAGGGCCAGCCTCCTTCACCACCCCCGTCATGTCGGATTTTCTGTTATGGGATTCTAGAATTGTTGCATGTTTTTGTCTTCAACTCCTTTCTGTATTTGAAGGCCCTCGATGCTTTGAAGACTTCTCTCAGAGTATTTAACACCACGATCCAAGCTGTTATTTTCACCAGGTCTTTTTTCTCCAGCAGGAGCCTCGGTCCATACACGAGTTTCAGAAGATTTTTGAGCTGGATGGCTAGGACCAGTTTGTATATCTGGATAACTTGTATCATTTCTAGTGCTTCTGTCTCCCATTAGGTCAATGGGCTGTTTGTCCGGGCTTTGCAGAGGCCTATCAGGGGATGAGTTGTAAGAGCTATCACCAAAAAGAGAGTTTATAGTCCCAGAAACCGGTTCAAATGAGGTTTTACCATTTGACCTCTTCTTTATGTGTGTCCTCTCACCAGAATGCTTATCATCATAGCATCTTTTAGAGTTCATTTTCGATGAATTTCCATGATTACCAGACTGACCATGCTCGAAGCCATTATTGACCATGCTATCTGATCCATCATCATATGCTTTTTTCTCATAGGATCGTCTTTCTTGTTGTTCATAATCCTAATGTGGGTGGATTTGGTCAGGGAGATGCCGAAATAGTACTTCAAGATCCATTACGTGTCCAAGGTCTTTTGGTCTTCTTGGCATCTGTTATTTTGGCACAAATATTTTTGGTTCTTAAAAAGAAACAGTTCGAGAAGGTGCTGAAGAAGGTTTTATATCTTCAGTAGGTTCTTCACTTTCTTTATTGGCAAAGAAATGATTAGGTGCAACAATTTCAGTACCATGGTCATCGCTGTCAAAGTCTTTCTCTATATCAATCTCAATCGAATCAGAGACATTATGATCTTGATTCTCCGAATTCCCAATATAAACATGTCCATTATCTAAGTTAAGCTTGGATTCTTTGTCATCATCACTAGACATAATATCTACCTCCTCATCAGATGCCTGCTTGCTGCTGGAAGATGCATCACTGTCAGTGTCACTGCTACTACCATCCCTACTTCCCACTGGGCTTTGACTTTTATTTTTGCTATAACTCCTACTATCACTACCACTGTCACTACTATTACTTTGACTATCACTGTCACTTCCGCTATCACTGGAGCTACCAGCCATACCTTCACCTTTGTGAGAGGCATTTTTGTCACATAAATTCTCAGGTGAATGCCGAAATGTATCAGTTTTCTCTGTGATGTCTGCTGTATGAGCAGGTGGAGCATTCAGTTCACCGTGTTCTTCATCGTTGGCTGCTGTTCTTAAGGGAACGCTAGGATCTTGAGCATGCATTGGGTCAAACTTGGGCAGAGCAATTAAGTGATCCCGATTGGTTTCTGGAGAACTGAAGACATATAATGATTAGGCCCCACGAGCAACCATATGGACATCCAAGGGAAAAAATGAAGGGAAAAGAAAAAAGGGAAAGACAGGGAAACATGGATGGAGAAAAACTCAAAACAATGGAAGCATTATACCAACTAAATGGGGCAGTTCTAGAACTATGCATAAAAATTCTTAACAAAAGCTACTCATGCAGCCACACACAGTACTATTTGACCTTGGAAAGGCAATAGTTCCTATCATCTATCCCCTGCTTCAGATTAGAAGTTCAACCTTGAGAACAGAACATCTTATAAGTTCAATTCATGTAAGAGATCATACAAGAATGTAAACAAGAAAAATATACCACATAACAGTTTTTTTCCATACTGCAACACATCAATTAGGATTTTGATTTCCTTAATGAAAATTCAGCTGATTCGCTGATAACCTGATACCTGAACAAACTTAGGTAAAATGAAAGACCTTTCTCTACACCATTCATCTCTCATCTTAAACTATGTAGATTAAATGCTTCTTGATTCGTAAACAGACCTTCCACTTTGAGGTAGCATAAAGAAACAATTCAACAAGGATGATATTTGAAATCACAACAATATGAGATTAGTAGGCAGACCTTCCACTTTGAGGTAGCTTCTTGAAGCTTTCCATCTCGATTCCAGGTTTTAGATGATATCTCCCAGGTGCTAGAAAATTGGCAATCTGACAGAAAAAAACTAGATAAGAATCAGTATTTACAACTATTGTTAACATTTTTTGTCAAGACTTACATACTTGTTTCAGTATGGGCTCAATTTTCAGAGTGGAGTTGGGCATAGCATCTCCAATTGCTTTCTCCAAGGCCTGATAACAAAAAGACATCAAGAGTATACTCAACCAAAATGCAAATATATTAAGAGTTTTTTATCTGAAATGCCTTCTCGTCCTTGTAGCTCCCCTCCCACATCCTTAGCGATAGTGTTTTTTGTCATTTTTTCCACGGGTTGGATTTGAGGACTGGAGTAACAAAATAGTGAAGGAAGTTGCTTAAAGAACAGCTTACCTTAAGGCTCATTCCTGTAGATTGATGCTCCAGCAGTAGATAAATCAACAGACTTTTCAAATCGGCAGGTTTGGCCTCAGTGTTCTGATTGTGTTTTGATTTATCACTGATGCCACTATTCCTTCTGTTGACTATATCTTTTCGGAGCTCAAAACTTTATTCAGATTTTGACTTGCTGCAGAATCTGAGATAACAATGTGTTCCTTCACAGGATCACCACTTCCTATGGGAGATGTTAAAGGACCAGGTTGCTCTGGTTGGGAAGATAAAGGTGAGCCAACTGACGGCCTGCCCTTAGAAAGAGTTGATGAAGGCAAACCAGACTTGTAGAAAGACTTCGGAGGTCCACCTGTTATTAGTCACGAAATATGGCCTTATCAAAAATACTAATACTAAAAGGATGCCAGCAGCGGAAATAGATATATTGCCAAACTTCTATTCCATGAATTACAGAAAAGTAGCTCATTTTGTATAATGCATATTTCAAATGATTGCCTGAGCTTCATTCTTTAATGTACCTGAAGTTGGTTCGGATTTCAGCTTCTTGGAAGGAGGTTCTTTCCGATTCTTGGAATTTCTCCACTGATTAGCTGAAATAGAATTACAAAACGTTCAACACGAAAAGCTGGTAAAAATTAGCCATAAAAGTTTCCAGATATGATAACGATGACATCAAACAGGAACATATGCCCTTCCACCATACTCCTTCCAACCCATCTTATTATCCCATTTGAACTCAGTACAACATTTAGGAATATAAGATGGGTCCAGAAAAGTAGAAGTTCTAGTTAGGTGCATATTACTATCCTGAAATTTAGTAGTTGAAAGTTAGTGGCCTCACATCATTATACATAAGAAACAATATTCATTCCCGGCAGTAATTCATGAAAGCAAATTTCAGCAGATACGAAGTAGGAAGAAGCTGAAAAAGAACTTTCATGTAGAAGTAAAAATCACTTACACTCAGAAGCAGCAAATGCCTTCATTTGATTCTTCATAGCTGGGTTCTGATGGTCTAATACAATTGCTCTGTTGTCACAAAAACAAAAGGATTAAGAAAAAAAAGGAACTGATAGGATAAGTTCGTTTCAAGCCCTAGATACATGGTCGGTGTTTACAAGGTTTTAAACAAACAGCCAGTTAACCACGAGGTCCACGACCACCATCACAACCTCCCCCCCCTTCCTCACAAAAATTTACACTTTCCCATACAAGTTCAGATCTCCTTATGATAATAATCCCACTATTTCAGCCAACTAAGCTGCAAGATTCTGCTACATTAATACAAATCCTAGTTTAACCTCAGACAAATGTAAATCTAATATTAATAACTCAATATTACCACGAAGTATTTTCATTTACAGAGTCAGTAAATGCAACTGAACTGACTCTGACAGCAAAAATGAATGTGGTCAATAAAACATACTTTCGTGATTTCAGCTTGAGTTCAGCCTCTTCTGACCGCCTCTTGACGTGATTTTTAGTTGATTCATCTAATTCTCTCTCTACATTAAGCTTACGCCAAGTGCCTCCTGACTCTACAAACAATCCGTTTCCACCATCACCCCCCCCCGACATTCCTCATATATGTCACATAAGTCCCCCGGTTCCCTGGACCATGTGAATTTGAAGGTCTTGTCCCCTACTTGAATAACCTGCCCATATAAAAACATAAGAGCACTGAACTTTTAATTACATTTGAACTTCGAAACTTTATAGTCTCATATCTATCTTCTGATAGTATATCCTATGTAGCTTCTCAAAAGGTGCCTAATCATCCTAGCTAGCAATGCAAACAGACAAATTATACCTGTGTCTTGTATATTAGCTGGATTAGAAACTTATACTAAAGGGGAGAAAGCGCCACCGTCGTTCTACCCTAGTTATTCAAAATTTTCATGTAAAACCTCATTGCCAACACAAACTGGAACGAAAAGATTCAAACAAAACACCACAAATTAAATCCAAAAACTCACGTTTTCACCAGCAACGGCGCCGAACCTGATTCAAGCCTTGCAACCCTGCGCCTCCACGCGCTTGATCTCCTCCACGAGGTCAGGCGCCAGCTTTATCGCCATCCCGAAATTCAAAGGATTCTCCCTCACTAGACTGAAACTCTCCTCCACCTGCAGCGAGGAGGTCGACGGTGACGATGCTGCGGCGCCGCGGCCGCGGGGACCACCGCCCACGGACGCACGGCCTGCGGGGGTGGGGCGACCAATTGGCGGCGCGTGAACGATCCTCTTGCCGCCGCTTCCTCCGCCGCCGCCGCGGCCAATTTTTCTGGACGCTCCGTACATTGGCTGCGGATCCGGGTCGAGGTCCTCGAATTTTGCGTCGTCGTAGAGATGTAGTAGTCGTTACGGTTTTGGGTTAAATTTGGGTTTATGCAGTTTGTTTCTATTTTTATCCCTTAACATATTTTAAATAAATAAATAAATAATTCTAAAAAATAATCGGTAAATTATAGAAAGAGGAAAAAAGAAAAATCCACTGTCTATACGTACAAAATCAATATATCTAGACATGGAGAGAGAAAATCTGAATCCTCGTTTCCGTTTGTACTGATCGATGTGATTGCAATACACACTCCGGCGAAACATGTCCGAATCTGAATCCAACATTCCGTTGCAGCTCCGATCTTCGTTGGATTTCTAAACCAGAACCGGATTATTATTTTTTTTCAAGAAAGTGAAAGTCGGAAGGGGAAAAGCAAAATTAGTTGTTGTATTCCGAGGTAGATTTTGATATTGCTGTTGGTTGTTATTTGGTTTCCCGAGCGTCGGAGAGAAATGGACGGTGGTGGTGGTGGAGAGGTGGAATCAGCTGCGGCGGGTCCACCCGCTCCGCTCGACTGGAAATTCTCGCAGGTCTTCGGCGAGAGGACGGCCGGTGAAGAAGTACAAGAAGGTAATAAATGATGAACTGGCGGATGAGAAAGAATCTTGTTTGTTTTGAGTTTGGATCTGTTGGTTAGGGTTTGGGTTTCTGAGGATTTGATATGTTTTTGGATCGTTAATACCGTGATTTGGAACAAATTAATGGTTATTGATTGGGAGATTCAGTTTCTGATCTGCATGCTCCTGAGGAGTGGAATGAATTGAGTTCATTGATAATTTTTTCCTGTTTATCTTCAGCTTGCTTGTATTTTATTTTTATATCATTCTCTGACTTCCGATGTTTTCTAGTTTTAAGAAGTTTGCCTCTGAATCTCTCTGGTTGTATTTGCTGTGCCTTCAAACCTCTTGGCTAATCACTGAGTCTGGATTTATTATAAAGATCTTACATGTCTTGAACTGCACAAGCTTCGACTTTTATTTTCCGGCTAATCTCTGCATGCAACATTGAGTTGGAGTTAAGTTTGTAACTTTCTCCCAGTCTTTTGGAGTTACTAATCACAAATGCTTCCATGAAGTCCCAATCTTCATGGAACTTTAGATACCTTTTCTGTTCTGTATGTTATGCAAGCATTGGGTATTAGGCCAGTTACAATGTTAGACAGAAATAATCTTTAGTATAAACCAGTTTAGTCTTTCTCATTGTTGCAAGATAAACAGCAACAACTTGATTTCACTGGATCTATGTCATATAAGGAAAAGAAAGAGAGAGTATCTGCTTCTACCTTGGGTATATCGACTTTTCTGTAGTTTCAATTGTCTCCCACTACAATAGTAGACTTGTTTTGAGTTTCTCAATTATGACATACTGCTTTTTATGTAGCAATAATCACTTTGGTATGAACTAGGAATTGGAAGTCAGAATTCTTCCTATTTGTTTTTAGTTTTCTCTAATACTGTACAGTTGACTTGCTAGTGCTTCTTTATACTGTTTTAATTATCCCTAGAGAGAATATGAAGAGTTTCCAGTTTCTGAAATCTTAGTATTACAGCATACAGTGTCCGTGTATTGTAAACTTGTGCCTGTATTCTAGGTACCTTGGAACTTGTGGTAGCACCTTACTTTGGCTCTTGTTTCATGAAGGTTTTCTTTTTTCCTTTGATTGTTCTAGTATTCTGCTCCCGTTTGGTTGTCGTATCTCCATTAAAAAAGGTTGAAATTTAGCCGAAACACTATAGAACTGAAATTTCCGCGTTATGTTTCTTTCAACATCTGCAGTTGATATCATCTCAGCTATTGAGTTTGATAAAACTGGCGACCATCTAGCTACTGGCGACCGTGGTGGAAGGGTTGTGTTATTCGAAAGGACTGATGCGAAAGAGGTTAAATTCCTGCTGGCAGGAAAATCTTCCATTTATGCTCATTTTGTTATCTGTTTGCCAATATTTTGTATTTTGCAAATTTGTTGCAGCATGGTCGAAATCGTAGAGACTTAGAGAGGATGGACTATTCAGCTAGTCGACATCCTGAGTTCCGCTACAAAACTGAATTCCAGAGCCATGAACCAGAGGTACCTACTTGATACTTGTTTATCTACCATTGTTTCTTTTTAGTTCTGCACCTTGTTTTGTAATGTTCCTGTTTCCCATTAGCAAGTTCCTTTGAGTCTTTTTGCTTTCTTTCGGTCCTCCCATTGATGAAAAGCTGAAAAGAAGGATGACTCAGTCTGATGTTGGTTATGTTTATTTTTCATTAGTTCGATTATCTGAAAAGTTTGGAGATTGAGGAGAAAATCAACAAAATCCGCTGGTGTCAGGCAGCTAATGGTGCCCTGTTTCTGTTGTCTACTAATGACAAAACCATCAAATATTGGAAGGTGAGAATCTGGAAATTCGTATTTCAATGGTAAATAAGAACTATAATACTTTAGCTATTCTTACTTCATGCTTCGTTTTGGTAATGTGGAGCATCAACATTCGGATCATTTTATCCAATTTGTGTATGTTGTTGTGAAGGTTTTGGTCCTTGAAGAGTGATTATGAAGTTTTATGTTTTGGATTACTATATGCACTATTTCGATTACTTTTGCCGTTTTTAGTAGCATTCATGTTTGCTCTTTCAACAGGTCCAAGAGAAGAAAGTCAAGAAAATCTCGGATATGAATGTAGACACATTTAAATCTGCTGGAACTGGTAGCTCTGCAAGTTCTAGTCTTTCTTCTGGTCCTAAGCAGTGTATTGCTAATGGTGGTCATCCAGATCGGTCTTGCAACTCTTTGAGCAATGACTTGTCCTTTCCACCTGGGGGCATCTCCTCACTGCGATTACCAGTGGTAGTTGTACTTGGCTAAGCTAGAGTTTTACACTTTCGCTAAAGAATAATAATGTGGTGAAGTGCGTCTCTAAATGTTTTATGAGCATTTTTAGAGACTGAAATTCAATTTTTTTGGGTATTAATTAGGCATCCAGTTAAACACATTTACCCATCTGGTTGTGCTTCCCGTCTTTGTTTTGCATATTCTTAAAATATATCAACTTTCAGGTGCATTTAAACTTTGGTTTATATATGGTGTTGGTGTTGAATACCCAGTATACGGTCAAATTGATTGATTATGCAATATGTAGGTCACAAGCAGTGAGACAAATCTTGTTGCAAGATGTAGGAGAGTATATGCTCATGCACATGATTACCATATTAATTCTATCTCGAGTAACAGGTGAACATATTCTTGTACCTTGTTATAGCTACCAATGCTTTTTTGGACGTTTTAGGTAATGTTCTAATATGGGCTTGCTTGTTTGGTTATTCTCTATTATCTTATAACCCTTTACTGTTGCCTGAACAGATGAGTAGATTCATCAACTTTTGAATTGTCTAGTGATTTCCTTAAAATTGAAGTGATTCTCTATATTGTTGAGTTTGGTCGTGGCAATATAAAACTACACTACACTCTTACGATACATATTTAGTCAGTAAATTGCCACTCTGTATTGTGGTTTACCTACTTCCTACAAATAATTGGTGGGAACACTACAACATGTATAGTCTCAACCTATGTAATATGGAGTAATATTTATGCTGGAGTGTCTTTGGAACATGGGAGGTAGATATAGGAATTGGGCATATTTAGCTTTCTGAAATTGTATTTCATCCTTGTTAGCTCCTTTTTTTGCCCTTCATTTCTGATAATTTTGATCCAATTTCCTCATCTTAATGCTATTCAGTGATGGTGAAACATTTATATCAGCTGATGATCTGCGAATAAACCTTTGGAACCTGGACATAAGCAACCAAAGTTTCAATATTGTTGATGTAAAACCAGCAAATATGGAAGACCTGACTGGTAAACCAAGTTGCTATCCCTGTTGTCTAGTTCTTCCCTTTTTCCTCTTTTCTGTTGTTACTGTTAGTTCTTCCCCTTCTATTACTTATTGAGTTTGATGCCATTGTAGGTTTTTATTTCTATTTCATTGGTTTAATAGCTCTCAAAAACTTTTCTAGAACTTTAATTGACTGATGCTATGTCTCATTGCAGAGGTGATTACATCAGCAGAGTTTCATCCTACTCATTGCAACACGTTAGCATATAGTAGTTCGAAAGGATCAATTCGTCTAATTGATTTGCGGCAATCCGCATTGTGTGATTCACATTCCAAGCTGTAAGTGTTTGCTAATCAACTCTGTATCAGTATCTTTTTGATTGTACGCTCTTATCTGTTCTCTCCCTTCATTAATTTCAATAGTGGGCTGGTAAAATTTTGGATGGTTAATGGTTTTGATACTTCGGTTATTTGCTTTCAAAAATAGTGTTCTTTATTTTTCAGTCATTGACATTCCATTAATAATCAGATTTGAGGAACAGGAGGCACCTGGCTCAAGATCCTTTTTCACTGAGATAATTGCTTCGGTATCAGATATTAAATTTGCAAGGGATGGTCGATACATACTCAGCCGTGATTACATGACCCTTAAGGTACCCACATCTTTACTCAGTTTTCTAATTGGCTTAAGGAATTATGTTGTCTGCTTGCTTGGTGGAAGAAATACCTGCTTCACTGCATTGTTGTGTTAGTGTTTTATGAACAATTAGCATGTAGTAGTAGTCTTGTTCAATGGTAATCATCATTCTTTGATCTCTCACTCTTCCATTTCCGACCTCAGTTATGGGATATCAATATGGATTCCGGCCCAGTGTCGACATTCCAAGTTCACGAATATTTGAGACCAAAGGTGAAGTACTCTACTAAGAACCCATTTTTTTCCTAAGATTGTTACAGAAATATGGTTGAAACTGAACAAATTGCACTCTGATAATGTCCAGCTATGTGACTTGTATGAAAATGATTCCATTTTCGACAAATTCGAATGCTGCCTGAGTGGTGATGGCCTTCGAGTGGCAACCGGTTCTTACAGGTATTCTGAACATCTAATTAGCTGTTATATTTTTTATTTTCTGCTTAAAGAAAATGCAACGAAACTTATTCGCTATTCCAGCAATCTCTTCCGCGTGTTTGGTTGTGGTCCAGGGAGCACGGAAGCAACAACCCTCGAAGCAAGCAAAAACCCAATGAGGTAAATCTTGTTATCATACTTATGATCAATCGTAGTATTCTTCTTATTACTAAAAGATTCTACCTTTTATTTCAGAAGGCAAGTCCAAACCCCTGCAAGGCCTTCAAGATCCCTAAGCAGCAGCATCACCCGTGTTGTACGAAGAGGTACATGTTTAAATTCATACCAATTCGTCGTGTTTGCTTCATTTTTCTACACTGTTAACAATGTGGGCTTATACGTTATAGGTGCAGAGAGTCCAGGAGCTGATGCCAATGGCAACTCCTTCGATTTCACCACAAAGCTACTCCACCTTGCTTGGCATCCATCCGAAAACTCAATTGCTTGTGCTGCTGCCAATAGCTTGTACATGTACTACGCATAAACTCGAGCACATAGCCCGGTCATCCTCTTCGGTTGCTTCGGTTTGAAGGCTCTTCATTTAGGATTCACAAGGGAGCAAATGTGTCCTTCCTCTCCATCTTTACCCTCTAAATTTCATTATTTTTTACTCGAGATGCAGCCGGAGAAAGAAGTTACTAAACAATGCCATTGTAGTCTCCTACAAAGAGAAAAAAGAAAACTTAATTGCCTCTAGTTTTTAAGGTAAAATTGTAGTCTTTACTTGGAGAGAACTGCTGATGAATTGCAGGACAGGGGAAAGTTTGTAGGATGATTTTGGCCCTTTTTCTTCTTTTTTTTTTTTTTTTTGGATATAGTGTTTTATTAATATTTCTTTTGTAAAAGTATTGGAAGTTTGTCTTCTATTAATTTGTACAATATTTCTCATCCCTCATCGAAATTGTATGCTGCCACTAGCTCCAGGAGCCAACTATTGGTTTTGTTATAATAAAAAGTGGAAATATCCAAACCTATGGAGTTTTGTTTTTTTTGCTTTGCTATTTTGCCTGTTTCGTATCAGACTCGTCCTGATCAGTTGATTTATGTATGAGGTCTGGAATTTAAAATCTATGGTCAATAGAGACATCCAAGAATCAAATCAATATTGATGAACAATTGAGTGTCCAGAGGAACAGAATAGTATATGTTGATCTGCAGAAAGAATGCAGTAGAAAAGCGACGCGTGCTTAAAGCAATTAATATTCAAGACCGTTCATAAAAGAAATTAATCTAATAAAATGATATAAGATATTAAGAAAACAATTGCACAAAAAATCCCAAAAATGAGTTTCTATTTCAAGAATAGGAGACAATTGAAGAACAGCATTATGTGGGATGATAATAACACTGAGCTATGAAGTTTTGTCGATTGTGGCATGCACCTTTCATGGAAAAGTGAAAAGCGAACTAATAATAAGGTTGTTTCCCTCTCCTAATTCTCTTTCATCCCAAGAACCAAACATCTCTCATCTTTAGTGCCGCATAGTGTGCTTGTTTCCCCTTTTTGTATTTAATATTAATACTCCCCATTTTTATTAGGGTTTCAATAATAATGCAATATTCTATTCAACTTTATTGAGTCGGTGAGCTATTGGTTAAAAACATATACTGTAATTGGTTTATTTTCGATTTTTGCTCTTGTAATATATGCTTTTTTTCTTCTGTAATTTGAGAAATGTCCTTTTTTTTTAATCCGATAGAGAATGTACCTCGTGAGCCATTTTTCGTCATTAGACAAGCAACACGTGTCTAACATTACCTTGAACTATTTATCCTGTTGTCGGTAATCCTCTAGAGTGTACCTCAAGTGCCATTTTTCGTCATTTGACAAGCAACACGTGCCTTTAACTACTTCTTAAGTTGCCGTAATCCTCTAATGTTACCAATAATACAATAAATTGTAAGTAAATAGACGACAAAAAAAGAAGCGCCTGAAGTATATAATCTCTATTAAGAGATCAGAAAGGAGAAATTTATTAAATTACAAGGCAAAAATAAAAGTGACCACACATAGGATCAAATATTGAAAACATGCTACGAATCAAAATGGACTCCCAGATTCCTCCATGTTAAAGATTAGCTTTGGTGTCACAATTTTCATAGAATTTTGTCTTGGTGCTTCATTATAGAAAAAAAAAATAATTAAAATATAATTATATTACAATATATATGTACACACGTATGATGGGGGTGGTGCCATGTGTTGGGCCTCATTATTGAAAATTGGGCCCATTATGACGACCATAAGAATCCACCTAAACTTACTGACTTCACATATTCCTATCACAGCTTGACGGCTGTCGCTTCCCCCACTCACAAACTTACGGTCCAGATCTTCCCGATCCCATCCAAATGATGCTCTTCACTATTTCCACTGCTTGGTTACCACGCAGACTCGACTCGGCTTGGCTCGACTCAACTACCCTTAATCACGGCTCTTCTTGTTTATCGACACTAATTACGTCATTAGTGATCACATTCTTGTTTAAAAGATGATATGGGAGAATATACTCGTGTAGGAAAATCTTCTTGAAATTGTATTAAAAAGAGTAATGATGATTTGTTTAAGGTTAATAAGGTACTTCTGCGACCAGATTTTGACTTGGGGTCTCGTAGATTATACTCGTATTTAATAATCTTATCCTTTTTTCACAATTTATTCCGTTGGCCGTTGGTCCCTCACCTTTGATTAAAATAATCTTAGTTATCGACGCAATTAATTCTCACACGTCAGGCTATAAGCATAGATCAAGAATTAGAGAATCTAATTATTATTTTAAATTTATAATTTAAGCCAATAATCAAAGAATTATTTATTCATCTCTCTCACCTCCATACAAATGGAAGGGACATGTGCATGCCACCTTCCTTAAAATTGTTCAAAAACCCGTTGCCGTGTATAAAATTTGAATTTTTTGCTATTTTATATACAGTAAATTTTATTGTTGGTTTTTTTTTTAATTTCATATTTCGCCCCTTTATGACATTACGGGCTCGGATACCGTCAGTCTGCCACCACCTAAAGTTGTCCGAAAATCCTTTTTGTACATATATTTTTAACTTTTTTTGCTATTTCGACTTTTCAAAATTCAATCGTCGACCTCATTTTTCCGAAATTTCACATTTTCGCCCCTTTCTTACTCTTATTTTTCAAAATTCCACATTTGGCCGCTTTCTAACATGGATGATGGATCTAGACATGTTCATTTTCAAACCAAAACCGGCTAAAATCGGGTTTTAAATCGGAATCCGTGCAAATCGGAACCGTCTTGAACCGTAAATCGTCGGTTTGCGGTTCTGTTTTGATTTACTCTTTTTCAAACCGTGAAACATTCGGTTTCAAACCGTGGGTTCCAAACCGAGTGAAACCGACGATTTCACCTATTAAAATTGTCAAAGATCAAATATATAATAAATTAGATAAATAAGTTTTAAATTAAAAACATTATCAATGATCTAAATCTTCTATTTTTACTTATATTTAAAATAAATTATTCATTTAAAATATAAAAATCCTACAAATTTTAATATTTTAAAGTAGTATACAAAAGGATAAAACATTATTATCTATTTAATATAATTGCAAATGAATACTAACATTCCCAAAAATATATATATGAGATAAAAGTTGTTCAAATTTTATCACTGAAAAATATAGAATATTAAATATTTTTTTATAATTACTATACGACAAAGAATCAAAAATAATGATATAAAATTTATTTTTAAAACGATGATGATAATGAAGAATCAATAATGAGATTATATTAATATATTTAATTGTTCAATTGTTTCATGAGATTGTACAATTTTATTTATAATTTATTACTGACTTAATTCGAAATCGAAAAATGTATAGTTTTTTTTAAAAAAATTAATGAAAAAATGATTCAGTAATTAAAAAAAAAAAAGAAAATCGTGAAATTGATAAATCGAAACCGGAACCGGCGGTTTCAAACCGGAACCTTCAACCGTCTACATATGGGTCGGTTTTGATTTCAATTTTTAACAAATCGGAACCGACGATTTCAAACCGGAATCGGAAATGGGCATGTCTAGATGGATCCACCCACCTCAGCCAAAACCACAATATTAAGAACTCTGTATTGAGTAGATGTACGCTCTGTAGTGCACGCGTGCAAGTGTGTGCGTCTGAGAGAGAGAGAGAGATTTGATTAGCTTTGTGTCTATACATGGTGTGTATGTATATATGATGAGCTTCTGATCCTCGCTCTCACGCGGACTTGCAAAAACATTCTGCAAAAAAGATCTTCTCTTCCATCTCCATCTTCCAAATCCTTCAACCCTTTTGAAGAAATTAATAAAATTCTCAATCAATCTTCTTATGCCATAGTTCCAACTCTTGATCTTGATGGCCCTTTTCTTCTCTGAGTTCATTCCACAATTCTAAACCAAAAAATATTTCAACCCTTTTTGTCATCTTTCTTCTTCACAATTCTCCACTTTCGCCGCATCACATACAAAAAAAAACCCTTTTCTTGATTCCCCACCATCATCAATTTTTCACCGTTTTGGAGCAAGCCCATCTCGAGATTCCGATTAAAGATCGAATCTTTGTAGCAAAAATGCAAGACCCATCTCTCTATTCGCAGATCAAAGCCCAAGTTCAGCAGCAGCAGCAGCCTCAATTCCCCGAGCAAGAACATCTCCGATGCCCGCGCTGCGATTCGACCAACACCAAATTCTGCTACTACAACAACTACAATCTCTCTCAACCTCGCCACTTCTGCAAGAATTGCCGGCGGTACTGGACCAAAGGCGGCGCGTTGCGGAACATCCCGGTCGGCGGCGGCTCGAGGAAGAACTCCAAACGAAGCTCCTCCGCCTCCTCCGCCACTTCCGCCCCCCCTAAACGCCCGGCGCCGCTGCCGAATGTCAAGAACGAGAGCAAGGCCGAAACAAATGAAACGAAGGCAGAGAATTTCGCGGGGCAGTATGGGAATTTGTTGGAGGCCGGTGGGAGTTTCAGCTCTCTTCTGGGTACTAATGGTGGGCATTTCGGTAGTTTCCTTGAGGGGTTAGGATCCAACGGGTCAAGCTTGCAGATGACGGATCATTTCGGAGATACGGGTTCGGGTCAGAATGTGGATCAACATGCTCTGCAGGGTGATACAAATACAAACAGTAATGGTGATGGATTCTTGAATATTCACGGTGGAGATGGCGGCAGCGGTGGCGGCGGCGGAGACGGTGGGTGTTGGAATGGCGGCACCAATGGTTGGCCTGATCTTGCTATGTATACACCAGGATCAACTTTTCTTTAGTATTTAAGGTAAGAAATTTGAGTTTAAACCTTTTTTTTTTTTTTGAAAATATTTTAATTTTAATTTAATGCTATGATGAAAGAGTTATAGTAGTATGAATATGAAACTCATCATACGGATATTGAGTTGAGATCCATGTTATTAAAATTATACTCAGGTTTGTATTTTTATTGTCGATGATTTGAGTGGTTTTTTGAGACTTTCTATAAATTGCTAATATATTATGATTTCATATGGTAATGATATCTGATTTTATGTGATTTTTTATTTATTTTTTGGATGTTGGATGTTTGTGAAATTCATAATAAAGCGTGACATTATAGTATAGTATATTAGCCAGCTAGATTTCATATTTTCTCCCAGATAGAGAAGACAAATTCGAGCTTTTTCCCTTGATCAATAATTAATAATGTATTTATTGCACAATATTCTTACATGCTCTCCTTTTGTTTAGCTCATTATAATAAGAGACGGATCCAACATTTTGTGAGAGGGTCGAGTTTACGGAGGTGCAAATTTGTAATTGAAATTTGAAACAAGAATATACAAATTTAGGGGTGACAGCGCGTAAATATAAACAAAATTTGAATAAAATATAAAAGAATGTCTTATTTAGACTATTTTGTCCGGTACTTCTTTGTAAAATAGAGGCCTCGAGTTCGGTTTTCATTATTCACTTTAATTCGAAAAAATAAAAATTGTTTATTTATCTTGAAATAGATACAATAATAGATTATTTGGTTGGTGCCAAATTTGGAAAAACATGCCAATTAAATTTGGTGCCTTTACAGTTAGATGGGCCAATGAGGTCCACAGCTCACTCTCGCATTTTAAACGGCCCACTTTTATTTATTTCTAGATTCTCAATAATATGTAGGTCCCAGCCAACCTAAAATTTACCATAACTTGTAACATGTTATATTCCCTCAGTATTTATAATTCTTGTTTCATTTTTTTTCTGTGCAGTAATTGAGGAGGGTCGTTAGTTGTGTGTAGAGATGTAAAACCTTCAAATAAAGTGTTTGTATTAATTTTTTTTTAAAGAAATGGAACAAGAATTGTGGGTCGGTCTGAAAAGGAAAGTGGAAAATGGAAGATCAAGATCAATCTGATCTAACAGTCCATGATAATAGGGAGAGTACCGATGTGTTCCTCTAAATCGTATCGCAATTTTAAATTTCATGAATCTCTCTTGTAAATATGGATCAACCCTCAACTCCAATCACACCAATTGTACCAGCTTATCTTCTACTTTCTCTATTTCAATTATCTTGAGCCATTTTGGTTGTAAACCGATTTTTAAGGAGAGTGTTACCTGTATGTATAGTGGTGTAAAGTAATGGGTCTCATAAAAAAAATAAATGTAGTAATTTGTTAAAAAAGAAACTGAACAATACATTTGTGACGACTCGAAATAGAATATTGGACAAATTAATTTGGACGGAGGGTGCATCTTCTATACCCTAAGTTTGAGAAATTAATTAGTTTCAATCTGTCAAAAGAAATATTGTCCATAGAATAAGTCAACTATTAGATCTTCTCAACAAAATAATCCAATTGTAGATAAAATTTAATGAACAAAATGTGGGTGGTCCATGGTGCATGGTCTACGGTCCACAGACACAAGAGGGGAACATATGGGTTCAAATCTCCACGGGATGACGTAGAAGTGAAGGTGGGTGGTCCGGGATCAATAGGTCATAGATTCAAATTCCACTGGAAACGATATGTGTGTGCATGTGTGGTTTGCAGGCTATTGCACATGAGCGAGGTTTACCTTGTGCGCACCAAAGATAGCGACTGCGGGTTTCTCGTCATAAAAAAAATGAGGGGAGCATATGGACCCTAACTATTAATGAAGTTTGGAGATTATGTGACATATATGTATTTAAATATGTAGGTTTCACATTATTTACTATTATTGCATGCAGTTGGTGCAGTAAAACCACCAATTATGTTGTTTATACGTTGCCCACAATTTAGGAACCAATCTCTTACCCGCTTTCATCGCTTTCCTTGTCCCTCCCACTTGTAATAAATAATACTCCATCCGCTTAAAAAATGTCTTCGTCCTTTTAATCACAGTTGTGTAAGTTTGTGGTTTCCTTAAATAAAACATGTATAGTAAATTACCAAAATAGAAAGAACGACCTGGAAAGAAAAATGAGATGCTTGCTATGGGAACGAAGGGAGTAATACTTTTTTTATTGTTATGCATATTTTCCTAGTCCCTCCCCTCTACAAATAAATTGAGTAGGACTAAATTAACGTAATTTTAATTTTAAATAAAATTCATTTTAATTTTTAAGCCCATGTCTAGTGAAACTTAAATTAGAGAAGAGATCACTCGGATTACACTTTTCAAAGATGGGCTCCACCCAAAATTGATATAGTCTTAGTTGACAAATTTGAGCCCATTTTGATCTAAAATAATATTTAAAAAGGCCCATATATATCTTTGTGAGGTTTGTAATTACTAAATAAATGGAGTCAAGATTTATCTGGTGCGCATACTGAATAATGACGCATTTTCTCATTATATAATAAAGTATTGTGATTATGCATGAGGATAATTAATGGATGTTTGGAGTAGTTGAAACTTATTGATAAGTGTTGAAAACAACTTATTTGAAAATCAGTTAGTGTTTGGAAATAAGTGCTAAAAGCTGTTGAAAGTGGGGAAAATAATGTTTGTGAATGCTACTGATAGAAGTAGCTTATTGTTATTTTTTAAAAGAAATATTTGTTTTGCCCTTATTGTTACTAAATAATTATTATTTATAATAAATAATAAAATTCAGAAATTATTGTTATTCAATATTTATTTTTTACTTTATCATTTCAATTTAATACTATAAAATACTAAATTAATCTAAATATTATATATATTATAAAATTATATCATAATGGAGAGAATTGTGATTTCAGCATTTACGGGAAGGAGATTGTGATTTGTGAAGAATTGAGAGAGAAGAAAAGAGACGCGAGTGGATTGTGACAAAAATGAATTCTCACAAGTATTAGGGTTAGGGGTATTTTTGGAATTAGGTAAAACTATTAAGGGTAATTTGGTCCGAAAAAAACATAAGCAATAAGCTGAAAGCTAGAAGTTTGGGTGGAGCAGCTTCAACTGCTTCTCTATTTTTGACCCAATTTTAGAAAATCTCAATTTTAAACTGGGAGTCCCAAACACCCCCACACCAACTTAAAGTTGAAAGCAATTTTCCAATAAGCTGTTTCAAACACCCACTAAAGTGACCATCACGTATGTTAAAAGTGATCAATAATTACAATAAAAAACAATGCGAATCTGACTGCTAGTCGACAGCATCGGAAAAGTAGAATTTCTCGCAAGAACCTTTTGACCCTTAACCACACTAAAGGAACAACAACCGTAAATATGATTAAAAAAAAGGATACGATCCACTTACTAGGAAGGGAGGAGGGGAGAATAATAAAGTTCTAGTGATCATC
Organism: Lavandula angustifolia; assembly: GCA_028984105.1. Lineage (NCBI taxonomy): Eukaryota > Viridiplantae > Streptophyta > Magnoliopsida > Lamiales > Lamiaceae > Lavandula > Lavandula angustifolia. Next base: position 6,739,207 of record CM054826.1, on the reverse strand, counting down.
ACCAAAAATAGGACTAAATCGACATAGATACCAATTACTAAATGCTCGAAACTTATCCTTAAACCAATGTGGTGTTGTTGAATACTTGAATGCGTGTTGGAATTTACAAGTTTTGGTAATTGCGTAGATAACTATCGGATATATTGTATGTGTTGCCCACCAAATGGGGCTTATTTACAAATAATTATTAATCCGTTTTGTTAATGTATTAGGTTTTTTTTTTTGGATGTTTAGCTATTCATGTTTTTATTTGGAAAAGAAAATTAATTTGTGGACCACAATCAATCTAAATAATGAATTCCATTATTTTAATACATCTCAATCCACTTTAACATGTTTCTACCTATTTTTTTAAACTCCACATCCTATGGTTATAAGTTATAACACAAAAATAGTGGGCCAAAGGAAGTATCTAAGTGTTATTATTAAAACTTTCCTTAAAATGCCAACATGCTGAATAGGATTCCAGTGTTCTTTGTCCACCACTAGACCAGACGTTGCATGTTAGAACAAACGTAATTCCATAGGAAATGAATATATATTATAAATAATGGGTTAAGATAATTTAATTATTACTAAAGTTGCCAAGTGGCCCGGATTCTAAGTTCCCGGCGCCCATTAGAATCATCAAATACGTATATAGGATCTTTGCTTTATTATATTCTCTCCGTTTTAGTTTTTTTTTTTCAGTTTTATAATTTTTTGGTTTGAAAAAAGGAAAATAATTAATGAATTACAATTAATTAAATAGTAGCACCACTTTAACACACTTTCTATCTAACATACCTCCGTCTACTTTTTAAGCTCCAAGCTAAAGATCATTAAAACAAAAATAGTAGAACAGAGAGAGCATGAGGTTCTAAATTTTGTTTGGATCATATAATTTCAAAACTTTTGAAATTATAAACAAGTCGAATTCGAATAGTCCATCAAGCTCTAGAAAAATGCAAATTATATTCTAGAAGTATTGAGCATATTGCGATCTACCAGGCTATTATTACTAGATACCTAATATATCTAGATCGAGCATAATGCAAATTGTATTATGCACTTGAAATTCTCTTATTCTTATTCAATCATAAACTGATCTGATACAAACGAATTGGTTGATATAGGGTGCCGCGTGGAAGCCGATGATGCATCCCAAAACATTTCCGAATTTCGATTGTTTAGTATATATAGTTAAAAATTATCATTAGCATCCCTTTCTCTCAAAATTGTTGATTTTTGCTTCTTTTATTTTGAAACGGTGCATCTTGTCTCTTAATTAATTTATATGGATCCACTCCTCCAAATCTTGAATTTGTAAATTTCACGATTAGAAATTAGTATTCTATCATCCCAAAAAATCGCATATTCACGTTTCAGAATTATAAATTCCATAAATTTCACATACAAATCACAAACTATGTACTTTCTCCGTCCGTCTATCCGACTAGTCTTTGTTTTTTTTTTACATAAAAATTGAAGGAAGTGGTTGGTTCCGCATAGAAAAAATATGAATTTATATATTAATTATTTTTATTTTAAGACTTAAAACAAGTAAAATGAACAATCCGAAAATATATATAAAAAAAATAGTAAAAAGGAGAATGCTCAAATCAGAATCTGCTCAGATGATTCCCAAGAGCATATTCGCCCAAAGTTAAGGGAAAGTGCGTTATCCACGTGGCGCAAAGACGGTTCAATTCCTTCAGAATATTCTCCGCGTAGTACCATAAATATGCACCTAATTAATGACGAATCCAACGGCCGAGATCAAATCCGATTATTGAATGGCTTGCTTTTAACCATCCGCAGCCACAACTTGGTAATATTCCATTGGCATCTTTTTGAATTCAGCTGCTGCAGCGTAAATGCGCAATCAATCCCACCTATATAAATCCCTAGCTCCTTCCTTCAAACCTTAATTTCACCACCAAAACACTTACAAAAAACGGAGGTTTATTTTTTCGATGGCTGGAATTACGATAGTATTTGACTTTGACAAGACCATCATCGACGCAGACAGCGATAATTGGGTCGTTGACGAGCTCGGCGCCACAGACTTGTTCAATGAGCTTCTCCCCACCATGCCTTGGAATTCCCTTATGGTTCGTTTTTTCTTCAAATCCGAATCTTATCATTGTCATAATTTATTAAAATACTATTATGGAGTATTAAGAATATCAATTTGCTGATTCTTTTTTTTTTTTTTTTGTTAATTTGCAGGATAGAATGATGAAGGAGTTACATGCACAAGGGAAAACCATAAAAGAAATTAAGGAGGTTTTGGAGAGGATTCCTATCCATCCTATGATTGTCCCGACAGTCAAGAAACTCCATGCTTTAGGGTAAATTAATTAATTAATAAAGGATTACCTACTTGTGAATTTTGGCCTAATGGGGTTTACGTTTTCAATAATTTTAGGTGTGATTTAAGGATCGTGAGTGATGCAAACATGTTTTTTATCGAAACAATTGTCAGTCATCTCGGAATAAAGGATTGCTTCTCGGAAATCAACACGAACCCGAGCTATGTCGATGAAGAAGGCAAACTTAGAATCTCTCCTTTCATTGATTTCAAATCATCCCCTCATGGCTGCAGCCTCTGCCCTCCAAACATGTGCAAGGTGTATAAGCTTTTTTTGTTGGAATATGCTAGATGGTTAAATTATTTCTTTAAATATAGGTTTATTTAAATAGATAGTGACCCCACATAATCTTTGTCATGAAGTAATTCATGAATTCTTTGTGGATAGTGACATAACTTAGCATTATATCAATTTATTACAACACCCTTCATTTTCAATGATGTAATTAACATCATGCAAACATTTGAACTAATTTTTTGCATGATTTTTTTTAATGTAGGGTGTGATCATAGAAAGAATTCAAGCCTCTTTGGCCAAGGAGCAGAGAATCATATACCTTGGTGATGGGAGTGGTGATTATTGCCCTAGTTTGAAGCTAAGGGAGGGAGATTTCATGATGCCGAGGAAGAACTTCCCGGTGTGGGATATGATATGTGAAAATCGCGCACTTTTGAGAGCTGAAATACATGAATGGATCGATGGAGAAGACATGGAAAGGGTCTTGATGAAGATTATAGAGAAGATAAAGATTCAAGACTTGTTATCAATTGATTACAAGATTGAGACACTTCCAATTGCCTTGCCACAAGTTAAGGTTCATCAATAGGGGTCTTAAATTGCTCTAACTTGGGCTAAATTACAAAAACCTATAGTTTTTAGCCCTTTATTTATCCTTTTAAGGAATTGTAACCTATAGTTAAATTTGGTTGTATTTTGTGAAAAAAATGGAGCATTTTCTTTTTCTCTCTGACCTTTTTTTTAAAAAAATTAATGGGGCGATCGGTGAAATTTTGAAGTTGTCGCAAATTCTTGGATTGGATGGATTGAAACAAAATTGATTAAATTCAAATTATTTCAAATATGTCGACCTTTTTGTTGACACGGAAAATGAAATAAAGGAATCATATCTAAAAAACACATATCTATAAAAATAATAATAATAATTTCATTTAAATAAAAAAAAATTACCCTAAGTATAGGCTCCGGGGTTAAACAAGAAAAACATAGAATATTCCCCCAACGTTGGTTAAATTCCTTGAGAATATTCCCGCGTATTTACCATAACCAATCTCCTAATAGATTAATTAGTTCATGTCCCACAGATTCCAACGGCTGAGATCAACCCGCCTCGAGTTAATCATTATAAATTCAAAATTGCAGTCCTAATAGTACACAAAATAATCCCATACACACAAATAACGCAGAGGTTTTAGGCGTTGGAATCTTTATTACTTTATCCATTGCCGGAATTACAATAATGTCGACTTCGACAAGACCATTATCGACGTGGATGGCGATGATTGAGTCATTGACAAGCTTAGTTAGCGCCACCGACTTGTTCAATGAGCTTCTCCCCGCATTGTCTTGGAATTGTCTTTGGTTAATCTTTATTAAAATTAAAATTTCATCGACGTCTTAATTTATTAAAAAAATTATCAATATTAAAGTATTAGCTTGTTGATATCTATATTTTTTCAAATTTGCAGGATAGAATGATGAAAGAGCTATATGCACAAGGGAAAACCATTGAAGAAATAAAGGAGGTTTTGAGGAGGATTCCTAATTTCCTATCCACCCCAAGATTGTTCATGCTTCAGGGTAAATTTAATTCTTCATTTTAAAGGCTAGCTACTCGTTACTTTTAATAAACGTAATGGGGTTACGTTTTGTATAATTTCAGGTTTGATTTAAAGATTGTGAGTGATGCAAACATGTTTTTCATCGAAACGATTGTCGATCATTTCGGCATAAAGGATTGCTTCTCGGAAATCAACACGAACCCGAGGTATGTCGATGAAGAAGGGAGGCTTAGAATCTCTCTTGTTGATTTCAAGTCATCCCCTCATGGCTCCAGAGGCCTCGGCCCTCCAAACATGTGCAAGGTACATAAATTTTCTGGGGAAAAAAAAAGGCTTCTTTTTTTTGTTGGAATATGGTAGATGGTTCCCTAATTATATAGTGACCCCACATAATCTTTGTGGTTAAGTAATTGATGAATTTTCATTGTGGATTGTGACATAAGTATATATGCTAATATGAATTTCTCAATGATGTAACATCATACTAACATTTGAACTAAGTGTTTTTGCATGGTTTTGTGTGAAGGGAATGATTATAGAAAGAATTCAAGCCTCTTTAGCCAAGGAAGGTAAGCAAAGAATTATATATCTAGGCGACGGGAATGGCGATTATTGCCCGAGTTTGAAGCTAAGAGAGGGAGATTTCATGATGCTAATGAAGAACTATCCGGTGTGGGACTTGATAAATGAAATCGCACATACACGAATGGATCCACGGAGAAGACATGGAAAGAATTTTGATTGAACAAGTGTTAGCATTTGGTTACGATACCTTGCGCTTCAATAGGAAGCTCTTTAGTTTTTAGTATTTATACAATGAGTTAATTCAAGGTTAAATACAATATTCTACTAACAAAGATGTCAAAATTAGCAAGAAATTTCCCACTTAATTCCACATTGGGCTTGATTTTTACCAAAATAGAGTATGGGCCATGCCCAAATTTATGGATAAAAATTGGAATTGATGGAGGTTTGATATAAAATTGATGGAGCCCCAGCTAATGTGGAGCCCAAATATATAATTGGTTGGTTTTTTTTTTTTTTTTTAATTCTCCACATTTTAGGATAAGGGCTATAAAGCATATTCAGCATATTTATTGGATTACGATTCTTATAAGAGATGAACTAGTGTGAATCATGTTGCATATGCAACATGATTCAATTGTCCAATTTTGACCCATATTTGATCCGTTGACCGCTTTGACTCATGTGTTGACCAGTTTTTTTCTTTTTTCTTTTTTCGTTTTTTTAATTTTTTTTGTCTTTTTTTCATCTTTTTGTTTTTTCGTCTTTTTCGTTTTTTTCATTTTTTTGTTTTTTCCGTCTTTTTCGCATTTTTTCGTTTTTTTTTACTTTTTTGTTTTTTTCGTTTTTTTTCGCCTTTTTCGTTTCTCGTCTTTTTTCACTTTTTTCGTCTTTTTCGCCTTTTTCATTTTTTTTCTTTTTTTGGTTTTTTTTTTTTTTTCGCCTTTTTCGTTTTTTTCGCCTTTTTCATTTTTTTTCGTCTTTTCGGAAATACAAAGAATGACACGATACTTTTTTCGTTTTTTCGTTTTGAAATACAAAAAATATTTTTTGTTTTTTTCCCCTTTATTATAAGGACGAGAGTGTCACTCTTTGTATACAAAAGTGTCGTTTGTTCTAAACAATGACACTTTCATTCGGGACAATTGACACTTTTGTTTATTACGATTGACACTTTTAGGTAATATTTACGGTTATTATGCTTTATATTGATTAGTAGATGAAAGTGACACGTTCCTTAATTATGAGTGTCAATTTACTTCAGTGTGATTGACACTTTAAGATAAATGACACTTTCGTTCGTTGTAATTGACACTTTTTTCATAAACAAATGACATTTTTTTTCGAAACAAATCGTATTTTTTTAAAAAATAATTGATATTCAATAAATAATATAAATGACACTTTATTCAAATACAAATGACTCTTTTGTTTGTTACGATTGATACTTTGGATAAATAACAAATGACACATTTATTCATTACAAATGGCACGCCTTCCTTATCAAAAAAAATTGGAAAAAAAATTTTATTTTTTACGATTGACACTTTTGTTTGTTACGATTGACACTTTCATAAGCAAAGAGTGACACGTCCGTCCTTAAAATAAAGGGAATAAAAATGAAAAAAAAATTGTTTGTTGTGATTGATACTTTTGTTTGTTACGATTGACACTTTCGTATGCAAAGAGTGACACGTCTGTCCTTAAAATAAAGGGAAAAAAAAAGTAAAAAAATCGTTAAAAAAAATAAAAATAATTAAAAATAAAAAATTAATGATGTCATGCTGACGTCAGCGGGTCAATGCGGGTCAACGGATCAAATACGAATCAAAGCGAATCAAAATTGAGTAATTGAATCATGTTACATGTGCAACATGATGCATACAAGTTTTTGCCTTCTTATAATCACCTGCTAAGCTGACATGATATATTTGAATAATAATTATTATTATAATGCATTGAAGATTGCAAGCTGACACAATTAATCATGTAGTGTGGCGGCTATTATTTTCATAAAAAAAAACTAATAAAAACATTTTGTTCGCAGCTTGGAATCAAGTTTGAAATTATTCATTTACATTTGAAATAAGAATCAAATATGGTGCAAAATTCACTAAATTACTAGACTTTGAAGAGTCTACTTTTAGATATGATTCTAATAGATCATTCGGACATCTTATACGAGGTTTTTCAAATTTCTGATTCCAAAACGATCTTAAAAGAGAGGTTAGATACCTTCTATCTCTACAAATTAGAATAAAACAAAGAAGTCAAACTCTAAATACTGCCCTTAATTTAAATCCATATGGATTAACTAAATTAATTACTATGCTCTTACACATCACGTAGTTGTCGTCTATCATATTCTTAATATTGTTATTCCACTAGACATTTGGGCGGTGTAAATCATAGCCAACCACTAATTTCTTTTTTCTAAATTAAAAATCTCGCACATGAATAAGTCACGACGACCTAAACAACGTAGTACAAGATGTGAACTCGAAACTGATTCTCTCTCGTCTTTTTGTAATAATGTTGATTGTATATTTGTATCCAATTTTTCTCAATTCCTCAATTTTCAATTAATGTTGATCATATAATATTACAGTTCATAAATATCATTTCCTATTTTGTACTACAATGACTAATCATACTTTAATTAAATCAAATTATTCCTTAGTAACAAGATTTACCAAATGGATAACGTTTTGGACAAATGGGATTACGTTCAGATGAATCGCGATCAGTCCGATGAGCAAAAGGAACGCTACTTTTCGTCGCGACGAGGAATTTTATGTCGATTTATTAGACTTAGTAGAGTTCGCGTAGTTATTGAAATACATAGCACGAACTAATACTTGTAAATTATAATCATAATTTATGAAAATATGTTTTGTAATGTACTATGAATCCATATTTTAATTTATATTTCCCACAATTTTATTTTTCTCATTTTATGTATGTTAAGTTATTATCATTATTATTATTAAACTAATAGAGGATGGGATGAATTATCCTGGAACTATATATCACTTTGGTAAAATATATCCTACATATTAATTTTAAACTACGATTTAATAATAATTATTATTCATAATAGAATATAATAGTTGCTAATTAAAATCTAAAAAAAATTTATAATTATAAATACTGATAAAGTAATAATCAACCTTAACTACAATTAAACATAACTAGCTACATAACCACATGCCAATAAGAAATAATCAACCTAGCCAATTAGCAAATCGTTATACAAACTAGAAACCAAAAACAATACTAATCCTTATGTAATAAATTATCAACACTAGTCATTTTATTATTTTATATTAATAAAATGAGAATATATCAAATACTCCCTACACTTTTTTTTTATGAAATTAAGAAAGTTTTGTTTATGGTGTTTATTATTTTACATTTGGTGGTTAAATTATATCACATATTCTTTACTTTTTCTTTAGAGTAAGTTATTTATAAAATAGAACGTGTCAAATAGGAAAACAATCACTTATGATGGAACGTAACGGAGTAAAAGCTACTTCTAGCCTGAAACTAGAAATCAATTTCCGTCATTAATTTGGTATATATATGTATATAAATTTTTAGTCCAAATTTAAAATTCTCTTCTCTCATGTTAATTTAGGAAAATGGTGTATACGACATTGCCAAGAAAATATTAGAATTGAAAGCTCAACTCGACACGATTTTGGAGAAGAAATAAGTATACGACATTGACATTCGTCACCCACCAACTTGTACCGAACCAAAACCACCCCAATCTAACCCTTCATTCGACCCAAAATAAATCTACGGCCGAGATTCCGACAAACACATTCTACTCAACAAACTCACGAGTCACGGCCAAAGATGCCGCCCACAACTCCTCGCCATAACCGGCATGGCGAGCATCGGAAAGACTACTCTTGCTCGACTCGTCTACAACGAAGCTCGAGTCAAAGAATCCTTCAGATTACGAATATGGATCTCCGTACAAGATCACTCCGATGAGGACGAGATTGCTAAGGCGGTTATTCAATCCACGAAGAAATATCCTTCAAACCCTATGGAAATCCTCGTGAGCAACGTTACAGATTTCACTGGAGGGAAGAAGGACGAGGATTTATTCACTACTCTAACGAATAGTATCAAAGGGAAGAAACTCTTCTTGTTCTCGATGATTAAAGGGGAGAGGATTATGGGAAGTCGGAGTTCTTGAAGAAAGTTCTAGAACACTCCGAAGGTAGTAGTAAGATTCTCGTTACTACAAGGAACGAAGGGGTTGTGGAGAGGATGGGTAAAATAGAGAAATATATTCTCTATCCAAGCTATCGAACAAGCATAGCTGGGCTGTGATGAAACGCGCCGCCCTCCACGGCGGAGAGGATGGGAGGTTTCACGACGTCTGTAACACCCCGAAATTTTACCTAAAAATAAATAAATAAAATAAAATGCATTTGCATTTCATGCATAATATCACGAGTTTAGTTCTGTAAGTCGCGCCTTAGAAAAATGAGAATGAAAATTAAAACATCTATGTTATTTTTTTCATTAAATTATTTTTATTATGTAAATTTATTTTGAACTTTGAATATGTTTATTTATATAATATTATGATTATATTTTTTTGTTGAGATAAAAATAATATTAGAATTATTAGACAAGAATAATATTTATTTATTTTGGATTTCCTAAACCAACTAGGATTGAATCTCTTATATGGTAGGTGATAGACTAAATTCTATATAAATTATATATAGACGAAAATAATTATGGATAAAATATATTTGATACCTTTTAGGATTAGGGATCTTTAGATAATGATTTATAGGCCTATAAACACCCTTAGTCGCTCATAATATAGCATCTCATAAAATTTTCGAAAAATTGCCAGCATATCAGCGAACTGTTTCAAGAATTATTTCCATATCTTCCCCTCGTATCGTTGTGAAAATTTAGAATCATCTTCTTCGGTATGTCTAGTATACTTAATAAATTTTGTAGAATTTTACAAGCATGATAAATATTTTTAAAAAATTGTTCTTCGTAACCTGTCAGTTTTTGACAGCATGTTCATGAGCTTGATAGGAAAATTATTTTTCATGTTTTCTTTATGTTATTTTCGACCATGCTGAATTTTAATAGGATATACTATATGTTAGGTCATTCATGTTAAAAATATAGAATTTTTAAGATACGTGTACTATATATTTGTTAATTTGTTTCTTGATGTGTTCGATTCTATTATGTCAATACTTTGGTTGTTAAAATGTTTAAGTTTCATGAGAACATAAATCTGTCCAGCAATTTTACCTTTTCTGCCGAGAGTTACAAGGCCAAATACATGATCTTAAGCTACTTGAAACCAGAAAAATTATAGAGATACAATTTAGGATGTCTTTAAGATTTCTGTAAATTTTGGGAATTTTTAAACAAGTCTTTATATTTTTAATGAATTTTTACTTTTACACTACCGAGAAACCATGCTCTCTGGATAGGGCTTAGTAAAATGTTTATATCTCACTCCACAAAAATGGTTTTCACTTGATTCTTTTTCCTAAATACTCTAAACACGTAGGGATTTGTAAAAATAGTTATTTAGTATTTTTAACATGTGTATGAAAGCAGTTTAATACAAATGTCCGGGTAGTCAGTCGGAGCATGCATTTTCGTATTCAGTTTTTGGTGGAAACTATTCTGTATTTTATGAAGTCGTTACTTATCTATAGAGATTGAAATTTTGACATGATATTTCTACGTATTTCCCCTAGATGTGTGTTAAATCTTAGAATTTTTAAAATATGTTTAGTTCCTGAAGCTTATAGTTAAAGGTCAGTAGGTCAGAAACTGCCTTTGTTGACGCAGTATGTACTGTTTTGACTATAACTCTTAGAGGACTTATTATTTTTATATGAAACCAAATCTGGAATCATTTAGACTCATTAAAGAATATATATATAGAAAATTAGAATTTATGGAATGAATCAATGTTCTGTGGAACTCTTTTAAAATAGGTATTCTGCACGAGTTAAAATAGAACATAGAAACTTAGTATATAGATATGATATTGTTTCATGCATATCACGACATTAAGATTTGAATTATTTCATGTTAGGATTGGCGCGCAGGACTTAAATCATTGATATACATCTTTTCATTCACTCAAAAAGGTTAAGGTGGGGTTTTTTTTATCCTTATTATACACTATACAGTTTTTCTCATGCGTTATTCAAGATGCGGGCGAGCCTTCGGGCAATTCACGGCAATAAAACCTTCGGGTTAGCCTTCGGGCAATTCACAACGGTTAGCCTTCGGGCAATTCGCAGCGATAAAACTTTCGGGTTAGCCTTCGGGCAATTCACGGCGAAAAAACCTTTGGGTTAAGCCTTCGGGCAATTCACGACGAGAAAAACCTTCGGGTTAAGCCTCCGGACTTGCATGTCTAATTTCTCATGTTAAATCCTTTATAGTTTATAGTTTGGATAATGTTTGACCCCACTGAGTAGTCGTACTCACCCCTCTATATTTTTACTTTTTCAGATCATGGTTCGGCAAATGCTTAAAGTGGCGGATGGTGATGGTCACACACTTATATGAGAAAGAAATAATGAAACTTCTTCCTGCATTAATTTAGTTTTTATCATGAACTAATATCACTCATGCTTCATTTTATTTCCCGAAAACTAATAGTTGCATATGCTCTCATTTTAAGATTTCCCGAAAACTAGTATTTGCTTATGCTCTCATTTTAAAATTTCCGTTGTTTATAAAATGCATTAAAACCTTATTGCTTTTATAAATCTATTATTTTTTTAAATTAAATTGAGAAGATTAAATTTATGCACGAGGTGACGTCCCTTTAAAAGTTATGAAAATTAAGGCATTACAACGTCGGTCGGAGAATCGTCAAGAAATGCGACGGTTTGCCTCTTGCGGCGAAGGCTATGGGGAAATTTCTTCATTCCAAGAAGAGTTTTGAAGAGTGGGAGAATTTGCCGGTAAGCGAAGCATGGGAGAAGGAAATTTACCCTATTATCCTTACTAGCTATAACGAATTGCCGGCTACGGTAAAGCGATGCTTCTCTTTCTGCGGCGTGTTTGAAGAAGAGCTTGAGCTAGTGGTGGGGAGTTTAATAGAGTTTTGGGCGGCGTTGGGTTATTTAAGTTCCGATGTGGGATGGGAATCAAAAGGACAGGAGTATTTTGAAGTCTTATCAAAACATTCTCTTTTGGAAGTATTTGAGAAAAATGGGCATATGGGTATCAAGTGGTTCAAAATGCATGATATAATACATGACTTCGCGCGGTTTGTCCATGCAAACATTGTCGAAAACTTTGCGAAGTCTGCCACCCGTTATTAGTCTCGCGCTTGAGAGAGTACTGCGCCGTATTCTAGGAACATTCGTCTCTCCTCACTCTCTGCCCCTGCCTCGCGATTACGAGGTTGTTGCGCACGAGCTACACGTGGCAGAAGAGGATCCCACATGATATAGAGAAAAACTTGATCCACCTCCGGTGGTTGGATCTTAGCGGCAGCAGATTGTCTTTGCAAGAAATGGGAATCGTTTGCAAGCTTTACAGCTTGCAAACTCTTCTATTGGCAGGGTGCGGATGGGAAGAGATTCCGCCCGGATTCGCAAGCTTGTCAAGCTGCAGCGCCTCGACTTGACCGGTAATCTATTCGAGGAGGTAATCTGAGAGGAGCATCTGTAGTTTGGTTAAATTGCAAACTCTGAATCTGAATTACTGCGAATGCTTAAAAAGTCTTCCTGGAGATATTCATAAGCTAGTAAACCTCAAGAACTTGTTCTTCGAGTATACTAGGCTTCATGCCTTTCCTGAAGAAGTGGCGAAACTGATTCGTCTCGAGAAGGTGACCGAGTTTCGAATTGGAAGCGGTTGGAACAAATGGAGTTTGTTGAAGAACTTAGACAAGCTTAGTGGGTCCATGAAGCTTATGGTCAAGTTAAATCATGGAGATGAAGGAGATTGAAAAAGCAGAGATGAAGAAGAAAGTAAATATTGAGCTGCAACTTATAACATTTCAAGATGAAGATTTGTCAATGTCGATGTGGGACAAAGTAATAGATGCTTTAGAGCTGCCTCCGAATTTGCAGCATCTCAAGATATGGTCATACAAAGGCGTGAAAGGTGCCGATGTTCGCCTCGAATCTTGTTCGACTGAAGTCTGTTAATTTTCTCCATTTCGTCAATTTGGAGTCTCTGCCGCCTCTCGGACAACTACCGAACCTCGAGGAGGTTTCGATGAGTACGATGGAGGGATTGACGGTTTTGGGACGAGAGTTCCTCCGAATGGGCGAAGTTTCTTCTTCTCTCTGCAAGCGTAGTTTGCTTTCCGAAGCTGAAGCAGCTGAGGTTTTACAACTGCCCGAAGTGGTGGAAGTGGGAGGACATAACGGCGGAAGAATAAGAATCCGTTTCGGTAATGCCCTGTCTGGCGACGCTTTATATGGTGAGATGCTCGGCGCTGAAAGAACTGCCGTATCGCCTCCTCGGTAAGGAGGCGGCTACAGAGAAGCTGAATCTTGTTGGTTCGAAAATCACGATTCACAGCTTCCCAATTGATACATTCAAGATTCAAGAATCGCGACTTCAGGCCAAGTACGACCGTTAGGTCAGTTATATTCATGTTGTATGTGATTAAATTATGTTCATAAATGCAAATATGAATGTTGTAATGACCAAAATATTTTTCCATTAAATATTGCTTTAATATTAACAAAGAAATTATTTTATTATTATTACAAAAAAATTTAAAGTAAAAAAATGCAAAAGCTAAAAAAAGTTTCGTATCAAATTGGTTGGAGCCTCCCAGTAATGGAAAACCCCTCCAAAAAAAGGCGTATGCCGCTTGTATTGCGGCAAGCACACGGTATTCTTTAGTAAAAGGCGAAAGAATAGTTCGCTATGTGCTTACCGCGCGGCTGCGTGCTTCTAATCAATGAAGCGGTCCCCTTTATATATCCCTGTGTTGTCTCTGAGTATCAACTCATTTCCGATGTGGGATGCCAAATTCTGCATTTACCATTTCCGTCACTAGTAATTCTTCTTGCAACTCGACCAATACTCAGCCACAAGGTTTGAAAACGAGGAATCCATCTCCAAGAGTTTTGAAGGCTCATCATACTCCACCAACTTCCCTGCAACAAATTCAAGAATCCTTACAAATACGCGATAAATTCACATCTCGTATTTCAGTTCACGAAACCATACCGTACGACACCAACACCATATCACTGTCTATGACAGTTGGGACTCTGTGTGCCACAGTTATAACAGTGCAGTTTGCAAACTCTTCCCTTATAATCTTCTGCAAAACGGCATCTGTTGCCGATTCAATCAAGAACCAAGATATTGCTCCACTTTAGAAGCACTCTTCCTAAGCAAGAGCCCCATGCTCCAATTCTCCCCTTCATCACTCACTACACCAAACCAAAATCTTCAAACCAAGAAAACTAAAAACCCTTTGATAAATTCTCCTATCTCACTACTCTTACCGGAAGAGCAAGTTTGGTAGTTTACTCACTATGGGCTTAAGTAGGCATTTCTCAAGTGCCTACAAAATCAAAAATCAAAAATCAAGAAATTGCAATTGAGTCCAAATTAATAAAGAATTTACCTTCCATATCTCATCATCAGAGTTGAGGCCTAATGGATCAAGATTTGTTCTAAGTTCTAACACTTCCCTTGAACAGAGTTGGCTCTTGAGGAATAATACTAAGTTTCAGCCTCAAGTCTCTCAACCCTATTGAGCAAATATCAACACGATAAGAATCCGCCCGCTATCCGGCTCCACAAGACGAAACAAAGCACTGATCAGCGTCGTCTTCCCACTTCCGGTCCTCCCCACAACTCCCACTCTCTTCCCTTCTCTGAAAGTGCAGGTGATCCCCTTGAGGATTAACGGAGCATTAGGTCGATAACGTATCTGCAAAAAAAAAAAAAAGAAACACGGGTGTCGTAAATCACTCTCCATAAAGTAAGATTACTAATATGAATTTGAATTTTCTTTTTTTTCACATTTAAGTCTAGTAACTCTATTCTACCCTTTGGAGGCCTATTTTCTGCTATGATGGCTGGAGGCTCTGGTGTTATCTGCATATACTGTTTGATCCTTTCAACGGAGACGATATAGTTAGCCAAGTAACTATACCCTCTAGATAGAAACACTTGAGTACTAGTTAGCACAAATGCATAAGAAAGACAAAGTCTCACAAGACCTGCAGAAAAATGTCCAAATTGGCATCAAATAAGAAGCTTTGAGTTAAAAATTACCTGGAGCAATGAAATGATTGGGAAATAATATCAAGAAAAAGGCAGAAGTGAACAAGGTGAGATTTTGAAGTGCTTCAGTTCTCAAAACAAGCCATTCCAAGGCTGCATTTGAGGAAAGGTAAACTTTTGCATTTGTGTCAACAAGTTTTAGATAATATGAGAAGAATTTGTCAGCAACTCCGAATGCTCTTATCGTTGCAACTCCATGTGCTGTCTCGGATGCATAATTCTTAACCGGGGCTTTTGTGGTTCCGTTTATTCTCATCAGACCTCCAGCGGATCTTTGGTAGTATCCCTTCATCACACAACTAATTTTCAAACAAAATTTATTGACATAAGACGTGTTTATGCACTATAATCCGAGGTTTCAAGTTTCAAGCTTTACTTGGAGATTTTTTGAGGATACAAGAGCCAAAACACCGATAAAGAGAGCTTGCCATGTAACCGAAGCCATAACGCCTATTGTCGATACAATCTCAACACAGCCAGCCATAACCAATTGGAAGGCAAGTGGGATATCGAAATCTAGTGTACTTAAATCTGATGAGGCCTGATCAAGAACAAACAGAAACACTTGATTCAAGCAGAATTTGTAACAATAATATGTTAATGAAGATGAAAATCTTACACGCGTTAATATCCTCCCAACGGGGGTGGAATCGAAGAAGAGCATGGGAGCATTGAAGATGGAGTTGATGAAACCGGAGAAGAAGGATTCCGACGCTTTGAGGCCTAACTGAACTGCAAAAAGCGATCTAAAGTGTACAAGGAAAACGCTAAGTAAAGATATCATCATATAAATCTCAACAACAAAGAGGCTGCTTTTCTCAGGGTTTCTAACTGAAAAAGCAAGCCAGAAGCTTGCACTAGCTTGCAAAGCCACGAAACAACATTGAGTCACGGCGGAGCAACAAGCGTAGGCTAATCCCTTCGAAGTGAAAATGCAATCGGATAGCTTTCCACCCCACAACTCCAACTTCTTTCTCCTCTTCCTCAGTAAGCTGGAATTTTGGACTCACTACAATTTCCACTTCTCTTTCTCCTTTAGGCTTATCGTCCCTTTTTGTATTCTCATCGCCAAGATCGTGTTTATTTGAGCCGGATGCATCGTTAAATGATCCCATGCTAATTCTATGAGCAAACACAAGTTGATCAAAGATTGTTCCTCCAACCAGAAGTTTCTTGTAGTTTCCTGATTCGATAACTTGCCCTTCTTCTACAACCTTGAAAAAGATATAAACAACACTTTAAAAGGCAAACAAAAATCCTAAATAAATAAAATTATCTTCTCAACATAACCATTCCTTAAATTCATATTACCAGAATATTATCCACAACATTGAGAAACTCCACTTGATAAGTCACAAAAACTACCGTCTTCTTTGCTAATGCATTCATCACACAATCCTATAGTAAAACAACTCAATCTTTATAATTCCACTACATTACTATTTAAAAAACATACCAAAGAAATTGTTATAATTTCTTACTTTGAAAAGGGTTGCTGCTGTATGTGCATCTACTGCACTAAAAGGGTCATCGAGAAGGTAAATATCCACGCTATTATATACAGCTCGAGCAAGCTGAATCTGCTGCTTTTGCCCTCGGCTCAAATTAAGCCCTCTTTGGCCTATCTCAGTGAGATCTCCATAATCAAACCTATCAATATCTTTGTTTAAAGCACATACTCTAATGGCTTCTTCATATCTGGCCTTATCCATCTCCGTCCCGAAGAGTATATTGTCTCGAATAGTCCCACTCTGTATCCAACAAGTCTGAGAAACATAAGCCACTGATCCAAGAACACTCAACTGCACAAAAAAACAAACAAAATCAACATTCAAATTCTACATCATTGATGAAGAAGGATAACTTACACTTCCAGAAACTCAGTATAATCAAAATTCAGATTCTACATCATTGATGAAGAAGGATAAAATCAACATTCAAATTCTACATCATTGATAATGAAGGATAAAATCAACACTCAAATTCTAGATAATTGATAAAGAAGAATAACTTACACTTCCGGAAATTCTTGTTATTTCACCAAGAATAGCATACAAAAGTGATGATTTCCCACATCCAAGATGCCCACAAACCGCAATCTTCTCCCCTAATCTTGCTTCTAGAGTTATATCCCTTAATGTCAAAGATGCTTTATCTGCATCCCAACTGAAACAACCACCTTGTATACTAATAACATGGCCTAAATCTCCGTTACAATACTTATGTATATCTTCTTGTTTGAGCTCATCTTCGAGCATAAACACAGTAATCCTTTCAAGCGCAACCTTAACCTGAATCAAAGCAAAGAGAGCATCCGGTATCATCCTAGCCGGTTCAGACATGGTTCTAAGCGCAGCCATAACTGTAAAAACCGTCCCAGCATCAATAGGGGCGCTATTGAAAACCACACATCCGAGGAATATAACCGAAGATGCAACCGTTGGAGACATCCAATACAAAACTGTACTATATGTTTTCTTGTAATGATACTCAGACAACCACTTAAACTCACTCCTTCTCAAAGATTGAATCATGCTCTTGAAATTATCCTCCCATGACTGCAACTTGATTATCTTCATATTATTAAGAAATTCACTAAATGATCTCAATCTTCTATCTTGAGCTGACATGAATTGGGTCTGAAACTTTTGTAATAGCTTCCCGAAAAGGATGTTTACAACACCACATATGAAGAAAGGGACTAAACCTGGAAAAACACCGAAGCCAACAACAGAGGAAATAACACAAATGGCTAACAAAAGCTGTACTACTGAAGTCCAACAAAGATTAAACCACATCACAAACTCTCCCATTCGATAAGCATCGACGGAGATATAGTTAACTATCTCTCCAGTCGAATGCCTAAGCCTCCTTAAACAAGACAGCTTAAGCTGCTTTTGATAAACTGCCACCATTAAAGCTGACCTTATTCTCATCCCAATTCTTGTAGAGTAGAAGTAAAACTGCCTATAAGAGAGAGACTCAACAACCTTCAAAGAAATCAATAACCCCACTAATAAAAAACCCTCATTCATATTCTTCTTCTCAAGATTTGAATATCTAACAAAGGCATAAAGCAATAAAGGAGTAGAAACAACAGAAATTGTTCTAAATAAAGCACAAATCCCAGCCAACACCATATTTTTCTAATAAACCCTAATGATAACACGCAAGACAAGATGATTCGAGTTTTTCGCGCCCTTTTCTTTCTTGATGATACTCCATGCTGTACTAAAATTCTTGTAAGCCAATTGGCTTCATCTTCAAATCCTAGAGGAGGAATGTCTTCAAGATTTAGGGATTTAGAGTTACCTAATTGAAGCAAAGGGCTTATCCAAGAAAACCCCAATTTACTTAGTAATGTGGCTTCCTCTAAACCCACTCGTTCTTTCTCCAATCTCTGATACATTTCAGTGAAACTTCAAACTATTGTCCTTCCATTATTATTCCTCAAAGAAGCAAGAGTTCTCGAATCTTTATATGATGCAATTTTACTACATTTACGATCTTTCTCTCTAGAAAGAAGAGCAACGAATTTGCAATCCAAGGTACAAAATCTTGAATCGATTGATGGCGCAATTTTACTACATCGACGATGTTCAATCGCCATCTTTTTTACTATGAACAACGATAAGAATTACGTTTACACGCGCAAGAAAAGGGTCTAACGCCGATTTGAACCACCGATTTAACGTACTTTCTTTAGTTTCCGGCAAAAATTCGCGGGATTTTTAAAGAACCCAACTTTTGTTTGGTTGTTTCTTTTAAATTTGTGAAAAAGGGTCATAATTTGTCGCAACATTCTTTTTGTCTGGATTTAATGTAGGAATATTCCAACATACGAAAATATTACAGAATATGGGCCTTGTATTAAGGGCCGCTGAGGCCCAATAATTTAGTTGGAAAATGGGCTTTAGATCTTTATTTATATTTTTAGGAATATTAAAGCTTTAGCACTTTGAGGCCCACCTTAAGATTGAAGCTCACGTCCTATTTTTATCTTCGTAACAAAGAAATCTTCGGCCTCTATTTGAAATTTGCATTGGGTAAATTCGTTTTTGTATATTAATCTAAAAATTATTTAAGAAGTATAAATCAAATTAGTTAATTATATACTACAGACACCTAAGGAGAGTAATGGGACATAACTCGTGACATTCGGTCACCGACTCCGACTCGCTAGTCATAAAGGTTCTAAATGAAAGGGAGAAGAGAGTGGATCGAGTGTGGGGGCCCACACGATAAGGGACTGGGATGATTTTGATAATTGACACAACAGTAATGCATCAAGCCGGATCTTCTGGCCCGGACCATTTTGCGATGGACCACTCGGTGACCCATCAATCACGCGGTGCCATGCGTGTATTGGTGGGCCACGTTACCAATAAATAAATATTTTATTTGTAAAAATATGGTCCATCAATGCACGCATAGCACCGCGTGATTGGTGGGTCACCGAATGGTCCACCGGGAATGGGACAGATGATCCCACGCAGTAATACAGTGGGCTGATGGGGCATTGGAGCTCATGGGTAGGGAAAAGAACCGGAGAGAACGTCACTATCTGTTCCCACTTGATAAGGGAAATAGAAAGTGACCATTATTACCAATCAAAATCTGTAGTTTTTACTCCCTCAATTCCGCTATTACTGTTCTACTTTTTTAAATGGGTTGTCCCGCTATTATTATCATTTTATTTACAATGGTAAACTTAACTCTTAAAAACCTAAAATGAAGTGGCCCTCCTTACTCACTACTCAGCTCACATTATTATATTATTTTTCTCTCCGAAAATCTCTTTCTCACACGATTCATTTCCGCTCTTAACTCAAAAATTTATGATTTTTTACTTTTAGAAAATTTGGATTATTTCTTCAGTTACAACATGAAAAAAAAAATTAAAAAATCGATTGCCTCAACTATGTCTTCTAAAATTTTGGATGAATTTTTTTTCCATCAACCGCTTCTCGAAAACTGTGTTCATTTATTAATACAATTAAAATTCATAAAATACATACTTAAACAAAGATTTTTAATCTCTATGCAGAAAAAAAAGGGGATAGTAATAGCGAGAGGAAGAAAGTATTATTTATCTATTAATTAAAATTTGAATGCAATACTCCTTCAGCCCCAAATCCCCATCCATTTTCGTTTTGGCGTGGTTTTAAGGAGAGTTGTTATTTGTTTTTAAAGTTGTGTAAAGTTGTGGATCCACAAAAAGTTGTGTTTAATAGTTTGGTAAAAAGGATAATGGATAATATTCAGGATGACATTATTAAAATTTAAAACTTAATGCATAAAATCAAAGATAATATTGCCAAAATTATATGATTCTGTACTCTAGTTGAATAAATGCAATTTGTTTGGTATTATCAAAAAATGTTATAATTGGACCAACAAATTATGGCCCATGGTTTACGGGACAAGGAAGGACTACATGTTATTTTAAAATCTAATAATTACAAGTCCCACGAGGCCCAACGTCGTTGAAATTTGGGATTTTTATTAAGTCCCCAATCCAAACGTGGCACTTTGAATTTATATTATTTAATTATTGCTGTGGAAATTTTTGCTCAAGCATCCCAGTAAATTCGATCTTTTCGAAGCGTGCTTATCGATTTTACTTGTGTTTCGTCCCATAATAACTCTCTTTCGGATTCAGGAAACAACTCTCAGAGATCTTTTTTCCTTTTGGAAGATATAGAAGCGAAACAATCAACCTATTGATATTGGAAGACCCAACCAATTCTTCCAAGGTATCATATCTGGGTCCAATGGTTACGCCCTTAGAAAAAAAGGTGACGTTATATTATTTAATTTTTTAATAGTTAATTGTGGTCCACACAATTTTTATCATTTAAAAAATTGTGTCATTTATAGTAAAACATCTCGATAAGAAAAAACGTATTATTTATAATGAGAAGGAGGAAGTAATATGGTATGTTTTTTGTTTAACTTTTGTATGTTGGTATTTTTTGAATTTGGTCCAGTAACTTAAAAATTTGTTCGTTTTCTATCACCCGGTAGTGAATCTACTTCACATATCTATTCATTGACGTTTAATTTACCAGTTATATATTGATAAATTAATCAAATTATTAGCAACACAACTTTAGTCAGAAAGGTGTTGGATGGCGGAAAATGGGAATGAAAAAGTAGCCGATTTTTCAAATTACGGAACCAAATACGGAAAAATGTCATAATACAAGACTAAACAGAAAACATGTCGGTACCAAACTCAAGATTTACTCAATTCTATAATCAAACAAGTCATATAGAGTAAGAGATTAAAGATTATAAAACTATAATAATTAAATTAACACGTTATTTGTCTGACAGTTTCTTAGCTCAACTTTGTCCCATTCGATAATCCAAAATTTGTGTCCAGCTTAATGCCAGAAATCGGATCCTCCTAATTCAAACTACAAAATAAAATCTAAATATTTTTATCGAAGTCACAAAAAGAGCCCCTCGATTTTATAAAATTATAGTTTCGGAGCTTCGTGGCAGGGGATCCGTGGAGTGTGGGCCCATTACTGAGCCGTCGAATGGGAGCTGCCGTTAAGTCACCGTCGGGCATTAATTGCTTTAACGTGGCAGTTAAGTCAGGCAGCGCCGTGACGGTAGCTGACAGACGGAAAACGTTTCCATTAGTATTGTTATGGGGGACCGTGATTATTTTTCAAAAGTATGGGGTTTAAATGTTCTGACTACGCAATTAATGTTAATTAATTTATGGCTTAAAGTGATTTGGTATGAGTTATACTTCTTCATCTCTTTCTTCTTTTTGCACTCCATGATGTCCTTATCAAATTTATAGCTAAACCTCAGACAAAAATTTGTTCAATAATTAATAACTTTATTTAGATAATAATTTTTTCGATTCGATGATATATTAATTAATTAAACTAGTATTCAATAAAGTAATACCATTGTTAAATAAATATTTTTTTCGATCTCAATTTATTACTTTAAAGAGATTTAACTGTAAATTCAAATTAAATTTATATATTTCTTAAATTTAACCATTATCGGTTCTCCATATCGAGTTTATTACACATAATTAACAATCTAATACATTTTGTGTTGGTATCGTTAGAAGCCTTATATAAGACACGAGCAAGGGCTTATCAAAAGTTTTTAGAGTAAGAGGCAACTATATAGGTTTAAGCTTACAAATCTCTAATATTGGGAGGAACGAATATGCAAATATATAAATGACTAAATAATTTTTTAAGAATCTAAATTAAAAATGAGTGAAGTAAATTAAATCTAGATTCAGCTTTGATAATAAATTTATAGCGTGCGTATTTTAAGTAGTGGCCAGTATAAAATATACTCCTGATAGCAGTTAATTGCATATTATAGTATAATTACAAAAAAGTAAAAAAGAGAAAATTGAAGGGGAGTTAATTGCAGTTAACCCTGAGAGCAGTTAATTGCATATTATAGTTTGTGTGTAGGTGCAGCAGTGTCTCTGTGGAGCAGCGCTGCTGTTGGGTTTGATTTCAATGCTATTTAATACTCCCATTCAATTTTGAAGTTTGTTCTTCTGATTTAAACCCATTGGGAATAAGAGTCCATATTTAATTGTGTTAACATACTGTGTTGGCCAAAAATATTATTATAAATACATATGTAGTTTTTCACTAAAAGAAAATACAAATTTAGGTATTGTAGTATAATTTTATGGCAGAATTTACAGTTGACGTTAGATTCTGTTAAAAGGTGTCAAAGGGTCGATGAGACGAAACGAAAGCCGATGAGGGCCGAAGAAAAACAATTGTATTTTTTATTCAAGAGCCGAAACTCCTCGACCCAGCCTTCGACACCTTCCATAGGCCATCAATTGGCCCTCTATCGGCCCTGAAACGCTGACATGTGAATATCATATACAACTATTCATTTCAACAGAAAAAGCTGAGTGGAAACTGCACCTTCCATCGGCCCTCCATCGACTCTTCTGTACTTTTGCAGTTAAAATAGAGGATCGATGGAGAGTCTAAGGTATATTTCGCCCTCATCGGCCCCGGTAATTGCTTGTGCAGATTCAAGTGACTCAGCAGATGGACTTGCTCGGCCTTAGTTTTTTTTCTCTCGGCCAATGGAGGGCCGATGGACAACCTCATTCGGCCCCTCCATCGGCCCTCTGCGTTTCAAATGAAAAAAATAGTGTTGGCACAAATTCCTACAATACAAATCACCCAATGATTGGGGAGACATGAGTGAGGACAAAATGACTACTTTTGTGTTTATGTTTAGTATTAGACTATAGTTGATTTTTATTTAGGGGGCGTTTGGTTGTGGGTAATAGGAAAGGGAAATGAAATCGATTCCGTTATTTAACGTTTGGTTCGACTTTTAGGGGTATTTGATTACCCAATTTAGGGGTCTTGAAAACCCCAAAACTCCACTTTTTGAAACCCTCCTACAGACCTGGGATTTGAATTCCTTTCCAGAATTCATTCTCTTTCTTCTCCTCTCGCTATTTTACAAAAGAAAAAAACCATTCTTCTCCTCTCGCTATTTTATAACAAAAAAACCACGTTGCCGCCCGTCGCCGCGCTCGACCACCCGGCGCAGCCCCCACCGTCGCGCTGCTGTCCCGCCCGCCGCGTACGACCACCTCGCGACGCGTCGTCGTTCCAGATCTAGAACCTTCGACGGCGCTTCTGCCATCTCCAGATTCACAAATCGCCTCACTCTCTTTTTGCAGATATTACAAACTTTCTATTTTTTTAGGCTTTTTTTGAATTTTATGTATATAAAAAAAAATTGATTCCCCTTGCATTTACCAAACAGTCAAAAACGGAAGGAAAAAGAATCGATTCCCTTTTCTGGGTCCGAACCAAACTGTATGACAAAAAGGTAATCATTCAAAAACCTTTCATTTCCTTTCCCTTTCCTGATTCATTTCATTTCCCCTTGTTGAACCAAACGGCCCCTTAGTGTAATAGGCTACTCTTAGAAATACCTCTGTTTAATTTCCAAATTCAGAAAATAGGTCTTGTCTAAACTTTTGAGTACTTTTATTTTAGAGGCATTTGCACTACTAGTCAAATACATTATATTAAAAACAACAATAGCCCTACACTATAAACAAAATATAAGTGTAGCCATTTAGATAATATTATATTCATCCCACTCATAAGTAATAATTAAAACTAAGTCATCATCCCCTTCCGGCCCCACCATGTTTCCCTCGTAGTCTTTATTACTGCTTCTCTCTCTCTCTCTCTTTGACTAAAATTGTATTCCTTTTTGACTAAAATTGTATTCCTTATAAGGTATTTTGCCACAAGTGTATATTAACACTTTATTTTTATAACAATTACGGATTTTCCTCGTTAAAGAAAAGAACCGAACTTCAGCTAAACCGAAGTTGAACCGGACAAATCACTTTCATACAGCTGAGTAGGTATATTTAAGAGAAGAAACACTTTCCTAAAATAAAATCAAATAAATTTCTTGCCTTGCTATAAAAAGATATGTTCGACAATGTCATTAAATGCAACATGTAATCTTTATGGGATTGATTAATACAATAGTAATTAACAAATTTAAAGCACTCGTTCCTTCTTTATGCATGCTCATACTTTATTTAAGAAATAATGAATTTATTCATTGGAAAGACAAATACAATGATATAGTTACTATTTACGAACAATAAATTAATACTAAAATAACAAAAGTTAATATAATTTATTTAGAACCAATCACGCACGAGGAATCACTTTTTGCAAGGACCCTTCACAATTTTATGGTTTAGTTCGAGAAAACAATACCGAAACTTTTTTATGCAATTTGAAAAGTTATGGATGATAATCAATTAGATTTGAGTTTTAAGAAGAAAAAAAGACAACAATAGAATAATATTTTTCAAAATTGTCTTAGTGTTATTGGTAATTTTAAATGATTACTAATTTATGATATTGACGGGATCATATATTTACATTGGAGTTTTCTAAAAGTTAATATTTTATTATTTTATTTAATTTGATAATTTTTTACACTAGCTCGAGTCGGGAGCGGAAAAAAATATTATCTTAAAGAAATTGTTAATTTACTGAGTATTAACTTATGGAGGGTATATTGTATTAGTGATAGCAGCCTTTATTAGACTCGAGTTCAGAACAAAATAAACTATCATATATATACATACTGGAAATCATGATTGCATGAAGCCCATTTCAGCTTAAGTAGGCTGTAATTTGTAAGTTGTCCAAACGACAATATTGTTTAATTTTTAAACAAAAAAGACAAGATTAGTGAGAAAAAAGACAAATTTACCTACGAATAAAGAGAATATTTTTGTGGTATTATTGTCTATTATCCATTTTCGTATAACAAAAATCAAAAATACCCAATCTTTATATTTACTACACAAAATACCAACTTTACTTACATTACCCTTACTTTTTCAAAAAGTTGACTGACACCAATCATTTTCAGGTGTTTTACTGAATTCAAGACGAATAAATTGAAGAAACAAACAAAAAAAATACATGAATTCGAAACGAATTAATTCGAGACTTAAATCCCACTCAAGTCCCGCTCACTTAAATTTAAATCCCGCTCGAAATAAGGCTGCGAACACCCAAATCCCGCTCGAGCACCGGCCAAATCCCGCTCGGGGGATACCGAATCCCGCTCGGCAAGATCCCGCGAGTCCTGCCGGTAGAATCCCGCTCGTCCCGCGGCAGAATCCCGCTCGACCCGCTATCCCGCGCCGCCACGTCTCCAATCCCACTCGGACGACAACCAAACCCGCTCGCCGAGCGGGATTTCACAAGCGGGACATCTCCTCTATCTAATTCCGCTCGTCTCCTCCTCTCTTCCATTCACCTCAGAAATTTTCTCTCCTCTCCGTCGCCGAATCCCGCTCGAGAATACGATTTCGTAGTTGAATTCGACTCTAAAACACAAGAATGGCCTACCAGGTTAGTCCCGCTCTAATTCTATAGTCCCGCTCGAATTTTATCCGTTAATTTGGCGCGAATCTTAATTATTTCATGTTCATGTTTTTTTTTTTAGAATTATTCGAATTTGAGCATGAATTTTGTTTAATTAGTTGAATTTTATAGAATTATTCGAATTTGGGCATGAATAATATTGTTTAATTCGTTAAATTTTATGAGATAAATCGAATTTGAGCATGAATTATGTTGAATTGGAGTATGATTTTATCATTTTAGGAGCATGAATTTTTCTGAATTTTTGGAGCATGATTTTATAATTTTCATAGTATGAATTTTTCTGAATTTTTGGAGTATGATTTTATGATTTTCGGAGAATGAATGGGTGATTTTCGGTTGAAAAAATATCAAAATATCGCTCGGCCGAACGAATCCCGCTCGGCCGAACCAAAATCCCGCTCCGAGCGAGATTCGTTATTTTTTATTTTTATTTTTTAACTTTTATATTGTATTGGTGCAGCCCGTTTTTAAAAGAATTGATCTTCTCGATGCGACTCCGAGGATATACATAGAGTTCTACCCGAAGATTTTTTATATAATTAAAAAAAAATTCGAGTTATCGAATTTAGGAATGGGGTTTTTGGTACCTTTTTGGATTGGAGGGTGGGTAGGAATGCAGTAAGGGTTCTCCATATGTTAATGTGTCATAAGATTGAAGCGGACGAAGATGATTCTACTATTTGGTTTCCCGTGTCCGGGACGACTACCCGCTTTTCTTGTTTCGACAATGCCCTTGTCACGGGTTTAAAATTTGGATCCGACAATTTTGATCCGCATGCTCAGCATGATTCCCGTTCCTCGACTGTGTACAAACAGTTAAATGATTGTACACCAATAACGGGCAGAGATTTGTTGTCAAAGTTCGAGAATGAAGATTTGGGATTGGACGAGTTGGGCTATTTGAAGGTGGCTCTTGTTCTAGCCTTAATTTATTTTTTTCTCAGTTATAGCGACACAAAATTAGTCGACACGTGGATTTGGGCATTAGTGGATGATATACGTGCATTTGACCTATTCCCGTGGGGCTCGTACACTTATGGTGCGCTGAAGCACTATTGTAGTTTTGTTCCGAGAACGGCGGAACAGACGTCAAAGAAATATCATTTCTATGGACCCGTTTGGGCACTCCAGGTGTGTATAATGATTTTATTAATTTAATTATTAGAATTATTCATATATATCATGTACTAATCAATATTGATTTTCATTCATTGTAGATTTGGTCCTACGAGGCTATTCCAGATCTTGGAGCGATTTGTGCAGAGAGGTTGTCTACAACTGAATTTCCTCGTTGGAAGAATTGGTTCTTTGGTGGAGGCCAACCAAAGAAGATTAACAGTTTCTGGCATCGTCGGGTAAAAATATTAAATTTAAAGTTGATTTTGTTTATATTATATATATTTTTTAATTTAATGTAATCTAATAATAATTTATTTAATGTAATTACAGTTTGTTGTCCGGGATGGTCTCACACCATCCGCCTCGGAGACAAACACTTATTATTGGTAGAGTGTCGTTAGGGACGATCGACATACATGTGTCCTATATTGCGGCTGAGAATCCGTTACATCCCACGATCATAGGGGAGCATGGGGTACGAGAGCTATACCGATTCGGACAGCAGTCACAGCGTCCAAACAGTTCTAGAGGAACCAAACAGAGGCAACGTCGTTCCACTGAAGGTGGTAAGCGGGTTCGAACGGAGACTGGACAGAGGGAGCCCGATCAACACCAGATCTTGACCGTCGACGACGTCCGTAAAGTTGTAAGGGAGGAACACCAGAACTTGAAGAAGGAAATAGTTCACGAACACCAGAACTTGCAGGAGGAAATAGTTCAGGATGTGAAGTCACTATTTCGGTCGATGTTTGATCGATCTAAGAGCCGAGACTTGGCTACTACGTCCTCTCACGCGGGTGGGATACAACATGATCTTGTTAGGAGTGAATCGGTGTCGATGGAACACCGTCGTGACCGAGATAAGGATATGGGAGATCACTCTCCCCGGTTTGAGGAGGAGAGAGCCACATCGGTGTACCGCCCCGTGATTGAGGGGAACACCGCCTCGGGGTACCGCCCCGTTATTGAGGGGAGAACCACCTCGGGGTACCGCCCTGAGGTTATGGAGTTGGATGACGAATCGGATAATGAGGCGGAGCCGCCGGTCATTCCACCGATGCAGGGTCGACACAGCGTCTACGAGCGTGTATGTTATGCTCCGGGGTCGGTGAGGAGCATGTTTGACTATTTCGACCCTATTTACGGAGATTGTCCACCTCGTTAGAGCTGGTCCGACTGTGCACAACTCTTGCACCCACTTCCTTTCGACGGTGGAAATTGGCGTCAATATTATGCTCCTGCTCAGGAGCAGCCTTTATCACACCGCCCCGAGGTTGGTGCATCGTCTGCGAACCCGGTACGGGTCGAGCCAACCCTTTCGGACGACCACAATTGGCTCGATGATTTTTCTGTTGATTCAGTTTATCAGGTACCGCATAATATTTAATTTTTATTTAATTTATTTTATTAATTATAACATGTTTTTTTAATAGATGTCATTTAATTTTAGGCTTTGACGACTCCCCGAGCTAACCCGTATGGTGCCCCAACGATGACAGCTCCCATAATAGTTGAAAATTATCGACAGCACCGTTTATCTCGACTATGGTGTTTCACGATTGCTGCGAATTATGTTGTCCGCCCCGAATTATTCGACGACCTCGAGTATCCAACTAAGGAGTTGGAGCAACAAACCATGAAATTATACATGAGAGCACTGAGGAAGATGAAGAGCCTCGGGGGTATCGATGTGTTGGCTACTCCCCACTATCATCAGACCGTGATAGTCGATTCGATTTTCTTCGTAAGTAGTAATTCAATATTTTTATTATGCTCATTAAATAATTACTGACATTTTTTCCATATATATTAACAGAACATTCTATGTGTGAATTGGAAGAAATGCATTCTGGATCCTGATTCTCATATGCACGACCAGGACTTCAACTATGGGCATTTCTGGAGACCGAATGAAAGTCTCATGGAGTACATTGTCGGTAAAAACTTGATAGAACATGCGCAAAAGTGGTATAGTGCCAAATACGTAAGTATTTATATTAATTTTGCTTAGTGGTTTATTTATATTAAATTATTCATATTAATTAATTCTATTTTTTTGAAGCTGTTACTGCCATATCTCTGCTTCGATCACTTGGTCACTGTTCGGATTGACATTGGTCATTGGAGGATTGAGGTGTATGATTCGCTTGCGCACAAAGCCGATGATCATGGCCGAGCACGTAGGATTCGGCAGTTGAGACCTCTGGCGAAGTTGATTGATCCATTTTTGTCTTACGGCGATTACTGGGCCCGTAATGACTTTGGATATCAGGATCCCCACCCGCGGTCGCCCGTTGTGCAGATTATGCCTCATGAGCAGCAGTTGGTGCAAAGAGATGATAAGAGTTGTGGACCGATGACCTGCATGGTAGTTGAGAGATTCATTGCCACTTACCCGACAGTCAAGTGGGGCAACGAACTCGGCAGTGTAGTTGTGTATCGTCGGTTGATGGCTCAGAGGATCTATGACACGTGCTATACGAGGTCGGATAATAGATGACTATTTTGATTTCTATATTTGTATTTTATTGACATATTTGATTTGAACTTATGATTTTTTTTAATTCAATTTAGGATTTTTTTGAATTAACATAATTACGAATTACGAATTAACATAATTATGAATTCATTGATTACTTTGACAATTATAAATTATGATATACTAAAATGCTTCCGACTCCGGTGAGTCCGGCACATCCGTTCCCGGACACTTCCTCCTAGTATGCTTAACCACACCACATATTCTGCATTTTTTCGGACCGTGTGTTCTCCCACTAGATGTACTTGCTTCGGCTCCTGAGGGTCGTCTACTATTCTTCGGTCTCCTTGCCTGGCGCGTAATTAATGGCGGTAACACGACCATTGAGGCCACATCTTCCGGCACCCGCCAATTACGCATGGGGGCTACCGGATATAGTGTTCCTACATAAATCATCCTCCAATTCTCAGTCTTGTATGCATCCGACACGGAATCTAGTAGATTTAGACCGACAACCCTATAGATAAAAAATCTGTTAATACACAAGTTCGGAACAACCCTATAGACGGAAAAACTATTATACCTTATAGCAGCACAAGCATGCGAACACGGGATCTCATCGAGTTGCCACTCACGACATTCACAAGCGTTTCTGCTGATTTGAACTCTCCATTGATACGTTCCGTCGTGAACTTTGAATTTGTCTCCGTTCACTGACAAAACAGTGAAGCGATGTGAACGGTCCTCCGACGGAGCTAACTTTAGCTCTGCAGCAATTGTCAGCGGATTATCTCGTGCCATGGCTTTTGCTCGACGTTGGTCACACCACTGTTCCACCATGTGACCTATTGCCTCGATCATAGAGCATATCGGCAGACGTCGTGCTCTGAGCAGTCTCGAGTTGATGGATTCAGCTATGTTTGAGGTGAGCTTACTGTATCGGCAAACGGGAGACTTCGATCTAGCCCACTTTTCCGGTCCGACATCCATTAATTTCTCGTATGCCTCAGGATAGGCTTGACGAATCCCTTCCATCGCACGGTCGAAATCATATATCGTATAAGCATAGGCAGCATCATGATACATCTTGATAAGCGTCTGACCATATCATGTAAGCTTATTCTGAAGATGATAGTAACAAGTGCCATGGGCTACTTCCGGATAAACAGCCTCTACCGCGTTAGCTATGCTCCGGTGTTGATCGGATATGATTATTAAATTGGTTGGCATCGTAAATGCTTCTTTGAGTCGAGTCATGAACCACGTCCAAGAGTAATCATTCTCAATTGGACCCACACCAAAGGCTAGTGGAAATATTTGGTCGTTGCTGTCTATCGTAGCAGCCACAAATAACACTCCTTTATTCCTTCCTTTCAAGTGAGTCGCGTCAACTACAATCAGATCTCGGAGGTTAAATACCCACGGGGCACGATAAACATTAAAAGCAACGAATAATTGTTGGAAACGACCTTCTGAATCAACTTCCAGATCAGTCATTGTACCTGGATTCGTTGTTTTCAGTACGTGGAGGTAACGAGGAAGCATCTTGAACGAATCCGAGTGTCCGCCATAAATCATCGCCACAGCACAATTACGGGCTCGTAGAGCAATACTATAGCTTGCTTGAAAGCCGAATTCACCCTGGATAGCTACCATAATTTCTTTCGATTTTAGAACAGATTTTTGACGGCGCATTCGCCGAGCAACATAAGCAGCGAGGGCCTTTGCACGAATCCTTCTTGGACCAGTCTGTGAAAAATCTTGATTACATGTGTGTTCGGCATGCAAGCAGTTTACAATCCACAACACATCTGTGCGAAACGATGCCCGTAGAAAAAATGGGCAGTCACGACTCCGTCTGCATTTATACTCAACCCGACCACTGTCAGAATGAGCCACCCTAAAATCGAGACCTTGTTCCATGTGCCGAAGTGCAACAGCAGCAAATAAATCCGCCTTCTCCTAAAATGTCGCACCTTCACGGAGTAGATAGTCCACAACGTGATCCAGATCTCGAACCATAGGTGAATCCGATGTATCGAGAGGAATGACTGGAAGTACACCATCATTTACTTCTTCGCTGCCACCATATACTATTTCGTTGTTTGGAAGGGCACGGTTGTCCGGCATGAACATAGATATCAGTTGATTCACACCACCTTCACGTCGGATCCATGCCGCAAAGTCGCCAAACGTACATTGATTTAATGCACCAGGCACCTCATCGTATTCTTCTTCGGATGAACTATCCAAAATATTTTCTTCATCATTGTCGGATACAACATGGGTATCCTCTTCGCGAAAAAAAGTTTCCTGTTCGCGAAAATTCTCAGCCCGATTGCTACCACCCGCTTGATCTTCAAAATTGAACCTTGAACCAAATTGTTCAACAACATCGGGTGTATGATAAGATTGAGCATTAGAGTGCTCGAGAAATAAAGTCGGTTCGATTTATGTAGTACAAAGACGAATTAGGTCCATATCGGTCGCGAGAATGGACCTAATCGTGATACCATGACGAGAAACGTAGGTGTAATAAATTTCATAATTTGACGAAAGTGAAAAGGGATTAAGATTGTATTGAATGAACTGTCGTAAAATAGGGATACAAACACTGTTCCCAGGAATGCAGACAACTCTAACTTCACCGCCAATATACTCGGACAAATTGTTAAATTGCCCGTTAAAATGAACAATAATATTATACTAACTATCCATTTTTTTTTATGAAACGAGGAAGCAAAATTCTATAGAAATAATTTGTAGTTGAAAATGAAATGAAAGAGGAGTGAGTGTGTTCAATTTTGGACTTCAATCACGGTATTAATAGATAAAATCACGATTTTGGAACGAGCGGGACTAGAAACGGCTGAGCGGGATTCAGTGAGCGGGATTCTGCACCACCTGCCAAGTCAAAAAAGTCAAGCGGGATCCCGCGAGCGGGACTGGGGTAGCCGGGCGGGATCCCGCGAGCGGTACCGGCCACGCTCGAGCGGGATCCCGCCCTTACCGCTCGCGGGATCCCGCCCGCGGGATTCCACGTCACGAGCGGGATTCCACGTGGCCGCGCGGGAATCGGCTCATCCTACCACGTGGCCGAGCGGGATTCGGTCAGTACGTGAGCGGGATTCTGCGTTAGTCATTTGCGCACGAAACGAAACGGTTTTGCAGGCTGACAAGTCTGAAAAGTGGGGATATTTAAGTAAAGTTGGGTATTTTGTGTATCAATTATAAGCTTTGAGTAAAATTGTCTTTTCGATTTCCGATCTGGGTATTTAAGAAAACAATATGGAGGGTATATTGTATTAGTGATAGCAGCTTTTGTTAGACTCGAGTTCAGAACAAAATAAACTATCATATATATACATACTGGAAATCATGATTGCATGAAGCCCATTTCAGCTTAAGGAGGCTATAATTTGTAAGTTGTCCAAACGACAATATTGTTTAATTTTTAAACAAAAAAGACAAGATTAGTGAGAAAAAAAAAGACAAATTTACCTACGAATAAAGAGAATATTTTTACTTTATTTTAAATAGGAGTATACTATACTAAAGACAAATCTTTAGCATAAATTTCAACTTTATTCGCACAACCGCGCTACATTTTCAAAACTCAAATTTTTGGCAATTTATTTAAATCTAGATGGCCCTTTTCTTGAAAAAAATACATTATATACTATACACTTACAAAACTCTCTCTGAATAATAATACTGAAATAATTTATTAATAAAGAAAGAAATCCACAATCGCTTTTGTAAAAGTTAATTATACACTACTAATATGATGAATTTGTATTTAATTTTAGGCATAGATTTTCTTTGAACTTAAGACTACTAAAAGGAGATGGACTTATTATTGTATATAGAATATTGAAAATTATATTGGATCAGCTTTATACCCTTTTTGATCTGCCATGTTATATGCTTTTAAGTTTGAATTGTTACTTTCAAAATACACACACACACACAAAGAAGTTTTAACAAGCTTTATCGATAGTATAAGGCCAATTTTAATTTAAATATTTATCCAATAGTTTCAATTTCAATAAATAATTATTTAAATCAAAACCGAAATGTAAAATAATTGATTTAGATCATGTTTGAGAAAATAACTTAATTAATGACTTATGACAAAAGAACTTATCATATAAAAATTTATGGTATTAATACTTAAATTTGATAAGTTAATTGTGTTTGAATGCACGCAATTTTAATATTCCTTGTATAGGAGAAAAAAAAAACATGATTGCTAGGATTTGACATGGAGCTTCATTAAAAGTTATTTATAAATTTGATCCAATGTTTTAGATCGGTCCAGAATGCAAGTAAAAAATTTATTATTTCGAATAAGTTACAATAAATTATTTATAAAATGAATATTTCAAACGGGCCTTATTTATTGACGCAACGCTAAAGAAACTACGTACCACGTCCGTCCATGTTCCAACCTTATTGCACCATACTATAATTAATAAACAACATGTCCTTGTCTAATTTATTCATATTTATTACATTAACATATAGCAGTTATAAATTGTTCTTGTAGCCATGCCCATGTTATTCGAGTCAACATCAATTCATATGGGCTATTAATATTTAATATTAATATTATAATTTAAAACGTATTTTTAGATACCACATCAATTATAATTTCGTATCTTAAAAATAATCATTATTACAAAATTGAGAAAGGCAGTTGGATTTTCGAAGGAAATTTAGGAGAGAGAAAAGAACCGACATTGTCTGGAGCAGTAAAAATTAGCGATACGAGAGAGAGAGAGAGACAAGATTTTGAATGAGAATTGAGATACCCTTTTTCTCTATGTACGTCTGCACAGATTTTGCGAACATGGGTTCGTCTGCATTGTATTTTTCTGCATAAACGTTTACCTGTCGCTGTTACAAATGTAAGCGCATCATTGCTCTTCTTCCCACATCCACCTTGTATAGTGTATGCACTAAATAAGGAGTTAAAGCTTTTGCCTGAAGAATCATCATAGTGTGGTAAAAATCAATTTTTTTTTAATTTCTTGATCTGGGTCTGGGATATTTCTCATTATTTGGGTGGGTAAAGTTGTTCAACCTGAATCCTCTTGTTTTCATGAAACCCCTTTCTCTCTCCTCTCCTCCCCTCTCTCTCATAGACACACACGTTGAGTGTGTTGAGTTTTTGTACTATTGTTGTGTTGCTGTTTTGATGTGAAAGAAGAGGCAAGAATCATGATAGCATGCTGTAGATTACAAAGAGAAAAAAAGTTCAATTTTCAAATCTAAGTATATATGCTTCTTGCTGCCCAGTGTGTGTGTGTGTTTTTGGATGAATTTGCTGATTGGTTTGTGGGATTTTGCTGGAACAGAAATTTGTAGAGATTTAAGCTTTCAAGTGGGAAGATTGGGAAGTCATATCTAGCAGAGCAAATCCACTCTTGTGTCACTTCAGCATCTTTTTTTTAGTGGAATTTGGATGGATATGGTTGAAATCTTGAAACGATCTTGAGTTCTACAGAAATCTGAGCATTCTGGCATTCCAATAATTGAGATTGGGGTATAATAGGAAGGGAAGAAGGTGCTTTTTTGGAACCAAAGAACAGCTCATTCTCTCATCCCTTTCCTTTGCCAATTCTCAAGACTCAACAAAATTCTGACCTCTTTGATTTGAAAGCATCCTATTTTTGCAATGTGGGAGTGAAAGAGAAATTGGTTGTATTTGTGGTGTCGTTTGTGTTGTACTTAGAGGCATCATGTGCCAAATAGTGGAGCCTTCCACCTTGAAAAGAACTCTCCCTGCAGATCCATTCAATTAGCGGTCTTGCTACCACTTTCACTCTGGGTTAAAACCAATATCTTGAAACATTTCAGTGCTTTGACTGAAAAAAGAAAGAAATAATTGCTGTTAGGGAGTTGAAAAGGGACTTCATAATCTTGATTGGAAAGGGCTTTTTGGGGAGAGAGAGAGATTGTTTTGTGTATGCATGAGTTTCATCACAGTGGTGGGGCAGAGGAGGCCTAATTATTGTTTTCTTTTGTAGATAGGCATTCATATAGTGGTGTCTTATTAGAGAGAGAGGAGATTTTTTGAAGTTGTGATAATGAGTAGGGAGTTGAAGAAAGGGGAAAAGGTGGAGAAGAATTCTGCCATGGCTGAGAAGGTTGTGGTGGCTGTTAAGGCATCTAAAGAGATTCCTAAGACTGCCCTCGTTTGGGCTCTGACTCATGTTGTTCAGCCTGGGGATTGCATCACTCTTCTTGTGGTTATGTCTACACATAGCTCTGGTAATAATTTCTCACTTGTGTTTGAATTTCTTGTCTTTTTTGCCTCCATTCTTGAATTCTTGTCTTTCCACTTGTTGCTCTGTTTTCTATGGTATTATAGAATAAATTCAAGAAGCAATTATGATACTAAGATTGTGTAACTCTATA
The DNA here is from genome assembly GCA_028984105.1 of Lavandula angustifolia. Lineage (NCBI taxonomy): Eukaryota > Viridiplantae > Streptophyta > Magnoliopsida > Lamiales > Lamiaceae > Lavandula > Lavandula angustifolia. Next base: position 6,703,233 of record CM054826.1, on the reverse strand, counting down.
GTGGTTTTAGCCTTGTGGAAATGAATGCAAATCTTGCTTTGTTTGATTCTTGATCCTTTCCTATGCGGATTTTCAGCTTAATCCATAAATCTTAGCTTCATGCTATAGCAAGAATTAGTATTTTTTCTTCATGTTGTTTGATTTAATGGCCAAGCCATGAGCACACATGGTGTGTTCCTGCAAGTGGCACTGAAATTCCGGTGCAAAGGGCTCCTCCGGCATTTACTATTACTCGTCTCCACTTTGCTAAAATGGTTAACCCGATAAGTCTATTCCATCCCATCTCAAAACCTTGCCAATTTTTCCTCCCACATAATGGTGGGGATGGCAGCCTGTCATGCTGGCCCAGATGATCAATAACGTGTAGACTTGTAGTTTTCTTTTTCAAGATTTGTCATCTCCTAAGCTGCAGTCTTGTTTCTTCGCAAGACTATTTTACTTCTTAGCAAGTCATATTTTGCCATACTAGCTGCATACAGATTTGTACCTTTTCAATTTCTTCATTCTTGCATTACTGTAAATCAGGCAGGAAATGGGGCTTCCCGAGATTTGCTGGTGATTGTGCTAGTGGCCATAGGAGATCAAACTACGGTACACCTTCGGAGCTGAAATCCGACATTACAGATTCTTGCTCTCAAATGATTCTTCAGCTTCATGGCGTTTATGATCCTAATAAAGTAAGCATATCTTAAAATCGAATTAGTTATCTCGTTATTATGTTTGGTAGCTTTGATGGACTAAGATTTTCCTGTAATAATCTCAGGTCAATGTGAAGATAAAGCTCGTATCAGGCACCCCATGTGGAGCAGTCGCTGCAGAGGCGAAGAAGAATCAAGCGAATTGGGTCGTTTTGGACAAGTAAACTTCATGACCCTCTCCATTAAGGTTGTACTAATGTTTTACCATTATGTGGTTTTATGTTTTAACATTTGGATCAAATTCAGACAGCTTAAACATGAGGAGAAGAAATGTATGGAGGAGCTCCAATGCAACATTGTTGTAATGAAGCGATCACAACCGAAAGTTCTGCGACTAAACCTAGCCGGGACAGCTCGAAAGGAAGTAGAACAAGTCAGTTCAGATGACAATCAACTGTCTGAGATCAAGGAGAGCAGAAAGGAGTGTCTGAATCCGACTCGCGGACCTCTCGTTACTCCATCGAGTAGCCCGGAGACTTTTACAGCCACTGAAGTCGGAACCTCATCGGTGTCAAGCTCTGATCCTGGGACTTCACCGTTCTTCATAGATAGTGTTAAAAACGGCCTCAAGAACGAGAAGTTACTTCTAGCAACGAAGCAAGAACGAGAGATTGATGAATCGAGCTCAGACACTGATAGTGAGACTTTATCTTCGTCTTCGAGTTTGAGGTTTCAGCCGTGGATGGCTGAGATTGTCGGTTCGCGGTGCCAATCTATGGATCATATCGGTGAAAACTCCGGACGGTATAGTACTCGTATGCAAAACCCGGCCACCAAAGCTCTGCTCGAAAAGCTTTGTAAGCTTGATGATGAAGGCGGTTTCCGATCCCCGAGCTACCGGGGGAATCTTGATTTTAGTGGGAGTCTAAGAGAAGTGATTTCTCTATCGAGAAACGTCCCTCTCGGGCCTCCACCGTTGTGTTCGATATGCCAACATAAGACACCCGTGTTCGGGAAGCCGCCTAGGTGGTTCACGTATTCGGAACTGGAGCTTGCAACTGGAGGGTTTTCGCAAGCAAACTTCTTAGCCGAGGGTGGTTACGGGTCCGTCCACCGAGGGGTCCTACCCGATGGCCAGACAATTGCGGTCAAGCAGCATAAGTTAGCGAGTTCACAAGGGGATCAAGAGTTCTGCTCGGAAGTCGAAGTTCTAAGCTGCGCTCAGCACCGCAACGTTGTCATGTTGATTGGCTTCTGCATTGAAGATGGGAGGAGATTATTGGTGTATGAGTATATCTGCAATGGCTCTCTTGATTCTCATCTTTATGGTATGCTTTGCTCCTTAACCTAATCAATCCTCCATTGATGAAAGTTCTAATATTTCTACTACTAAAATAACATTGTATACACATTTTGTACTCTAGGCCGACATCAAAACGCGTTAGCTTGGCATGCACGACAAAAGATTGCAGTCGGAGCAGCACGTGGGTTACGGTATCTACACGAAGAATGTCGAGTTGGTTGCATCGTGCATCGGGACATGCGGCCGAATAACATCCTCCTCACCCATGATTTCGAACCATTGGTAAGATCTCCTAACTTCAACTTATGCTCATATTCGAGCATTCCCCCACCGTGACCCCCACTTACAATAATACGCGGTTGATCTTTGTTTACATAGGTCGGAGACTTCGGTCTTGCAAGATGGCAACCGGATGGGGAGACCGGAGTGGAGACAAGAGTAATCGGAACATTCGGGTAACGAAACCCTAATCTTTTCTCCGTCTTAACAACATAAATCTAATCTGTTCAACGCTGATGAATTGTTTTGTTTGTTGAAGATACTTGGCACCGGAGTATGCTCAGAGCGGCCAGATCACAGAAAAAGCCGATGTCTACTCATTTGGAGTCGTATTAGTCGAGCTTGTCACCGGGCGTAAAGCCGTAGACCTCAATAGGCCTAAGGGCCAGCAATGCCTCACAGAATGGGTAAGCCAAGAAAAGAGTTAGATTAGGATTGGATCTCATCATCTCACTATAACTTTTTTCTCTTGCAGGCAAGACCACTATTGGAAGCTTATGCCATTGAAGAATTGGTTGATCCAAGGCTAAAAACTAACTACTTAGAGAGTGAGGTTTACTGTATGTTACATGCTGCATCTTTGTGCATTCGGAGAGACCCTCAAGCTAGGCCAAGAATGTCTCAAGTAAGCCAAATTTGCCACTCTATTTGAAATGCTCTGTCTTTGGTCTGATTTGTTACTTGCATGTTGGCGAAAAAGGTGCTTCGGATACTCGAGGGCGACGGGGTGGATTCCGGCCAGCTGATGACGCCGGGGTTTGATGTGGGCAGCCGGAGTGGGAGGATGAACGGCGCGGCAGCGCAATGGTGATGGAGCTTAATGTTTGTTTCTCTCAGATGAAGAGTAAGTTTCAGAGAGAGAAAAGGGCCAGAGTTGTTTAAGCTAGTTTGGATGAACTGCCTTGTGCATCAAGAAGATGGTTTTATTTGATGCGATCAAGATTTTTGCCTTTTTTGTATAGCAATGGTAGTATAAGATTTCTGTAATCATCATATTGAGAAAATATGAATACCCACTTGCTTTGCTTAGTAATTATGCACATATTTTGGTTAAAAGTTGCACTTTTTAGTTTTATAGTAGATTGAAATCGAATTCAGATCTCAAGTCATCCACTGGCGATCATATCATATGGGCATTTTGAACAAAACAGATCAAGCTTTATCTTATTTGGACGTTTAATGATTGTACTAGTCTCACAAAGAAAAAACCAGAATTTGTATAATAATTGTTTTCCTTTTTAGAAACAAGACAAGTCGGGTGAAACGTATCAAAAAAGAATACAAGACAAGATAAATCGGACGGGACGGAGGGAGTATGTTTCTAAAATGGTAAAGATTCTTTAACTAAAACAATCCACACTAAGTAACAAACATCATCAATTTTGAAAATAAAATTTATTTCCATAGATGTATATCCAACTAGTAACACGTAAGCAGGTCAATAAACATGTAATGGATGGGCTAAAGTTCAACTGAAGATCCTTGGTGTTTGCAACTGCTTATCATAAGCATTTTTTATTTATTTTTATTTAAAGTTAAAAATAATTATTTTTGATAAGCATTTTTTATTTATTTTTATTTAAAGTTAAAAATAATTATTTTTAAATAAAAACAAGTAGTTTTTTATATCAATAATAAAAAGCAGATATATTTGACAGTTTCAGAAATTATGGTACTTTAATCACCCAAAAGCATCTCAATATATGCTTAAAAAAAACTGTTTAATTATGCAGTTTAATTGCTTAATTTTAGAGAAGATGCAGATTTATCAAATACAGAAAAAATGCTTATGCTGCGAATAAACATATAAGTGCTTAAAATAAGCATTTGCAAACACCCCTTAAATCTCAAGTTCAAAGAGTTCAACCATATTTGGTAATTGCTACAAAATTATGATTTGGCAAAAACTCAAAATCAAGCAACACGAAATGCAGATATGGAAATTAATCCAGAACAAAATGGAACTCAAATTGAATTGAAAATTAAATAAGAGAGTTGTTGAATAAATACATCTCACGCGTACAAACAGATTCACGAAAAGTCAACAACAGAAAATCAATTTATCATCACCTGATTGGATATTGGATAGATCAATCGAACTTTGATTTGAATTCACCAACAGCTAAGCAGAACGGATTCAACGGACGAGGATAAGCACGAACGAATTCAACGAAATCAAGACGAACCGGCGGACCTCAGCAGACCTGCTTCCTCGTCACCACACAAATTATCCGTCCTCCTCACGGCGGCGTGGATGAGCACCACCACCACCGCCACGAGGAGCGAGCTCAGGATCTCCGTCGTCGCGCCGGTGAAGAGGAGCACGCCGATGGTGATCACCGCGAGCACAATCAGCACCACCTTATCGCTAATCAGGCGTCCGAACACCACGAGCGGCTCGTCGCGGAGGAAGTAGAGGAACACCCAAACCGCGAGCATCGCGAGGAAGACGATGAGCGAGATCGGGTGCCAGAGGAGGCTGAGGAAGACGATCAGCAGCGCGATTAGGGCGTAGTTCATGCTGAAGTAAGCGAGGTTCGTCTTCACACGCGCCACCGACTCGCGGAAGGAGCGGGGGAGACTGAGGCTATGGATGTCGAAGAGCTCGCCCCACGGGCGGCGCGTCGCGAGGCCGGCCCTGATGCGCTCCTTGGCGCGTGAGACGTACTCGAGGTTGACGGAGGTTCCCGCCGGGGTCGGGGACGTGGGGATGGTGCCGTAGTTCGTCATTTTCCGGCGCCGGAGATGGGGATTTGGGAACTGTGCTAGATTGGGGGGTTTGAAAATATTGGGGGTGTAAATGAGGGAGCGAGGGAATAAATTAAATTATTCCGGTTGAGATATATGGGTTTCTTGGGATAGGAGAGTATAATATCTAGAATATAGTATTATTTTAGGCAAATTGGTATAAATGGTCTCCAATATTTGTTATTTTGGATGAATTGGTTTTTAATTTATTTTTTTTAGTTTATTGGTCCCCATTATTTGCTAATTTGGATAAATTGGTCCTTCTGTTAAATTTTAAGTTAATTAAGTGTTAATCTTAGGGGTATTTGTGGAATAAAAGTTTCAAGAACCAATTCATCCAATTTTTAAATTAAACTTTAATTTTTTTAATTTTTTTTAATTATGATCTTTTTTCGAAAACAATGATTTTTTTTTAATATTAATTTTTTTCAACTATTTTTTTTTCAAATAATTTTTTTGGTAAACGAAAAAAATTAATTAATAATAATTTTATGGACCAATTCATCTAAATAATTTTTTAAATTATTATTTTTTTCAAATTTTTTTATTTAAATAAAAATTAACTAAATTTAGATTAACTAATAATTTTGCGTTTGACGGTGAAGGAGGGGAGCGGGTCAATACAACGGTTGAGGAATGTGTTATGTTCTTCGAGGAGAGGAGCAGCTGGACGACTTGGAGGACCAATTCATCCATTTTTTTCAGTATAAAAAAAAATGAAAAACAGTTAATTCAAAAAATTAATTTAAACAAAAAATTATTTGTTTTCGAAAAAAATCATAATTTAAAAAAAAAATTAAAAAAATTCAAGTTTAATTTAAAAATTGGATGAATTGGTCCCTGAAACTTTTATTCCATAAACTTTTTTTCCAAGTCATCCAGCTGCTCCTCTCCTCGAAGAACATAACACATTCCCCAACCATTGTGTTGACCCGCTCTCCTCCTTTACCGTGAAACGCAAAATTATTAGTTAATCTAAATTTACTTAATTTTTATTTAAATAAAGAAATTAAAAAAAAATTAATTCAAAAAATTATTTAGATTAATTGGTCCCTAAAATTATTATTAATTAATTTTTTTCGTTACCAAAAAAATTATTTGAAAAAAAATGAAAAAAAAATTAGTTGAAAAAAATCAATTTAAAAAAAAATTTATTTGTTTTCGAAAAAAGATCATAATTTAAAAAAAAATTAAAAAAATTCAAGTTTTATTTAAAAATTTGATGAATTGGTACCTGAAACTTTTATTCCATAAATACCCTTATGATTAAGACTTAATTAACTTAAAATTTAACAAAATAACCAATTTATCCAAATTAGCAAACATTGAGGATCAATAAACTAAAAAAATTAGGGATCAATTCATCCAAAGTAGCAAACATTGGGGACTATTTATGCCAATTTGCCATTATTTTATATGTTTATTAATATTATTATTTTAATTAAGATCTAAAATAAATTGTAATATATGAATTCTATGTTAACAAGTTATCTTAATTTATAACGAAAATATCACAATTGAATCATATCATAACTTTGAAAATTATGTCGCCGGTCACATTGTTATCTTCTCCTTACCTATGAGATTTCTTAACCATCTTAATATTCCCTTCGTCCTAAACTATTAATTCAATTTCCTTTTGATATCGGAAATTAATAAAATTCTTTATTGTAGATTATGTAATATATTAAGTTAAAAAAAATTAAACTAATAAAATTGGAGATTAAACTAGATTAAATGTTAATGGAGTGAAACGGAAGAAGTACTATTTAATTAAATTAAATGTAATTTAAAATAATAGTAATAATAATTCAATTCCATTTCGAACCCAACACATCTCTCTCTTGAGAAAAAAAAGAACAAAAAAAGAGGGCCAATGGTTTTGTTTTTCTTGGATACAATACAAATTAGATATAGATTAGGCAAGAATAATATGAGCTTCTTTATTTCTAGTCAATTTAATGCTTAGATAATATTTGATGTTTGGGCTTTGCTAAAAATTTGGATGACAAATCGCCCATCAAAACACTAAATATCTACACCCAATGGCAATCGTGTCGAAATGAGAGATTTTTCATTTTACGAAATTGTATATTTTATAAGGAAGTCTCTGTAAGAGCAACAGTGAGAATATCGACTTGAGTAACATAAAAATTGGTGAGAGTGCAATGCCCCGAAAATTCAAGGGTTCCTCCACAAGGTTCTTCCACGGAAGGTGAGTCGGGACCTAAGATCAGACCGAAAGGCATAATCATTAGATAATAGGTGAATACTTTTGTACTACCCCTTATTCACGAGGGACAAAGCATGCTATAATAACTGCAAAATAGATGAATATCGATTCAAGAACGTAATGTGCCATGTTTTTTCAAGGTAAGGAGTAGAGAAAATGCCACGATGAGTAAATTATGATTGAATTCAAATTGATGATTCAAAATTCAATTATTGAACAAGATAAACCTAAAAATGGCAAGTGAAGAAAACAAAAGGTAAAAATAAAGAGAAAAAAATAAATACATCAAATCTATAGGTTTGGTAGTATAAAGTAGCAACATGTTCCAACTAACTCCCATCACATGGCTCTGGGCTTTTTGGGCCTTTTCTTGTTGGACCCAAATGAGGATAAGACCACACTCATCTCCGTGGGCCCACTACTCATATGAAGACCGACGGCAAGGCACCAACGACAAGTCCTTGCTTTCACCACGTCGCTTGTTCCATTCTTATTTCAAAATATTATCACATGTATGTGTGATTTGAATAAATATAATTCATAAATTTAATTAATAATAGTATCTACTTATTTTGGGGTTTCAAGAAAAGTCTATTTCACGTGTACTCAAATTGGCCAATGATTTAGCTGTCTTTGATGGGAACTTCGATTCCTACTCCAGTCTCACTTCATTAGTTGTTGTTTATTTATTTATTTATATTTAAGAAAGTTATTTATAGTGTATGAAATAATATAAATAGTAGTTTACTGGAGTATGTTAGAGTATTATTTTAAGTAAAAAAATAAATAAATTAAAAAAGCGAGCAAGCTAAAAAAAATAATGAAGTAGGATAAAAATAGTATAACACAATTACAAGGGTAGAAATGCGTGGAATTAATGATATTCATTATAAATATTCAATATAAAAAACGATATTTTCGTAGTACGTATTGAAGTAGTATTACTTATATTAAAATATAAATATATGGGCCTTAAAACGGCCCATAACTCATGAACCAGTTCTATTGGGCCTTCAAATTCCCACTTTGCTATGGTTTCGTTTTAAAAATTATTTCAAGAATCATGTTTGGGGATATTTGTGAGGAGAAAATCTGCAATTTTAAGAAAAAAGATAGTTGGGGGTGAAAAGGATAATATCTGCAATTTTGGAGTGCGGGTAATAAATTTTAAAAAAATGTTAAGAAAATTGAAGATTATAAATCATCTAAACAACGGTGAACCCCACACGTCCTCTAAATCCGTGACTGCTTGTTGGTCATTAAAAAGACTAGCTGCAATTGCATGCAACTCATTTACTACCTTAAATCTGAACTGGCTTTCCTTTAACCAACCACACACAAAAAAGAACCTATAATATAAATGTACATCATTCTTCAAAATTAATTTTATGAACAAAATCATGAATTGTGTTCAAGAGTTGAAATGATTCCTTTTAACTTGTATTTAACTATATCAGAATTCAATGGAATCATGCCAATGCTGACTGATTAGATCACACTTGATATTTGCAATGATAAACTTATAAAACAATAATTCTTGACAATCTTCACCTTTAAGCAAAAACAAACAACACACTATTGATTCCCCTCCAAGGCTTCAAATGGTGTAGCTTCACAATTTTTCTTAAGTTTCCTCGGCTTTCTTGCATTACAATAACAGTTATATATACATATATATATTTGCATCAGCATCAACTTGTTTTCCATTAGACCTAAAACAAGCATTCTTTCATCATTTCCTTCTTGCATACTTCTGATCTCAAAAGGGTTGAAGATGGAGGAGAAGGGCAAGTTTCTTCATGGGACACTTGAAGTAACGATCTTTCGTGCAGCAATGCACAAATCCTCTGCTCCATTTAAGGTTAGTGTCTCTCTTGATCGTGCTTCTTGATAAATATTTATAGCCCATCATGTGAAATACTATGAATCTGATGTATTTTGATGCTTTTCTTGAACTTTTGCAGTGTATATCTGCAGGTAGAAGGGCTACATATGTGACTATCAAGATTGACAGTAAAAAGGTGGCAAAAACTAGTAATGAATGTGATCATGTTTGGAATCAAACTTTCCAAATTCTTTGTGCTCATCCATCACAAACTATGATCACATTAACATTGAAAAGAAGACGTTCGGTTTTAGGGAAAATCGACATTCATGGTGATAGCCTCTTAGGTGATTCAAGTCTCATCAATGGCTTCTTCCCTATGATCAAGCAGAATGGAGAGCCAGAGAAGAAGGTTAAGCTGCAGTTTATAGTGTGGTTTAAGCCTGCAGAGGATGAGAAGAGTTGGGAGAAGGCATTAGAGAATGGTGGATATCAAGGTCTAAGAAATGCTTCTTTTCCCATTAGGCCAAATTGTGGTGTCACATTATATCAAGATGCTCATCATCATCCCTCATTTCTGCCTCCTTCTGATCTATGTGGAAGGCCTAGGCGGTTATGGGAAGACATTTACAACGCGATAGATGGAGCTAAGCATTTTGTTTATATTGCAGGATGGTCATTCAATCCTAATCTAGCCTTGGTAAGGGGATCAAAGACTCAAATCCCATCATTTTCTTGAAACTTCTTGATTGATTTCATGATTCCATCCTTATATTTTGCAGGTCCGCGATCAAGAAACCGATATCCCTCATGCAAGAGGAGTGAAGCTGGGAGAGCTACTAAAAAGAAAAGCAGAAGAGGGAGTATCAATAAGAGTCCTCCTATGGGATGATCAAACTTCCTTTCCTCTAATCAAGAACAAAGGAGTGATGAAAACTCATGATGAAGATTCATTAGCCTATTTCAAGCACACTAAAGTGGTGTGCAGATTGTGTCCGAGGCTGCACGACAAGTTCCCAACCGCGTTTGCCCATCACCAAAAGGCTATAGTGATGGACAGCCGCGTGGATCACTCTTCAAGAAACCGCGAAATCATAGCCTTTCTTGGTGGATTAGACCTATGTGATGGAAGGTATGATACAGAAGAGCATTCCCTTTTTAAGACTCTTAATAAAGAGTCCCATTGGTGTGATTTTTACCAAACTAGCCTCCAAGGGGCCAGCCTTCATAAGGGGGGCCCAAGGGAGCCATGGCATGACACACATGCTTGTGTGGTAGGGAAAGCAGCATGGGATTTGCTTGAAAACTTTGAGCAAAGATGGATTAAACAATGTGATCCTTCTCTACTAGTCCAGATCAGTTCAATTCAAGAACTCTCTCAGCAGCCTAATCCAAATAATAGTTGGAATGTGCAAGTTTTTCGCTCTATCGATCATGTCTCTGCAAGCCCTTTACCTAAAAACCTCACTATTGAGAGGAGTATACACGAGGCGTATGTGGAGGCGATTAGGAGAGCCGATAAGTTTATATACATAGAGAATCAATACTTCATAGGAGGGTGCCATTTATGGGAGGAGAACAAGCATTGTGGATGCAAAAACTTGATCCCTATTGAGATTGCTCTTAAAGTGGCAAGTAAGATCAAGAAGAGGGAGAGGTTTGCAGTGTATGTTGTAATACCGATGTGGCCGGAGGGCCCACCGGAAAGTGAGACAGTTCAAGACATACTACATTGGACTAGAGAAACCATGAAGATGATGTACGGAATCATAGCAGAAGCCATTCAAGAAAGTGGTAAGAATATTCATCCTAAGGACTACTTGAGCTTCTTTTGCCTTGCAAATAGGGAAATCGAGGTGAAAGGAGAGTTTCTCCCTCCTTACAATCCACATCCTAGAACAAACTACTACAGTGCTCAGATGCATAGGAGGTTCATGGTTTATGTCCACTCCAAACTCATGATAGGTAACAATTTTCTTGCAAGAATCTTGGACTAAATAACATATATATCCCTTGTACTAATGTGGATTTTGTTCTTGTTCTCGATCCATTTTACAGTGGATGATACTTATCTTCTAATAGGGTCAGCAAATGTGAATCAAAGATCAATGGATGGACAAAGAGACACTGAGATAGCAATAGGCTGCTACAACACTAACACAACAGATATACGTGCTTTTCGCCTTTCATTATGGTACGAACACACAGGAAAATACCAAGAAATCTACAGAGAGCCTCATAGTTTAGAATGTGTGAAGTCTATACAATCAATAGGAGATGAAATGTGGAATATTTACAGCCAAGATGAAGTGCAAGATATGGAAGGTGTTCATTTAGTGACTTATCCTATCAATGTGACTGCGGGAGGCTGTGTAGAGGATCTAACCGAGGGTAACGGACATTTCCCAGATACGAATGCACCGGTGAGAGGGAGAAGATCAAACGTTTTATCTTGTGTTTTCACTACATAGAGGATGTGATTCATGTGAATAAGTCTAACAACACACTTCAAAGATGATTCTTGTCTATGTATACTATGATTAGTTATATACCTTGTACTTATGTCTTGATGGATGGAGACATGAGATTGTTAATACTTAATACAATCAATGTGAGTCATAAAGAGGAAAATCTGAGGGAACAAGATCTGGTTTTCAATTTGCAGTTACCATTTAAGAAGGCAATGTAATTATCTCAATTTATGATTATATTCTATGATTCATGGAATAAAAAAATGGTAATAATAAAGGAGATTTGAATCAGTAGATCACAAAAAATATTACAAGGCTTTATCAGTATATTGATGCATTAATGGCATAGCATGTAGATCTGCTCCAAAATTTGTTACCTTATTTGGTTGATGAATTTACACCAAATTTCAAGATTATATAAAGATCACATTTTGTTCAAATTTTGAATGGCCCTCCAAATTTAAATGTTTCTTGAGCCCAAAAACAGACGGAGGAAATCATTCTTGACAGGTTTTCATCATGACAAAGATGAAAGGTATGGAATACAAAATGGTGGCTACAACTTTGCTTTGTATTCCAATTGGATTTTTGTTGGGCTCCATTTGCAGAGAATTACATGAGGTTTTTGAAATTACCAATATATACATACATATAAATATATGTATTATCTTTTCTTCTTACAAAAGTTTTGGATTGAGCTTGACATGTCTTATATTCTGATATCTAATGTTCTTGTCTGCAGAGTCTTGATTCAGCTTTTAAGAGTTCAAATTCCAATAAAAATCTTGATAACATGACTAATGTAAGATGAGAAAGCAAGATTTATATGCATGAAAATTTTCATTTTTTGGTTTCAAGAAACAACAACATTTGAAATGCAGATATATATGGCCTCAGATCCATGTAAAGCAGCGGAGTTGGCCCAACTACAAGTTAAGGGCCCTTTGGATTTTTCCCTTCAGGATAGCCTAAATATAACGGTGAGATTCGAACATATAAGCTCTCGTCTAATCCGAAATTCTTAATATGTTCATATTTTTACAATAGGAAACATCAAATAAAGCCAATTATTTGCTAGCAATAGCAGTTGGGATTCAACAAAGCGATCTTGTGAACAAAATGGTTTCAAAGGTTAGTGCTTCAGATACAAGTCTTTATAATATTATTGTTTTGTCTGTTTTTAATAAAATTGTTAGAAAATTGTGGCATTTTCTTGTAGTTCTCTGAGAAATTTACAATAATGTTATTTCACTATGACGGAAAAACAAGTGAGTGGGATAAGTTTGAATGGTCACAAAGAGCCATTCACATCACTGGATTAAGCCAAACTAAATGGTAAGTGAATATTGAATTCTAATGATTTTTTTTTTAAATGAATTATGTGTATATATGATTTATTATGGAAATCTGTAGGTGGTTTGCCAAAAGATTTCTCCATCCAGATATAGTGGCAGAATATGAATATATATTTATTTGGGATGAAGATTTGGGCGTCGACCATTTCAATAGTGAAGAGTATGTTCAATTATAATACTTCATCTTGTGTTTCATTATTTGGCGTGATGTTTAATTCGAAGATTGATATTTAGGTATTTAAAGTTGGTAAGGAAGCACAATTTAGACATATCACAACCCGGTATTATAACAACTGGATTTCCGGTTTACAAGATCACGGTTAAAAGAAATGACGTCGAAGTTCACAAGTATGTATCTTCTTATTTTATTATATTTTTTATTTTTTATCAACAAACAATATATAGATATAAGTAATATGAGATGTACACACATTGACGAATCGGAGGAATAACTATATTACCATAACAAAAGTAATTAATGAACCAAAAAAGGAAAATTAATTTATTTCTTTTTATTTTTGTGTTGCAGGCAGGCGAACGAAAGATGTGCCAATCCACTTCTCCCCCCATGTGCGGGGTAAATAATTAATATAGACCTTCCATTTCCTAGTAAAATCTCAAAGTAACAATTATTTTATAATTTTAGGAAATAAAATATTTAGAAATTGAGTTTCTTATGTTTTAGATTTGTTGAAATAATGGCCCCAGTGTTCTCAACAAAATCATGGAACTGTGTCTGGGATATGCTTCAGGTATTACATTAAAAAATTAAATAACTTTTAATTACTTGAATATTTTCTAATTATTGTTTTTCAGAATGATTTAGTGCATGGATGGGGTCTCGATTTTCAATTTTGGAGATGCGTGAAGGTAAAAAAAGGAAATATTTATTCAATAATTTATTAAATTTGGACAATGCTTAAGTTGGTATAAAATCTTTAAACAAATTGAAGATCAACATTTCGAAATTATGATTTTTTCCAAGTAATTTATATTTCTGAACCCGTCTCTTAATACAACAGATACCTCATGTAAATATAGGAGTGGTTGATGCCCAATGGATAGAGCATTTAGTCTTGCCAACTCTAGGAAGCCAAGTAATTATCTCTCTCTATATATCTCTGTATTAATTAAAGAAATTAACTTAATTCATTTATCTGGTTTTTAATTTATTTTTCATTAGGATGAATCCATAAACAAAAGAAAAGGGAGTCAGCGGTCACAGGTATACTTCTACTACATTTTTTATCAAGTTATTTGTAAAGTCCTTTTTTTTGGTTCTCAACGCTTTAAAATTATGTGGGGTGAAATATTTCAGACTAGGCGAAGGAGTTTTCAAGAATGGAAGGAGTTTGAAAGGAGAATGAAAGAAGCAGAACAGCAGCAAAATACCCCCACAACCCTAAATTAATTTTAGAGAAGCTAAAGCAGAAATAGAGTTTTACAAATACTAAAAAAATATTTATTCGAATAAAAATATATAAGTGCTTAAATTAAGTTCTTGCAAACACATCTTTATTATCACAGTCTTCTTTTCTTGTTTTGCTGAAGTATGTATGCTATAGTATATTTACGCCGGAGATACTAATAATACAATTGCTCAAGATCAAATACCTTTTTCCATCTTTTTCTTTATCATATTTCAATTTTGTATTTATTAATGTCAATTTATGAGGTGGAATACTCATGGTACAAAATGAAACTTTATAAATGTTCTTAATATTAATTCCTTGTTTGAAATGAAATAACAAAATAGTAATGATTGTTGTAGTGGAAGAGTTTGATGATGCTCGAGGGAAGAATGAATCCTTTATGTCGATTCTGTCACATGACTTTTTGTGAGAAGTTTGTGGCAGGGTTTTGTTCCCTCGGGTGCCATCAAATTTCTCGAAAATGGTGTATTGTTTTTTGATAATGAGAAGTATATGATAGAAGATATAGAAAAGCATTTGATGGGAGATTAAATTGAAGAGATGCACAAGAAACACAGTGCCCAAAGCATTTTGCCTTCATAGTTGCTCTACACATTTTCTGCCTTCAATTGTCAGTTTCTTCGACTGGAAGTAGCTTGCCTCTGCTTGGCCTATTGGGCTTATACGAGAAACTGAAGCATGTTTGCTTTTGAAGGGTATTTTCTTTATTTTAATTTATTTTTTAGTACTAGGGGTTTGTTGTCCACAATCAGATATGTGTGCCTAACTTCTTATATTTTGGCATACATATTGTGGACAAACCTTTGACTTTGTCTACATTGTGGTAGGTCCAAGCCCATATTATCAAGCTAAGAAGGCAACTGACTGTTACGAACTTCAGCAAAGAACAGGGAAAGCCACGGCAAAGTAGTTTCACCACCGGCAGGGAAGGAATGGGAAATTGTCAAGGATGACTTCTTTGTTGGCGAAACGAAGGGCGCCATAAATCTCTGAGCTGGTCTGGATTTCCAACGCCTCGGGAAACTGGTCGAGATAGATGACAGCACTTTTTTCCCCTCTTCCTTGCTTTTTCGTACACGTTCACTTGCATCACATACACAAGTGCTCTCTGAACCGGGCAATAAAGTCACCCATAACACGGCTCTCCCATTTGAGTTATCTTAGCCCCAGTCCATGCTATTCAATAATATTGGAAAAATGGCAGCGTAAGGGTCCGCCGAAGGAGTTGAAAGCTGGTCGCCTTTGGAATATGAGTAGGGCTCCTAGGTGGTGCGTTCGTGGAGGATGGGATGATGTTACAGTCATGGAAACCAGGTTCTGGTTAGTGACAGTGACATAGAATTTAACAGAGAGGAACACTTGGACGACTTGGAGGCAGTGGCGAAGCCAGCCTCCGAGTCTAGCAGGGTCGAAACTTCTTCCTTTATTATTCTACTAGTTCCTTCTTAGTTCGACATTAACACAATAAAGAGTTCAAACTTATCAAATAACTAGAAAACAATATTAAAAAGAAACATAGTAAAAATAAACTGTATATAAACTACTTACAATATGATCATAGTTGTTCTCTCCGAGAACTCATTGTTTGGAAGCGCTGCAGAATATGTTCATTGTCAATTCCATGAAAGACTTCCTTCTCAATATAAGTGGTCAAGCAAGCATTAAGATATTCATCTCCCATCCGATTGCGTAATCGGTTTTTCACGATGTTCATTGCAGAAAATGCCCTTTCCACGCTAGCAGTAGCAACCGGCAAAGTTAATGCCAATGTAAGAAGTCTATAAACCAAAGGATATATTATATGTTTTCTTGTTTTCACCATCTTTTTTGCAAGATTTGCAATCCCATCCATTTCCTTAAACTCTTCACAAGTACTAACATCAAAAATATAAGTCTCAAGTTGGTTATCAAGCAACAAGAGATCATGAAAAGAAAAATCTTCACGATACAATCGAGCCAAACTAATGAGGTTATCCTTGTTGAAAGCAGAAAATGAATCCCTAGGATTAAGACACCCCAAAAAGCGAAGTAAGTCAGTACTTGTCTCTGTAAACCGGTTGTTCAGTTCCATAAGTTGTTTATCCACAACAACATAAAACAACTCAATACGGAAATATACCAAGTTAGTCTTTGAATGAGTCCCCCCTTCTTCGACGTCCCGGAGCTTCATAGGTTTCCAGCATATCAAGAACCTTAATCTCATGCTCAATGCAAAATGAACATACTTTATCAAGTAATTTATCCCAACCATTATCCCTAAAAGATTGTAACCTCTTCTTTGATATATGCACTAATCTCATGGCATTCTCAATTTCTTGCTCTTTTCTTTGTAATGCAAGGGACAATTCATTCGTAATTCCTAACACTTCCATCATTAAATGCAAAGTAAACACGAACTCAAATGTACGCAATGATATTAGCAAGTTAAATGCCTCAACTCTTTGCTCTGAATTTCCAAAATCCTCCTCAATAAGTTCAAGCACCTCCATCACAGATGAAAACATAGAAGTGACCCTAAGTAAGCTAGAGTAATGCGAGCTCCAACGAGTGTCACTAGGTCGTTTCAAATTAGTTTCTTGGTTCAACCTACGTCCACTGACAAGTTCTCCTTTGCTTAGTGCTTCAATTACCTTCTCATACTGCTTTTCCTTAAGAATATCTTGCCTCTTTGCAGATGCTCCAACAACATTCATAAGACTTTTTGTTGTTTCAAACAACTTTTGCACTTCAAGATGAGATTTTGCAAGAGCTACTAGTACAAGTTGGAGTTGGTGAGCAAAACAATGAACATAATATGCTGACGGATTTTCTTGCAAGATTAGTGTTTTCAAACCTTTAAGCTCACCTCGCATGTTGCTTGCTCCATCATAGCCTTGACCACGCAACCTTGATATACTTAGATTATGACGAGATAATAATTTCTCGATAGAATCCTTTAATGAAGCTGCAGTTGTATTGGGAACATGCTCAATGCCAAGAAAACATTCAATGATTTCTCCCTCTTTGTTCACATATCGTAAAACAACCGCCATTTGCTCTTTTACTAATGCATCGCGAGATTCATCAACTAAGATCGCGAAATATGCTTCACCCATATCTTTCAAAATTGCTACTATAGTTTCACCAGCAGCAGCAATACAAACATCTTTCTGGATATCAGATGAAATCAATTGTGAGTTTTGAGGAGCATTGTCGAATGAAACATTTCGAATCTCCTCATTGTGATCACAAAGCCAATGGAAAAGCTCAAGATAGTTTCCCTGATTGGTTGAAGACTTAGATTCATCATGACCTCTTAAAGGTAAGCCTTGTCCCAATAAAAATCAAACACAATCAACAGAGGCGTTTAATCGAATTCTGTAGTCAACTCTATCTTTATCTTTTTTTCCAGTGAATAAAGTAGAAACACTTGCTGTAAGTTGCTGATTCATTAGATCCTCGCATTTCTTTTTGAACTTATTATGCAGACTATCCTTCTTTCCAACATGACCATCCAACCTATCTTTCTTCTTCCAAGCCTGAAATCCTTCCCCAACAAATGTCTCACCACCACCTTGCTTACTTATAGGCTTGAAAAGATAGCAATATAGACAATATGCTTTGTTTTTGTCTATGCTATACTCTAACCAATCTTTATGTTGGTTAAACCAATCTACATTAAACCTTCTTCCTTCGGTTTGTGGAAAATTGTGAGACCTTGGTTGACAAGGACCTTTTTCTAGATATGATCTTCTTACACGATCTCTCTGATTAACATCATAACTCCAAATTGATGGTCTTAGTCCAGGATCCGGTGGAAGATTTTCAAGATTGATCTCCATAATTTTTTGCCTCGATGTAGCTGTATCTTGGATGGTAGGCGGAAAAGTTTCACATGGTTGTTTTCTTTTGAAAAATTGTTCCATCTTTACTTTCAATCTAAAGAAGTAGACATCCATCTTAAATGAAGAACTCAAAAATGGTGAAACAGAATGTGCACATCTCAATCTCATCAGCAATGGTGAAGAAATTAAATGAAGAAATTAATGAAGAAATTAAGCTTCAAAAAATTAATGAAACAGAATGTGCACATCTCACCACCAACTTAAATGGAGAAATTAAGCTTAAAAAATGGTGAAGCCACCTACTTTTATCACAGAGAAAATGAAGAACCCAAATGAAATCGCTATGTTATCAGTTCCAAAATCAAACAAGAGAACCAAAAATCAAACAAGAGAACCAGAATTTGAAGCATGAATGTGCACACACAAAAAAAAACCTTAAAATACAAATCACAACTCATGAAGAAAGGACAATGGAAACATAAGGTTTACCTTCAGCATATCCAGTTGTTGTAGAAATTAAGCTTCAAAATGGTGAAGCCACCTACTTTTGAAAACAATGGGATGAAGAAAGGGGTTTTGAGAGTGGAGTGGTTGGAGAATGGAGAGCAATTGGGAATTGGGTTTCCTTAGATTTGTAGGGCCGTGTGTGTAGTGTAGGTGATATGTAGTTACTCAAAATAATTAAATATTTATTAAATACAAATTTATATATATTACATATTAAAAAAAAAAAAAAAGTCAAAACTTTTCAAAGTTGAGCAGGGTCAACTGCCTCCCCTCAACAATACATGCCTTCCCCCCTGCTTGGAGGTATGGGGCTCATCTTCGACGACATCTTTGACCTAAAGAGCATAACACCTTCCTCAACTCCTTTGTCGACTCGTTCCCCTCTTCTGCCGTGAGATGTAAAATTATTAGTTAATCTAGATTTAGTTAATTTTTTATTTAAATCAAAATTTTAAAATGTATATATTTTTAAAAAAAGTTAATTCAAAAAATTATTTGAAAAAATAGTTAAAAATTTAAGACTATATAACCAACATTCTAGAAATGGGCTGTGTAATCTAATTTAAGAGTCTAGATTAATCACCTACATCTTTCTATTATCTACTAAAGAGAACTTATATTTGACATATCAATATCTTAATTTTTTTTTAAATGTTGTTTTTCGTATATGTATCGGTTATAATTTTGTATATTGGAAACAACTTTTATGTTTGTATATAATATGTTTTTTTTTCTTTCCACTTAATCCTCAAATATCGTACCGTATTAGTATTCCATATCCCTTTTTGTGCTACCTAGACTATGATTAATTATTTATGTCTGACTTATTTGCTGGTGGATGGAGACCTGAGATTATAATTACCATCAATGTAGACTACAATGAAGATTTGTTTTGAATTTGTAGTTACCATTTATTAAGAATGCAATATAATTATCCCAATCTCGTATTTTTTTATTTATAAATGACAATTATATTTTCATGATTCATGAATCATTAACTCACAATATGTTCATGCATTGATTGGTGGATGAATTTACACCATATTCCAAGATTATATAAAGATTACATTTTGTTAAGATTTTGAATGTCCCTCCAAACTCATATGTTTCTTAAGCCCAAACACAGACAGATTTGTTATTAAAAATTAGGTGTGAAGAAATGTAGCGACAATAAACCAAATGTTAGTATAAATACTACAACAATATAACAAACAATATATGAGAATAGATTAGCGAAAATAACGAAATGCAAACCGAGGCGAGAGTTAGACTCTCTCTCCGCAAGACGATAATGCTCCACTACTCGGTGCAAGCGGTCTATAGCACTCGTCTCCAAGATACAACGGTTTTTCAATTACGAGTAGTTGCACTACTTCTCGTAATTCCGACGAACTACTTGATATTTGGGACTAAGAAAATAAAAGTATGTGATGAAAGGAAACACAAATAAATTGGAAAAATTGATTCTTAATAATCGGATGGAATGGTCTATTTATAGATTTGAAGCACCCATTCATAAAAGACATAACTCTTCACAAAGGTCGCAACTTTTCGTAATGGACACAATGGACACAATTCTTCACAATAAGATGAATTGTGAATGGTTGCATTTGTTCAACTTCCAAGTACCTCTTGGCATGAACCAATATATCTCTTCATGAATCAACACATTCGTTCATCATTTAATTTATGAAATAATATGTCCATTCCACGAAGTAACATGTCCATTCATCTAGGAACCAACGCATTCTTTCAATTAATTAATTTAATAATCTAGTTTCCATAATAAAAATCTAACAATCCCCCACATGGAAGTTAGATTATTAAATGCATATGCAAAATGTTATGCAAACCAAAGTCCCAATGACCTATTATTGCATCAGGATATGTAGTTTTTTGCTTTGAACCTTCCTTAGTATTATGTTATCGGATTTACTCGCTGCTCGGTGAACGCGATGTCTTGAACCGGTCAGCTTTTTGTGTAAACCAAGACAATAACATATACACAATAATAGATACAATATCTTTCGTTCTCACGTTGTGTCCATTTTGGCCTTGGACCATATCTTGGATTCATAAGTGTTTTTCTATTTGAAGCGGCCACACTTCTCACTTATATAGGTGATCTCCTATAAAGAGTATCCTGTCATACTCCACCAATAAGGCTATAGGAATCATTAAAAGCTTATAGCTTACCCTTTTACCACAAGCTACAGGTTTGCACTTGGGGCAGCTTCGAGAATGGATTATTAGTTGTGTTTCCAAGTGCACAACTGAACATTCTTAACTTAGTTGTCTCTTTGAACCATGTTCATGGGATCTCCAATTATCATGGTAGAGTTACCATTAAGAGCGTTCTTTTAGTGTGGATTTTAATCCCATTCCCCTAACTGCATTGTACAATTGATCACGGTTAATACCTTTAGTAAACGGATCCGCAATATTGTCTTTTGACTTCACATAGTCAATACCTATTATTCCACTAGTGATCAATTGTCTAACGGTATTATGTCTTCGACGAATATGTCGAGACTTACCATCATACATACTACTTTGTGTTCTCCCTATTGCATACATACTATCACAATGTATCAAAACGGGAGACACGGATTTTTCCCAACAAGGAATATCCTCTAAGAAGTTCCGTAGTCATTCGGCTTCTTCGTATGTAATCGTTATGATGTCATGCATCATACGCTATGCGTTTTTGCTCATCTTTTTCATCTTCCCCCACAATTGGAGGTGTCTCTTTCAAGAATCGAGACAGATTCAAAGTAGTTAAATAAAATAAGATTTTAGATAGTCAATCCTAGCGCGTTCTTTTAGTTACTCTTGCGATCCCGGAACACATCCTCGTTGGATCCACTTTTATTGCGATCCCGGAACGTATCCTCGTCGGATCCAATTTCATCTAGGGTCTCGAGCCGTTACTCAGAGTACCCTTTCCAACTTTGGATATCGGGTCTTTCCTCAGATAATCCCTTATAATACGAACTTTGCAACGCCGCAAACTGTTCGTAAATCGGACCTCGAACCCCGAAGTTATCCGCTGCCGAAGATGGCACTCCGAACTGCCTCGGTGCCACGAGCGAAGTGAACCGGCTATGTTCAAACAACTCTCGATCACTCAAAACCAACTAACACCTATCGAAACTCATACCTCTGGAAAGCCACTTGTATAGGCTTTCCAACGCATCTCGCAGTTCGATAAACGGACTCTCGATTTAGGAGTTACACCCCGTTAAACTGCCCAAAATCATCACTAAACCCAGATTTTTCTTGCGAAAGAAAAACTGTTCATCTTGCGAACTTGCGTCGCAATTTCCGACCGGAGTAATGAAAAACAATGCCCAAAGTCTATACCATTGCAAACCTTGTACTTTTAGCTTTTCAACACACCTATCGGTTCGTGAAACGGAGATCGGACCAAGGGATTATTCGCCGTCGAAGAAGGCTCGCTGCACTACCTACTGATTTTCAAGCTGCGGAGCCACATGTTCCGAGCATTTCCAACACACTATTTGTTTGTCCGAAAACCCCTTGAAACCCATACCTTTGTAAAGCCACGACTACAGGCTTTCCAACGCAACTTGCCTCTCGTTATTTGGAGTTCGGACCAGAATGTTATACCCCTCGGAAAAAGCCTACTCAAAACACCAAACTGGCGAGAAGCGCGAGCAGCGAAGTTTCGACCCGATTTTCATGACCCAATCGAACTCATAATTCTAGAAAACTGACATCCACACAAACCTTGATAAACAAGGATTCCAGAGCATATCTTTGATCGTAAAACAGAGTCCCGACAGCTGAGATACGTCTGCTCGAATGTCGCCCAGAAGCTGTTTGATTAAATGCCACACCCAGAAAATTCTAAGTATTGAAATGAGGCTTAGCTCCACCCATTTTGAGAGATATTTTGTGAACAGACCTCAAATCTGGAAACCCCAAGTCCTATACCGTATCGAACCTTGTCATTCAAAGGATCTCCAGAACTTTTCCGTTCGCCATTGGGAGATCGTATTAAGAAGTTACGGATCTACGAAAAGGCACTACCGAAACGCCATCCTCCCTGGGATGTGCCGAACCCCCAACTTTAGAATACCCTAGGAGCTTCGTCCCTTCTCGAAACTCACCGATTCTTATACCGATAGAAATCTGAGTTCGTTGGCTTTCCAAAATTATGCTCGACGCATAAAATGGAGTTCAGACGAAGAAGATACAAGCCCGCGAAGTACAGCTGGCAGAACTGCCACAAAATCGCTGACTCAAGTTTGGAGGCCATTTTAATTATCGTAACGACGCCCGATCAGAAAGCTTACTTCTACGAACTTGAAGCCCTCCTTGGGTAGAACCTAAACGTGAATTTTCGTCAAAGACCGACGGTCGGATCCTTTCCGCATGAACAGGGATCCTTTCCGCGTGAATTTGGTTGTTCGTTGCTGTTGTAAAGTTCGGCAGCACGTTACTACTACTTGTCATCATTTCTTCAACACGAATTATCGTCTTGCGATTGTTATTAAAAATTAGGTGTGAAGAAATGTAGCGACAATAAACCAAATGTTAGTATAAATACTACAGCAATATAACAAACAATATATGAGAATAGATTAGCGAAAATAACGAAATGCAAACCGAGGCGAGAGTTAGACTCTCTCTCCGCAAGACGATAATGCTCCACTACTCGGTGCAAGCGGTCTATAGCACTCGTCTCCAAGATACAACGGTTTTTCAATTACGAGTAGTTGCACTACTTCTCGTAATTCCGGCGAACTACTTGATATTTGGGACTAAGAAAATGAAAGTATGTGATGAAAGGAAACACAAATAAATTGGAAAAATTGATTCTTAATAATCGGATGGAATGGTCTATTTATAGATTTGAAGCACCCATTCATAAAAGACATAACTCTTCACAAAGGTCGCAACTTTTCGTAATGGACACAATGGACACAATTCTTCACAATAAGATGAATTGTGAATGATTGCATTTGTTCAACTTCCAAGTACCTCTTGGCATGAACCAATATATCTCTTCATGAATCAACACATTCGTTCATCATTTAATTTATGAAATAATATGTCCATTCCACGAAGTAACATGTCCATTCATCTAGGAACCAACGTATCCTTTCAATTAATTAATTTAATAATCTAATTTCCATAATAAAAATCTAACAAGATTTTCATCATGACAAAGATGAAAGCTACGGAATACAAAATGGTTGTCACAACTTTACTTTGTATTCCAATTTGTGAGAGAACTGAACTATATGAGGTTTCTTCAATATATATTTTACTTATTGCTCTTTTCTTCTTACATAGTTTTGTATTGACCTTGATCGTCTTAAATTACGATATCTTATGTTCTTGTATTGACCTTGATCGTCAAACAAGAAGTTTCTATTCACCTTTTTCAAAATCTTGATAAAACCAAACATATCTAAAGTAAGTTGAGAAATCAAGATTTATATGGATGAATTCTTATTTTTAGGTTTCAAGAGACAACAAATTTGGATTGCAGATATATATGGCCTCGAATCCATATAAAGCAGCAGCAGAGTTAGCCCAACTACAAATTAAGGGCCCCTTGGATTTTTCCCTTCAGGATAGCGTAAACATAAAAGTGATCTTTGAACTCGTAACTTATTGGACTTATTTTCTTGATTTTGTTCATATTTTCAAAATAACTGATTGAACTCGTAACAAGATATCCGGTTTATAAGAATACATTACCAAAATAAGAATACATTACCAAAATAGAAAGATAATACTCCATCCGTCCCATTATTAATGTCCCACTTGTCTTTTTTGGTTGTCCCATTATTTATGTCTCATACAAAATAAGGAAATAAATGAGTGGACCACAATCAATCTAAGCAAGTGAACCCCACCCTTTTATACTTTTACACCACAACTTTACACATTTACCTCCACTATCTTAATTATCGTGCTCACTCCCAATGGGACATAAATAATGGGACGGAGGGAGTACTACTTTACACACAACTAACAACTTTCTTAATCTCCGTACCGACTAATGGAGTGGGAAGGAGGGAGTACTTCATTGAACTAATAATCGCAATGTATTCAGTAAAATAAGGCATGAGATAGAAGTGAAAGATCCGGTAGTATCACAATGATGTTTATATATTAGGTCATTTACAAAGTTAAACTAGGAGAAAATGGAATACAGTCAAACCGGCACAGAAGCAATTTGGATGGCCAATGCATATATATTCAATTACTTGTGTACAGAAATCTTGAAAGCTATACCTTGAATTTAAGTCATAATTGATTGTCATCCGGAGATACTGAAACTTCAAGGCTATCACCAACCGCACCAGTAGAATCCGATGGGTAGTTATGCATTGCAATGGCATCCTTTAGCTTCTGGAGCTTCATAGTATTAGAGGACATGTTTAGAGATCAGTTTGTGTAGTTTGCTTATATACATAAGAACAAGGGTTACATGAAGATACCGAGCTAAATAGGGTGGCAGAAGCGATTGAGGGCGGGTTTAAGTATAAAGAGAAGAAGCGTGTGGAGTTGTACCTTGGCAAGAGAGCATGAAAATGAATCTAAGAGGCCATCAGCTCCTCTGTAGAAGTGGAAGTATGGAAGAACCTTTATGTTCAGACTTTTGCAAAGGGGTTTGTTCGCATCGAAGTTCACCTTAAGGAAAACGATTTCTGGGTGTTCTCCGGCAATCCTGCAAATCTAAACCAACGACATCAACATACATGGACAAAACACATAATTTCAACAACTATTTGTTTGAATTGCAAAAGAGGCGATCAAAAATTTATCAAAAAAAAGATTCATTTAGTGAATGAAGTAAAAGAGTTTGTGCAAAGCCAAAAACAACTCCATTATATATAATCTAGGCTTACAAGATTGTGGATCTAGAGTTAGCACAATATTTCATCATCCAATCATATGTATGGCTAGCTATTCATGTGACGATACAAACACTTATTAATTCACTTTCATATAGAGAAAATGCAGAGAAATCACAGAGGAAGTGGCATTTCAAATGCTGCAAGCACAACCATACACACAATAGTAGACTTACTTTGGGAAATAGAGCTCGGCAAGAAGCACACCAAGTGCCAAAGAATTCAACTATGACTAATCTATCTCCAGCCTGACTCAAAGCATCTACAAATTCTTGTGTTGAATGAATGTCAATCATATTCGGGCCTGCATTTTTCTCCCACCATTTTGGCTGACCAGTTTCAGCAGCAGCAGCATGTGCCTATATACGAAGAATATAAATAAACAAATAAAACAAATTTGCAAAGTATGATTATCATTTCATTCCATGGTTCTATCTTGATACATCCTATTATACCATCATAGCTATTGCAATCTTTAATCTAAGAATCCTATAATTTAAAGCAAAACAAAGTTTTAAATTACTAAATTTTCACCTGATATCTAATCTATAAACTCTATCACATTATCCATAAGCATATTCACAAAACTACAAGTCTACAAACAGAATCAGAACATATCACAACTCCATCACTATCACATACTCTGCTATGCTTAACACTTGCTAAAAAAAACCAACAAAAAACAAAATTAAGCATATGGGAATTCAAGAATAAAAAAAAGGGTGGGCAAAAAACTCAGCCCATCAAGAAAAGATGCAATCTTTGTCACCTTCAGTAAGAAAACTGCTCCTTTTTTAGGTCTATTAGCAAAAGAATACGAGAATCCGCCATTTCTTGAACTCGGCTTGCAATACTGGACATAACAAACCCGGCTTGAACATGGAGAAATTCTTGAAATATCATAAAATTTCTGTGCAGCGACAGATTTCCCCAGCATATTGCAATTGCAAACAATCTTTCCTCTTTCCTGACAAATTTTCTCAACTGTTACTTTTTTATATTTAGGGATAACTTTTTATCTAGCCGATAGGAAAAACTAAATAAATTATTTAGCCGGACAGTTAAAAGTGTAAGTTTTATAACCGATATTTTTATTTTTACTTTCTTTTAAGTAGTGTGGGCCCATATTATTTACTTTTGATGAATTATATATTCACAAATTCGGAAAAAATCTATAAGTAATCGATAAGACATAATCGTTTAGTGTAATCGATAAGATACAATAGTTAAGTAAAAAATTGAAATAATTGTTTAGTTATAATAATTGTTTAGTACCGATAAGGGCAAATAATCGTGAATCCCTTTTCTCATTCTCCAATTTCTGACTTGAGGGGGAAAGAGGCGGAGTCGCAGGAGGTGCCGACATCGGAGATTGATTTCAGAGGGGGAAAGAGGCGGCGGAGGCGGAGGAGGTGCGGGTGGGCGGAGAAGCAGGAGTTGCGGGCGGGCGGAGGCGCAGAGGTGCGGGCCGGCGGAGGCGCAGAGGCGGCGGTGGTGTGGCGGGCGGGCCGAGGCGCAGGTGGTGCGGAGGCCCAGAGGCGCAGGCGGTGCGATCTATCCGAACTAATACTTCCATGGATCCCGATTTCTAGGTGAGTTTCCCGAAATTTGATGAAATTAGGCCTTGAAATTCAATCGATTTATTCAAACGGTTTATTCACAGCATGTTCATTCTCGGTTTATTCAACCAGTTTAGTGAAGAATTACTTTCAATTTCCAAATTACTCTTACAATGAAAGTGCAATACCTGGCTAGTTGTTGCAGTATAATTTCTTGGCCTTGATCTTGATAATGATTGCGATTGATTTGTTCCACAATTTCACATATATGTTCTTTGTTTTTGTTTTGTAGCGTAATTGGTCTTGGAAGAGAGAATCTTGTCAGGGATCTAAATGTGTGTTGAATTACTACTATATACAAGATATAATTGCTGATATAATTAAGGTATTATGGGGTGTTGGTGATAAATTAGACGTATTTAGATCCGGTTGCTTTGGTGATTTATTGCGATTAAGCGTAGGGTCTAATAGTCGTAAGGCACTGCTTGCTTTGATCACCCATGAGGTGTTGATTCCTGGGGTTCCTTGGTATGATATTTGGTTCCGTGTGGGTTCCCGAAATATTCGTTTCTCACCGGTTGAGTTTGCTTTGGTTACTGGGCTACATTTTGGTGGATCCGACTTTGATCCGAACCACCCTGATCATAAGGTTCCAGAAGATGGCTTTATAGACCGTAATTATAAAGGGATTTGTCCACCGCTATACAAACTATATGAAGATTTTAGGACTTCAAAATTGCAAACGTCGGATGATTATCTTAAGGCAGCGAATATACTAATGTTGTATTATATGTTGGCTGCCTATGATAAGACCCGTACTATTGATATATGGGTATCCGTCCTTATCAAGAATCCTGATTAATGGAATAATTTTCCTTGGAGAACACTATCATATCAAATCTTGTGGAACTACGTGGCAAAAGTCCCCACATGTGAATCTCGTTTGGGCAATGGAAAATCGTATCATACGTTCGGGCCAGTTTGGGTTCTACAGGTAATCAACTTATAGTTTATATTTATGTTATTAAATGTGTTATATTATTAAATTTAATGTTGTATTTGTTTTCATAAAATTGTGAAAGACGTGGTCCTACGAGGCTATTCCGCAACTTGGCCAACGTTGCGCTAAGATTAACAACTCGATTGCCAATGTCATTCCTCGTATGCTGCGGTGGACCTTTGTATCATCTCCGGCGACATTTACGAGCTATTTTCATAGTCAGGTATAATTAGTTTGTAGTAATATAATTATTTATTAATGTATTGTTATTATATAATAATGATTATTGAATCATTTACTTATTTATATTAACAGCTTGATTGCGATAACACCCTCACCCCGACAACAGACGAGGCCGCCACTACTTATTGGAAAAGTGTTGACGTGGATAACCCGATAGGGTTTGTTTATAAATTTCGACAGAGAAAAGCACCCGCTGTTGGAGGACCGCATTGTCCTTCTACTTCTCTTCCGTCTGCATCTGATTCGCACCATTTAGTTGACGAGGGAGAGACTGAGATTAGTGGGGAGCAACGACCATCCAAGCGTTCACGTGCTCAATCCTCAGGTGGTCGTGAAAGCAGACCGCCACCACCAACATCGTCGCCGACACTGCCACCTAGTTCCCTTGATGATGCTACTTTTGAGAGGCTTGCCACTCGACTTGAGGAAAGACTGATGGCTAGATTGATTGAGCCCCTCCTCGAAAAAGTGGTCGATAGAGCACGTAGTATTTCCTGTCAGCATTTGACTTGTATTACTACTTGTACTAGTAGTGAGCAAGTACATCGGGTGCAGACTCAATACCAAAGGTTTAGGGGAACCTCGTCGGATGAGTTTGTAACATGTTCCGCTTCATCAATGAACTTTGCACAATCTTTTTTTGTTAGCCTCGAGGACCCGGTGCAACAAATCGACGGTCAAGTAAGTAGATATTTTTCGTTTGATTATTCTTTTAAATTCAAGTTATATGTATGTGAGTAAGTCGTATTCTAGAGCGAACATGTTCCGCTTCATCAATGAACTTTGCACAATCTTTTTTTGTTAGCCTCGAGGACCCGGTGCAACAAATCGACGGTCAAGTAAGTAGATATTTTTCGTTTGATTATTCTCTTAAATTCAAGTTATATGTATGTGAGTAAGTCGTATTCTAGAGCGAATATGGTCTGTATAACTTGTCATATTCTTTGAGAGGTAGTAATAGCATAATCCATGAGCCGCTTCCGGAAATACCTCCTCCACAGCATTCTTGATACTCTTATGCTGATCCGACACAATAAGGAGACCTTCACGAGATCCAAAAGCCTCTCTCACATGCCTCAAAAACCACACCCATGACTCATCATCCTCAATAGGACCAATCCCGATTGCAAGTGGGAAAACCTGCTCATTGCCTTCTTTCGTCACAGCCGTAAAAAGAATTCCTTTATTTTTTCCCTTAAGATGTGTCCCGTCGACTACGATCACCGGTCTCAAATTTGACTGAAAGGCTTCAATGCAAGGGCCAAGTGCAAGAAACATGTACTTGAAAAGATTATCGTGCGTCGTTTGAAGACTAATTGATGTTCCGCTGATACTTTGTTGAATCACGTGGAGGTAGCTCGGCAACATTTGATGCGATTTTTCATATTGTCCGTAGCAATTTTCAATCGCAATATTCCTAACACGTAGGGCAAAGCTGTAATCTATATCAATACCAAAGTCAGACTTCAACTCCTTAATAATTTCCTTTGGCTTCAGAATAACACCTTCGCTCAGTTTACGTGAGAAATGTGTAGCTATTACTTGGAGGACAAATGGCGAGGAGTAGTAGTAGAAAAATCTGTATGGCAAGTATAAACCCCATCGAACTTAATCACCCGCCAGATACCTCCAGTTGATGTGGCGTGTAATAAAAGGGCATACATTTTTATGCTTGCATAGATAATTCAATCTTGTGGTGCTTGATCTCTCGACAACATATTCAACTCGATTATGCAAATGATAAGTGCCCACAGCAATCTCAAGTGCATACTTAAATAAAGCCCATACAGAAAGTCTATTGTTGTGTCCACTCCACGGTTCATCTCGTTCTACAAGCCCAACAAGATCCAAATCAGCAAGTGGAACATTCCAGTTTGGAATTTGACTAGTCTGTGCAACTCCTCTTCCATTGTTTGAAGGACCAATCTCCACTAATTGACCGAAATGAAGGTCACATAGAGCAGTTCGATTCAGAAACTTATCAATGTTTGCTGGATTTCGAGCCCATGCACTAAATTCATTCAATAGCGATTCAAGGAGTTAATTATTATATGTCTCGTCCTCCTCTTCCTCCTCATCATCAGAATAATCTGTTCCATCTTCATCCATCACATTATCATCATTATCACCATCTATATTGTGATACGTCGGACTCGGCTCATTATAATGGTGGATATTTCTTGTCGAGCTCTGCCCAAGTTCAATACTTTTTCCAATAGTGTACACAATTGGAGAACTCCTATCCTCGAAAAGCATTCGGTTCAAATCTTCGTCGTCATTTAGAGGGACCTTAATTCTTCTACCGTTGGGAGTCCTTGTTTGATAAAATAAATCATACGCTGTAGTTGAAGAATTGCTTTTCAAGTTCAGATGAATATCGTGTACTAATTGATAAATGTTGCAATTCACCCATGTGTAGAATAATAATTCATCACCACCTTCGTATTCAGATTTGTTCCACTGACCATTGTGTCGAAGAATAATACGTTGACACCTCATCTATAATAAGATAAAAGATATATTAATAAGAATGATCTATAATATGAAATTAAAAATGCTACATATCCCTCAGTCTTCTACTAGTCGATTGACGATTGACGATTATGCTCCATAATCGTTAATCGTGTAGTAGACTATAATGTTAATTGTGTAGACAATTAACGATTGTGCTATATAATTGTTTAGTCATGAACAATTATATCTATTTCCATAGAAACTTATAGTCGCATGCATATTAATACATTTGAATACATGACTTTTGAACGATATTTCGACTAAATGAAGCGAAAATAATCTAGATAAATACATTTAACTCCAATAGATCTACTTATAATTTTTAGCAGAAACAACATTGAAAATGGTAAAAATAAGGAAAAAATATACTTATTTTGTTCGATTAAATGTGGAAAATGGAATAACTTACCGGATCCATGTCTTTTTTGTACAAGAACTATAAAAATATGGATATGTTCTTCAATATTTTGGAAAGATTATTCGTTTTGAGTGTGTTGTGGTGATATTTGTTCGCTATTTTTATGTTCAGCTATTTTGTTCAAAATTCCTCAATTAATTCATCATTTAATTTTTACTGTGCGTTGTCAGAAAAGTGAGAGAGGGTGGTTGTCTTACCGATTACATCTAATATTTGATTTTTGATATATTAAATGTATATATTTTGTCAAAAGTAAAGAAAATGGGCCCCATGGTTATTAAAAGAAAAGAAAAAGTAAATTATCGGCCAGAAAACTTATACTTTTATGTTGGCGGCTAGATAACTTATTTAATTATCTGTACCGACTACTTTTATACATTCACACTTATATTTATGATCGCTCGGGTTTAAAAATAATTGTTTAAAATATTTGGATAGAGAAAAGGGGAAAAGAAACAGAAGGTTGTAGGGCCCACTTCGTTTACATCAATGCAGCCCAATAAATGTCGTCAATATCTTATGCAGTAAAAAAATTCGGCAATCAAAGCAAACATATATAAATACAGTTTGAATTGAGTAAGATTAATTAATTAATCATTCGAGATTATCAAATGAGAAGAAAAAGATATCGTAATTTATCAAGAATTGGACGACTTAATAATTATACTTTATATCGCCTTAAATTTCACAATTTTATACCCATGTGCATACATTTTAATTTATTTATCTTCTTACCGCTTGGCAAGTAATCCCTCTCATCCCACAATTCTTGGTTCCATTTTTCTTTTCAGAACATCCCACAATTCTTATTCCATTTTGTAAAATAAAAATTTATTAAAAATATTTTATTTGATAACTTCACATTTCTACACACAACTAATAACTTTGCTAAAATACCATGTGTGAAAGAAACGAAACAAAAATTATTGTACAGAAGGAGTAATAAGAAGTCCCGGTTTTTTCTTTTAACTAAAAAGAAAATCATATTTTCAAGTCATTAGCTTTTTTGTAATTAATCACTTTTTTCTCATCAAAACCAGATTTTGATTTGGCAATCACACTCAATGCCCGTATCTCCTTCATTCAATCCGTTTTCTGCAACGAGTTAGCCCCATTCCTTATCAACGATCGTAATATCAAATGCATTCCCTTTTGAATTGTTGGGTAGCCTCCCTCAACTAGTAATTCCTTTTCTTGGTACTGCAATTTATTCCGAGTTTCCGTCTATTTCCATCTCCTCCACAGCTGCATTGTATGTTGATAGTCCAAGTTGGGGAATGATGACTTTCAAGCAAACAACGTTCGGCCAAAATTGGGATGACAGACTTTCAAGCCAAGAACATTGTCGGCAGTCGGCACCACCAACATGGCCCCAAATCTCAACCCCATCCCGTTTCTCCAAAGCGTCTGCACCAACGATATCAACCTATTAGCCCCCCCATTGTAGCCGAGACGAGTTCGTGCAAAACCTGAATTGAGAGCAATTTAGGATTTTATCCTTCACCAATTTTAAGACGAATTTCAATTACTTAGGTGGCTAAATGGTTGAAGTAACAATTTTGCTGATGTGGCAATTCTAATCCAGCTTGGCGACCAAGTCAACAAAATAACATCGTTTTAGAATTTTCCGGCTACCGTAGAAATTGGGGACTGGAGCATGCACTAAATCGCAAAAAATTGAAACACGATGCTTTAATTCGTCAAGTTACAAGCTTGTGTTAAAATTGCAAAATTGGATTAGTTCATGCTTTATTTGGTCATTACCCCTACAATTTATAATATCTCAGGAACTGGGATTGGAATTAAATATGATCAATATTTCTTGGACCTTAAACTAAACAATTTCAAAACAAAGAAACATATAGGACTACATGTCCATGGACAGAGACGTACAATCATATAGAAAATTAGAATCCTAACACATAACTTGACAAGAATTACAAATCTAATGAATGCCTTCAGATAAAATCTGCCAAATTAAGTTCCATAAACTTAAAGCTCAAGAACATCAGAAAATCACAAGCACACCATATCAACTATCCAACAGAAAAGATAAGTGGATTTTGTGTGCAAGGGTGTCAGCTACTATAGCTCCTCTATAAGGAGACACTACTCCTTTACAGATTACCACAGTCGGACCGTATCGATATAATCAGGCCTTGCCAGTTCTAGCAAGACAATCCATACAATCTCCAAGAAAATGAGAAAGAATAGCAACATAAGATTTTGGTCAGTCACAGGAACACCAAAATTATTAACTGTCAACTAAAAACTGGTTAGAGAGGTTTAGCTATCATTCCCACCAGCTAGAAATAAGACAGCTAGAAACAGCTAACATAGCATGCCCCCTAAAGCTTTAATTAGTCATAGAAGATATCACAACGAACAACAAACAGATGAAAATCTCAAAGATATATAGTAAAATAAAGTACACTAGAAGACAGACTATAATTTAATTGACAATATACTGTTAATCATGAGGTGAATAATATGAAGTTTGCTGTAGTCATTGTTGTTATTGATATTATTATCATGTTTGTTTACTAGTTTTAAATCCATCTCCCAGAACATTTCTCTCAACCATGGCTTGGCCCCAAGTCTACCTATCAGTTACCGGCATGATAATAAACAAGGAAACCATATAGCTGCAAGCACACAACAGTGTGGCCACAAGTTAAAAACACTAGTGCCGTCTCCCAGTGGATTTTAATGATGCGAAACTTTTAGTCATGAACATCGAAGAGACAGAACTATTGTACCTGATATTGATATACTTACCGCACGCGCTGGAGAATTTGTGGTAAAGCAGGAGTGACTTCTGACGGGATAAGAAACCTGAAAGGCATTGAAACTAATATTAGAGAAAAAGATAATTTAGCAGGAAGCACAAGAAATTATTTCTTCTTATTTCTATTGAGGGGTAGGGGGCTAAAGAAACTGAAACACAACATGAAGATGTCCCAACTAAGACATTTATAGAAAGTCATCAAGATATAACGTCATTAAGAGTCTCTTATAAGAAAGTATACTGATTACAGTAATACAACTGCACAATCCAACATAGCTTCTCCAATCTCTCTCTATCTCCATTCTCCAGTACAAAAGGAGCATCCCAACTGAACATAGTTCACCTTGACTCTCACAGTCCACTCTATTTTGTACAACTCTAAGGATATTGTAAAATTCATCTTCAGCTCTCGAGAGTTGCAACATTATCTCAAGGCAAGCACTAAAAATAAATAACTGAAGACTAAGTCAGGTCTTCTCAGCCAGTCATCCCTTAGTCATTACCACAGCTTCCAAGGAACTGCACGAGGACTGCAGAGAACAATCAACCGGAATCTCCACCTCGAATGGAATCTATTGCAGCCAAACCTTACATCAACCTAAAGAGCTAGTTCAACTTATCTGACAGTTGATAGTGACGAAATCGGTGCAACCTAAATGTCCAATCCAATCCCATAAATGTGAAACTCATTCCAAAATGGATAATCCATCCAGGTAAAAATCAGCAATGAGAAAGATGATCCTTGCAACTTGAACGTAAATAATATACAACTAGGCTTTGGATATTCCAATGATGATCCGGTTGAAGATAACCACCATCATCATTTAAAGCAGATCAGACAGTAGATGGAGCATGTCCTAGCAATTCACTTGTCCAGTTCACAATGCAGATAATAAAGATTGATTCCCTTGCCCAACTCACATACTACAACCAAAGGCAGTAAAGTGCATATTCTTCACGGAGTAGCCATGATATAGATATTCGAAGAATCCTAGGTCACTCAAATTAGAAAAGTAATGTTTATATCGAAAAACCTGCTACTTCTGCATTACTAATGAACTACGACTTAACTGCCAAAGAAAAGGAGAGGGTGTTTTCTTCTTATTAAGATGCCTAAGGAAAAAAGCAGGCTCAAACCAAAATTATCACCTCTTCAAGCATGTTTCATCTTCTATATTCTAACTATATCCAGAGCCAACATATAACATCCTTATGCATAAGAAGGCAGCTTCTAAGTACTATAATCATGGGTAACCTCCTTCCTTTCAAGACTTCAGTCTCACCCCCTTGATGCCAATTTTGATATTTTTTACATGAAGGTAAACTAATCACATGCCTAGAATAAACATGGCTAATACCAAATATCTGATTGTTCTCCTCTATTATATTCAGATAATGAACAAAGTTAAGCAAGAAGCTAATAGGCGAAAGAAACAACTCAGCATGGGTCGAGGCAGTTCCAGAACAAGAGCAGTACAATAATATTTATAGGGGAAAGGCACACATCTTATGCACCTCAACAAAAATACAGACACAAAATTAGCAAATAATCAGGAGAGACAGTATCCAAAAAGCAGGAGGATGATACTTGCCTATCAACTGAACTTAGCCTTCATCATTCAGCTGCACACCACCATCTGTTTTCCAACATGTCTGGATCTTCTGACGAACTTGTTCTCAGAGAACTTGAGGCATCTACTTTACTAATAAAGATATTACGTGGTATGAGCTTAGTGATAGAGTTTTGACAACATGCAGATCCGAAGTGAGCCTCCAGAGAGTGCGCAGCAAGTTTTTGGACTCTAATTCCACCAAGGAATTACATAAAGAGAGCTTGCGAAGATATCAGTTCCCATTTCTCAAACCCACTAAAAGAACTTCCAAATCAGATCTAAGAACCGAAGAACCCAATTGGTAGACAAGATAATTCTATTGACTAAAAGTAAGATCGCTGTTTGAGTTCCCCATGCCTAGTAAAATCTACAGTGTAATCACCTAGAAATCAACCTTCCAAATTTCATCATGGTAATGTCGCCTCCTAAAAAACTTCTTGATAAAATCATATTACCTAAGAGTCCAAACTCGACTATGATCACAAATAACCACACTGAAGTCTTCCAGTCTTGCACTGCATCTTAGCATTGTAATCACTTAGAGATTAAAGGAATGACTTTATTCCACATGCATGTTATATGCATTGGAAATGATAAGAGTTAGAGGTCTATTCAGATGCTGAAAAGATTGTTGAGTTCTGACGCAAATCTTATCCAAAAAGTAGAAGAAGATAAGAGTGAGATAGATCAAAACAAACTCAAAAGGAAAATCGATGTCAACTTGATTCGAATAAAAACAGTCCAAATTTCAGATGACGCTCGAGCTCAGTAATTCCTACGAAGCACCAAAAAGTCCATTCTAATTTCTAACTTGATAGCTATTCCACGTCAAAACAAAGAGGTCTATCTAACTCTTATAGTCAAATAACTCATAGAAACAAGACTTGACACCAATACAACTAACTAAACCAGGAGACAAAGCCATCAACAACTTCAGAAAAAACAATTCGAAAACTAATTTCAATTTTATATTTTTTTTTCCATAATGATGACTAAATTAGCAATCATAAGAATAGGCATTCCTCTGAACCCATTGACCCTTCCATAGCAGCAACTCAAGCTCTAGCTTTACACAGCTGGATTTGTCCAATACTTACCAACCACCTCCATGGATAAGAACAATCAGAGGTAGAAACCAACACCCAAGAGTAAAGTACAAATTTAAGAAAGAAAGATCGGGTAGATAGAGGCAAACATGCTACCGAGTCACGATTATAATCAAAGAAGTCAAGATAGAAGTTCTAATCTCATATACATATATATTTAAAGATGATGAAGCAAGAAAGCATTAAGCTACAGGGTAAAATACGCACAAAATCACAATGTTTTGCCCTTTAGTCTATTGGCCAGCAGAGAAACAAAACTTGCAAGATGCAGTTTTGCATGTTAGTCCACATATCAATGTCGATTCATCCTTGGTTTGTCAAGGCCTCCCCAGGAAGCAGAACTTGAACCATAAAGACCCTGATAAAGAATAAGATGTTAACCATGTGACAGTACCATGTGACAGTCCTCGTAGAATAATATCTCAGTTATATAATTCAAATTGTTAGTGTTCCTGATTAGTTGCATCCGCACCTGACGAACCCCATATCCTTCGCCATAAGGGGCAGGGAAAATGGCATCAGGAGTGTTGTACATCATTCCATAAGCCCCACCTTAGCAATCAAATGAAAGAATTCAAAACAATGGATAATACATCATGAGAAACAGAAAAAGGATCCCGTAACTAGGAATTCTGCTGATCTGCAATTAAAACTAATAAAATTTAAAGCTAGTACACACAGATAGATACTTAGTTTCCAGTAAAATACATATCACCAACAGTGCAAACTAGAGGTCAACAAAACAAGACCACGGCCTTAACCAAAGAAAACCACAATGGCTAGATTTAGCTTCCATAACCACTAACTTTTAGGAATTGCAATATAAGAAGAAAAAAAAACACCATTTCTATATTACGAGCTGCAAAACGTACCAAAATCTACCAAAAAAAAAAAGAAAAAGAAAAGGGGGGGGAGCAAGACAGTAGAGATCTCTTTCCAAGTTAGTGATCACTTAGAGAGAATTTACTGCAATTTGGATCTTTGAAGGGCTTTTATGCATTGAATACAGAAGCCTTTAAAGAAGAAAGTACTAACCTGAACTCCATGTTCTAGCCCCAGAACTTGCAAGTTCAGAGCGTAGCTTCTCAACTTCACGAGCCATGCTAATCATGTTCTTCTCCATTGCCTGCCTCTGTTCCATCAACTCAATATTCGCATTCTTTTCAAAGTCAATAGCAGTCCTGCAAGTAAGAAAATATTACTATAATCAGAAAGGGAGCTTGTATTATGACAATACAGAAATAAGTAGCCAAGCTTATTCCATGCAAGATTTTTAAATAAATTTGGAAATGCCAAACCTAGCTCTCATTAGTTCCTGGTGCAGCCCGTCAATCTCAGTCCTAAAAACAGGAATTTGCTGGTTGTCAGCTCGCAACTTTGCAAGGTCCCGAGAGAGGGCCTGAACCTGCCCCATTATATCCTGCCGAATGGCATTCAGTCTCTCAATCTCATCGCGAAGTTTTGCTGCCTCAACCTTAAGAGGTTCAGTTGCCCGAAGGTCCGCTTCCAACTTCAGGCTCCTCTCAACAAGCTCCCTCGTTTGGAGCTCTTGTTCAGCGCGCATATCAGTAAAGCCTAGATTCATGCGACGTAACTCTTCCCTTGCAGAAGTTAAATCTCTCTCCAAAGCAATACGATCCTCAACCAATCTTCGGTTATCACCCAGAAGCCTGCGAAGCTCAACATGTCGAATTTCAATTTCTTCCTCTAACATAGCAGGATGAGGAGGTATAGGCCTGGCCAAGCGGCCTCGAGGTACATGCTCCTCCACTGGATAGCTACGCCGGTGACCAAAAGCTTCATGAGGAACTCGGTTTCTTCCGGCCATCTTAATTCAAACTGAAATTCACAAAACAAATAGAAAAGGTAAGGTACTTATAACACTGATACACTAACGAAAAATTCATTAAAAAAACGTTTATCGTAGGAATCTTCTATAATTGTAATAAATCTGGAGTGGCAATTTATTAGTCCTTTCCATATTTAAATACCATGCTGCCAAATGTACAATGAGCACGATATCTATCTAATTCTCGAAAATTTTAACACACAATATCAAACAAATGTAGTGCATTTAGTATCATGACTCGTGAGATGACCACGTACACGAAATCCTCCATTCATTCAATAACACAAGCTGCAAGTCAAGGAATCAAGCACATATTTTCCACAAACGACTACAGAAAAACTACAAACCAAGCAAGTTTAAGAACGACAATGAACAAACACATGTAAAACAAGTAGATATCATGTAGATAATTGAGAGTGAACCTTGGATCAATAAATCCACGTTGCAACGATTCCGAATTGCACGTTACCAACCCATCAAGAAAGAAATTCTTGACTACTGGATCAGCAGAAACAAATTCTAGCAAACAAGCAGAAAAACAAGAACGACATCTAACAAGAATCAAATAAAACCCTAATTAAAACAAATTCTCGAAACAAGAAAGGAAGAACAATAATATTCCAAACTCCGTATTGCATAACCAATTCAATAAAAAGAATAATTAACCATATAATGTGAGAGAAAAAAAAATCAACAAAGATGAAACTCAAAAAACGTTCTTACTTCTATATGAGAGAGAAAATCTCTGCAAGAACTAGCCGCGCGGTAGGGTTTGATAAATATCTTAATTCGACAGAAACCTATACTTACGAGCAGATGTTGGTATCGTCCGAAAACGACGACGTTAGTAGTGAAATTCTACCGTTGAGCTATTCCCAAATTTATGTATCCAGAAGTATTTCATTTTTTAATTCGTATAATTCCCAAATAATTACTCCTAATTATTCTTTTAAAATACTACTCCCTCCGTTTCTTTATTAATGTCTAGTTGAGAATCGGCACGGAGATTAAGGTAGTGGGTGTATTAATGAGTTTAAATTGTATTAATAAATTGGCACGGTTTTCGATGAATGATTGGTGTGAATGTATCTAAATGTTATTAAGGCATAGTTTAAGTATTTGATTTATTTTTTTTATTATTTTTTTTATGTTGTAATAAAAGAAATAATCTAAAGTTTTTAAAAAGTTAAAAATCAAAATTTTCTACGTTCGGAGCGGAGCGGAATCGTGCAAAAGAGAAACTTTTGGAGAGAGAAAGTGTATAAGAAAATTAGATGTATAATAAATAATGAGGGGCCCACCTCATATTGGGTTGATAGTGAGAATTTGTCATTTTAGAAAAGTAGACATTAATAATAAAACAGCCTAAAATGGTAAGGTAGACATCAATAAAGAAATATAAAATAATAATTATATATATATATATATATATTTAAATCATTAATTCCAACTAGTACTGGCAGTTTTTCCAAACCCAGGCCCAGATCCATTTTGCGACTTAAAATTGTCTTATTCGGCCATATTCCCAAACCCGGGCCCAGATCCATTTTGCTATTTAAAATTTCCTTATTGAGCAGCCTAGATCCATTTTTCACTTATGATTTACATCCTTGTAGATAGGTTGCAGATTTGGCTCAATTTTTACAATCCGCTTCCTCTTGCCCATTTCGGGCGGCGCCGCCCACCCACGCCCGCCGCCACGCGCGCGTGCGTTGGTGGGCGCGCTTTTAATAACTTAAATATTTTTTTATTATTAACATGGCCCACCAATCAAGCGTGGCGGGGCGTGATTGGTGGGCCACCGAAGGGGCCACCCGAAATGGGCCAGACGATTTGTAGCGCAATTTTTACGTCACTCTTGACTTTCCCTTCCGTTTGTCTAATTAATTTCCCTTCTCTCCTTCCCAAAATAATCAAAAAAGTAGCCAATAATTCATGATGCTTGAGAAATGCAATCATAAAATCATGCCCACTCTACCTAACAAAAGAATCAATCTCTAACTTTATTCCATTTATACACAAGATAATAACCAAAACTAAAGTAATTGGAAGAATTCAAAACACTTAAATATTCCCTCGATCATATTTCAGTTTTGTATATCAGCAAAAAAACACAAAATATGCTGCTTTCCACTGTATAAATAACATGTATTAGTAAAATTACCTCAAAATTACAACAATACGAGATTTTTACATGGGAATATTCCAAAAAATTACATACATTAACTCTACCTCTAGTTATATATTTTTTGAAAATAATAATAATAATCTCAGAGAAACTATGTCAGCCTCCCCACACGTGCAACAACTTTGAATTTTTTTTTCTTCACTTTTTGAAATAATCCACTTCTGTTGTCTGCTTCTTATTTGTCTGCTACTCAATATTTTTTCTTGTCATTTTGTCATCTCAAAAGGTTTAGGGTATCATCGCCTTTTCACCGAAACTGGCATTTTTCTCTTCATCCTCACAGTTGGGAAATTTATAATTGAATCATTTTCAGCTTCCCATCTGCAAATTAAACAACCAAATTCTCAGTCTTTCCTAATTTTTCCGATCTGGGATCTCTTGGTATTAGATTTTTTTGCAGCTAAATCATTTAGGTAGTGTTTGGAATAGCTTAAATAAGCTGCTTTTGAGCTTTTTTTTACTGCAAAAGCATATTTTCTAATGATTGGAATAAGTGTTTATGCTTTTTTGTGTTAAAAATAAGTCAAATCAGCTTATAACAGTGTTTGCAAAACTGTTTTTTTTACTAAAATTAAGCTGTTTTTTTCTACTATTCCAAATACTAATAACTTTTGTTTAACAACAACTTTAAGCATAAGTAACTAAAAAATACTTATAAAAGCTCTTCAAAACACTACCTTAACTTCGTTTCTAAGCTTAGTTCTCAATCCCCTATCGACAACATATAGTGTAGTTAATATTTTCATTTTTACATAAATGATTGATATAATGTTCAATCTTCGTTATAGTCGATCTAACTTAATAATATGTAGTTAGTTCCCAGGCCCCTACCTTGTTTTGATAAAATATTTTTTCCTTACAAGAATCATTATCCCATATCTAATCTCCCAGCTATGCAAAGATGCATGGCTTTAAGCATAATGATTATTCCTTGACAACTTTATTTAACCAAGATGCATGATGACACATTGAAGGAATCTTGATGATCAAGATTATAGGATTTTTAATTAGGAAATGGGAAAATGAGCATCAAGAAATTAGGATTATTAAGAACCCTAAATTTTTTTTTAAGTGTGATGAGGGAAATCTTCGATGGCTATCGAGAAATTACCTGAACTGAGTAACAAAATGATGTAGGAAAATAGAAGTCTCCAGCCTGGCCAAGTCAAGCCCTGGGCATAATCTCTGCCCTCCTCCAAATGGGGTGAAATTGGCATTGCTCATTTCATTATCCTGTCACACCACATTAAATTAATCACAATTATACATATAATATGTTAAATATAAATAAATATGTAAATATATATGGAATAAAAAAAAAATCTTACTTGCCATCTCCATGGATTGAACTGATAGGGGGAGTCATATAATTTGTCATCCAAATGAACTGATCTGAAATATGCAAAAACACACCAACCCTTTGGGATGAAATGCCCCTTAATTTCCACATCCTTCATTGCTTTTCTCATCACTCCTGGGATTATGTTTCCCATCCTCAATGTTTCCGTGATCACCTACATTTATACGCAGCCGTAAACAACGATATCATAAATTTACACATGATATATACGGATAAAAATACATGAAGAATAATGTATAGTACTATTAAACTAGTGACATAGATTGCTTGATTTAAGCTAACTTTATAAGGCTAAAGGTAATTACTTGTCAATGGAGCATATGCACGTGTGACATAAAAAGATGTGAGTATTATTTAATTAATTATGTAATTATGAGGAATTTTAGAGCTTACTGTCTGTGTGAAGGGCAAAGATGATACATAATCACTCCAAGTAAACGGCTCTTTAAGCTTCTCTTTCAGCCTCTTTAGCTTAATATTCTCCTCCTATACATCATAAATTAAATATTCATCATTATATATTTAATTAACACATATGTAGAGAGAGAGGAGAGAGAAGTACTGTTAATTGTGTGAGAGCAGCTGGACAATCTGAAAGGTATTTAATAGCAAGAGTGACAAGAACTGGGACAGAATCCTCTCCAGGAATCATTAAATCAATCATATTTTCTGCTATTAATTCATCCGTGATTAACTCTTCATTGTTATCATTCAACAATGCATCTGCTACATCTTTTGCTGTTGCAAGATTCATACTTTTGCAACCCCTTTTCCCTTGGATTATCCCATCAATTATCTTCACCATTTTCCTTTTTGCCTGAACAATTATTTTAAAAAAATAATAAACTATTAGTAAGAAATTAAATAATCTTATTAAAAAAGTGATTAATTACTTGCCTGTAATGATCGGTGGAGCTGAGTGCCAGGAAAGTTTAATGGTATAGACATAAGGCCAGCAATGAATTCTTGAAAATATTTCTTTAGCAGCTCCATTTTATCACCAGGATCCAGACTAATCAAAGCTTTGACCAGCACTTGAAATGCAATCTTGAAAAAAAAAACAATAATATAAAATAATTTGTGGAAATTTGTTAAATTTACTGCACCAGACATAATTATCACCTTGGTGGAAAACAACATTAATTCATGCAAAAGTAACTCAAATGAAAAACACCAATAATTAGCTATGTTTGAACTTTCTAGCTATTTCATATATTTGTATGAAAATAGGTAGTGATAATCTTGAAAAAATACTAAAGTACAAGCTGCAATAATCATTAAAACATTAAAAAAATCACATATTTACAGCAACTTTCCACTCTGTGTCTGTGTGAAGTAATCATGCAAACATCAAAGACAAACACACACACGTGTGCATTTGTGTGTGACTTTTTTATTTTTCAAAACTATCCAAAAATTAATTGTGAAAGCGAGAATACAAATAAGCTACATGATTTAGAAAAGTTGAAGATTTGTGTGTTTTATGTAAATTCTTGAAAGACTTACA
Source organism: Lavandula angustifolia (assembly GCA_028984105.1). NCBI lineage: Eukaryota > Viridiplantae > Streptophyta > Magnoliopsida > Lamiales > Lamiaceae > Lavandula > Lavandula angustifolia. The sequence continues at coordinate 6,659,576 of CM054826.1, read as the reverse complement.
CTTTTGGCCTCATCTTGAATGTAGATTGGAGAATCTTCTCTCCATCTCCCCATTGATTCCATTACATATCTCTCCATCTCTGCAGTGATTTGGGACTTTAAGGTTGGAGACTTGAAGAAGCTTCCAATTAGGCCATGAATTCTCCTCTGCATGCTTCCATTGATCACCAAAATAGATGATTTTCCCATCAACTCCATGAGGGACTTTGGGTAAGATGGGATGAATGTTCTTGCATCACTTTGCAGAATGATTTTACTTACTGCATCAATTGAAACTATTGTTGGACTCCCAAATAAATGTGACTTGAAAACCTTCCCATACCTGCAAAAAATTAAATTTCAAGATTATAAAAATCCAATCTTTATCATTTCAAGAAAATACTAAAAGCTTCATTAATTAGGCTAAAAATCCGTTCTCTGTCATTAAAAGAAATTACAAGCTTCAGTAAGCCTACAAAATCCAATCTTTGCAAGAAAATAGTACAGGCCTAACAGTCATCTTCAAGAAGTGAAACAATGAAAGCCCATAGAAGAAACTCAAAGAAACAAGAATAATACATATTTGCATGAGCGTGTGTGCATGCACCCCCAAACCCCAAATCGTGTCGGAACCCCATTTTTATGCGTATACATGAGACTCACATGTGGCGGCGTTTGTCGACAAAGCTCTCTGGTCTGTCTGAATAAGCAGAAGAAATGAAGTGAAGAGTTTCTCCAACAAAAGGCCATATTCCAAGGCTGCCAAGAGGAAGCTGTGATGAATTTGAGCTTTTGAGTTTCAAATAATTTTTGATTTTCCATTGCAGAAAGAAGCAAAATATAGCTGCCAAAATCAAGAAAGCCTCCTCCATTTTCCCAATATTTTTGAGCTTTTTCGTTTTTCCCTTTTTTTCACCTCGTGAGCTTTTTATATAACAAGATTATTTTTGCATGAGAGAGAGGATGGATGAAGAAGAGAATGGGACGGAAAATAAGTTAAGGGAAATTAATTTAGGACTATACACATATACTGCCTCGAGAAAGTGTGTGATTTTGAATAAAGAGAGCATCACATACAAAATCAGTGCAAATATCAATGAATAATAATTAGTTTATTTGTTTTTCTTGATTGGAATGATGAAATTGATTAATTGTTAAAATATAGCCCTTACTATTGTTCTCTCTCGATATATATATACTCATTATTTAAAAATCACATCAAATAAAATATTAATCATAAGGAAGCCCTCAAATTAATGAATTATATGGGCCCTAATTATATTTCAATATACGTTTGAATGATGATTATTTTGCTTATGCTCGTGTGATCGTCCAAAAGGAAAAGAGGGAATATTTATTGCCTTCTTGCTTAGATTTTTATGTTTTTGATTGCATACTCTCATGTGGCTTGAACGGCTACCTCTCTTTAATTAGAATTTAAGTTTCTTGACCACTTCATTCTTGTGGAAAAAGGCAAGGCTATTATTTGGAGGAATTCTAGGATATTAATTGGGACATTTTCTTGATTCATGGAAACATATCAAGAATCGGCAACATGTAGTTTAGTCGGCATTCTCACTTATGATGATGACTTTGAAAAGGGCTTATTTGAGTCTTTGACTGTCTGCAAATAATCAAATCCTAAAAATGAATCATACTCCATTTTCTTTCTAGTATTCAATTCAATTTTTATACTAGTCTCCATACTTAAGCCTTCACTTTTTCATCTTTGATTGGAATTGGCCAAACATTATAATACACAAAACCCATCATTCCGTCAAACTAGAATACACCTCTATCATTTCCCCAACTGGGCCAAATTCTTAGTTTAATGCATCTTGAGAATAAAGTAATGAAATGTTAATACAGTTTATAGGTTTAGAGTTGGATTAATGCATGTGAGTGTGTGTATTTTGTTAGGTGGTGTTTGGTAGAGAAGTTTCAGGATTAGGAAACGGTATGAACTCCAACAAGAAGTTTTTACTACGATCCATATCAAACGTAACCTTAACCTGTTTGTTTGATCTGGAAGCTTGCATATTTAGTTTCCACATCTTGATTGGGACTTGGGCATTTACACTCATTTTCGGTGTTAAATTTAGTTAAGACGAATGTATTAAAAAATCAAAACTTTATCTCAAAATAGAAAAAAGAAAGAAAGAATCCGCAATAATATACTAGAAAATGGGACGAGATTCTGCTTTATTACAATTATTTATATTCGATTTGTATGGATTTTGATGGGCCAACACAGATCTTACTCGTGGCTCAAGAAAAATTGTGTAAACCATGAAATATTTAAAAATACTATGATAAATTTGCAAACCCAGAACAGAAATTGCAAGTAAATCACTCAAAAAGATTTGCAGACAATCTGCAGACGTTGAGAATACATGATAAGATTTGAATCATTTGACAGCATGAAAACATCATCAAACAAAGCGAACTCGTTTTACATGAAGGGTTTGTAAAAGAAGCACAAAAACTTTCTTCCCAAATGCAAGCAGAACTATTGAAGTCCAACAAAGTGCAGAATATCACCTGTGAACTTTGGGTTTGGAAGAGGAACAAATTGAGGGTTCTTTGATGGAGAAATTGTTAGATTGTGGTAAGGGATTTGGCTCGGATGAACTGTTTAAGAACGGCTTTCTCCTCATCGAGGCGCTTTTTCTCTTCAGAGTCTCTGGGTTTGACTTTCCTCTTCTCCTCTAGCATCCATTTGAGCAGTTCACGCTGTTGATCCTCTGGGATTGGTGGTCGTTGAATGGCTTCTGTGGTGAGCGGATTGACTGGGTGTTCGGTGATGGAAGCAGCAGGGGTGAGGGTAGGGGTAGGGGTAGTAGATGATGGTGTAGTAGTGGTGGAACTCTCGGGTTTCTCCTCTTGGTATGGTCCAACTTTCAATACCGTCCTAGCAAAAGCATACACTGCACAACATGGTAAGAACTCATAATCATCACGGTATAGATGTAACACGAAGACAAAAGTTGGTTTACTCATGGTAAATGCATCATGAATTCAGATAGGAAAACTATAGGCTATGAGAGTAGGAAGAGATGCAGCATTATTTGATTCTCATTTCAATCAAAAGCTCTATCCAGTGATAATCTAAAACACATCCTGCCCAAACATACATAAGAACTGGAGCAAACTCATCAAGATCCTTTAAATTGTTTTCTTACGTAACATACTAGCCAAATAAGGACAACAAAGCACTATCACACTGTTATGAAGAAAAATTGAAATCATCCAGCTGAACTCAGCTTCTCATCACTCTAGACGATGAGAACATAAAGAGATAAGACTACAGCCTCTAAGTATGACCTACTCAACAGTCAAATGAAAGACATTTATAAAGTTAAAGTAGTATGCATATCCTTAGACCAGATCTATCTTAATGTATAATCACAACAAAGGTAGTAAGTTCCATATTACAGAAAAAGATTACCAGACACTCTAGAGACAGTAATATAGCTCATTCCTTCTGTACTAGATTAAGAGAAATGTCTTGGGTAAGTACGAGCATAAACATTTTCAACTTGAAATGTCTTCCAAAATATGTTAATCATTTATGTGCACCTTATCTTGAAATAGTGCCATAAAGTTTCACACCTACAAGGAAAGGTAATAGTAATTTTTAAACAAGGAAGATCAGCATCAATCTCAGTTAGTAAGAGAGAATTACTTGTACTCCAACTGCAGTTCATTCATCATACTACATGAGATATACGACTTATCGAGGGCTGAAAAATCTCTACACCTAGAGAGTGCATTGTAGCTAAAAAGAGTGCAGAGTATACGGATCATAACAAGAAACTCATTACTAGAACCCAAATTTTCCTCAGCTAAACCCTAAACATGATTGCATCTAGCTGTAAGGTTCGAGAGGATAAGCCAAAAAGAAAAAAATTCACAAAAACAGATGCTGATCTTAATATATTCGGTCGATCAAAATAAGAACATTTAACAGCAAGATATATGATATCGATCTAAACCCCATTAGATGCTTGCAGTGCTTCGATTTAACTCCATAACTTCAAACCAGGCACAATTACAGACGAAGATACAAGACGATAAACAAAAAGTGACTGAAAATTAATAATTAAATAAGTACCTCCAACGGTTAAACTGACAACCAAGGCAAGCGATTTGTAGAACGTAAAGCGTTGAAGGAACGGCTCCTTGATCGGCGGAGGCGATGGCGGAGTAGGCGGAGGTCCTGTTGACGACTCCGCCGCCATTGGAGATGCCTTCAGCCTCGCTGCTGCAAACAATCAACAAAATCGATAAATGATAATCAGAATAAAAAGTTGAAAACAACTTGTGCTGATGAACAATGTCAACCATTGGGTCACATCAAATTGAAAAAGGAGAATTAATGGAAGATTCGCGCTTGTGAATGTATACATTTTTTAGGTTTGTGATCAAATAGCTTGGGGCCTTCATCGCTCATCGTTAATTATTATTCTTCTTCTTCTCCGGCTTTCCCCTTTGCTTTCGTCTGCTGAAGTATAGCTGCGTAATGTATTCCTTTCGTGGCCCGCGGGTTTCGCTAGGCCACGGCGTCGTTTTGCTCACACCACCCTGTGTTTGACTTCACCTTTCCCAGTAAAAAGAACAAAATATAGGAATATTGCATTTTGACCGCATAACTCTCACCTGTTTATATTGTGATTTTAGTGGTGTATCTTTTATTTATTTGTATTTCAGTATTAAAAAATATAGTGGTACTATTTAAGTCCCTTAACATTGAGTTAACTTACAAATTCGGTCTTGTAACTTCTTATGAATTAAGTACCATAAATTCTGAAGCACTTGCTTGCAATTACGATCTTCTAACTTCAAATACTGCGATTTCAATCGCGTGATTTTCCCTTACTTACAATCTCGGTCCCCTAACTTTCAATATTGCAATTTAATTTCATAAATCACAATGCAATAGCTATTGGCTAAAATTTTTCCTATAACTACTTCATAGGAAAGGGGCAATGAAATACACTATTGTGATAGTCGAAACGGCATATTCCCCTTGAAAGTTATAAGATTGAAATCACACGTGATAGTTTAGGGGCCGAATTGAAAAAATAAATAAAAGGCACGTGAAAATCGCATAATTATTATGGAACTGAAATGGCAAATATGCGAACATTATGACACCGGAAACACAATTTTCCCTAGAAACTTACAAAATCAAATCTGTCATGTGTATATTGTGAGAAAATAGTAATTTTCAAGCAATTGATAAATATTCAAACACTACGCTAAACTTTATAACTGAACTTTATGGAAAAATTTAAAAAAAAAAAAAAAAAGCTTCCAAATTTCATGCAAAAATATTAAATTCCAAGAAAATGCAGACTCCACCAGTGAGATTCTTGGTGAAGAAAAGAACTAACCAAACATATCCTAAGTAAGAATTTATTACTAGATTTGAAGGCATCTTCAGCATCTCTAAGCTTTACTTTCTCTAACATCCTTGGTTGTAGTTGAAAGGGTTGCATCAATGGAAGTAGAAGTAGACATAGCACTTTTTGCTTCTACTTTTCTCTTATCTGTATAAGTCTTCATGAAAATAAAAGCTGCACGAGATGTTCATCAGTCCAAAACTCCAAATCATGAGTGAATTTGCCACACGTACAGTAAGTTTGAAGACGGTTCGTCTTAACCGAATACGAAGAAACAAATTCAAGAAAGTTTACAAAATGAATGCATGTATAGCAAATTCTTAGAACAAGTATCAGAAATTATGCAGTAAGCATTCAAAAGATTATAAATCCTCTCAATCTCATAGAATGCATGTATCTCCTCTCCTCCTAACAGCTTGGCCCAAGATGAACAGTATTAAGTTTTAACCTAGAAGATTCTAATCAAGCAAAAAAATAAAGATGAACAAGTGAGCAGCAGAACAAGAAGGTTCTGCTTTGCCATAGTACAATTACTTTCAAGGAGCCAAATAAGCATGAAGAGTGAATCTGTGATGCTTATGAGTTCTGCTAGATGACTCGGTTTTCGCACAATCCGATATTTGGAAAACCTAACTCAGTAACATGACATTAACACATTGCAATACTCTGCATAGCTGAATTTGAGAATTTCCTTCCATTGTTAATCAACAAGGCAAGAACATTCACACAGTTTAAGGTGACTGCAGCGTATATTCTATATAGAATTAATTATCTTCCCAATCTTCCACAATATTGAAGAATCAAGAAGCCCTAATCAGACACAATCCTACCAAATTGACATAACGATTCCAAAGCGACTAAACTCAAAGCCAATATGAAACAGAACCCACAATAGCACAGAGAAGTCTAGTGAAATTGGAAAGGGGAAAACCTCCGAGCGTGAAATTAACGCCGAACAAGAGTGGCACGAGATAGGTGCAGCGGAGGCACACCCTCGGATGCGGCGGTAAAGGAGGCTGCGGAGGATAAGAAGCCCTAGCTTTAGTTGACCATGGCGACAGTATTGTGGATACCTTCAACTTCGCTACACAAATTAGGGGAAAGGATCAAAATACTATCTCGATCATTAGGTCGTAGGGTGAAATTGAAGAATGAAAAGAATAATCATCTATTTTACTCAATTTATACATTTTTTAGATCTGTTGGTAGAGAGATTCGGAACTTCGTCCGCCATTGATCTTCGTACTTTTAGAGAGATTTGCAGGTCAAAATTCACTATAACACCTTACTCAGTTACTCCCTAGTGAGTGGATTTTCAGAAAGGGTGATTAACTTCATTTGTATGTTGCACCACGTAAATTTTAATTTTAATTTGATGTCTCATGGTTCGTTCGGAATGTCTTTTCTATACCACACATAGAATTTACAATTTTAATTTATATCTCATGCTCGTTTTTTGTAGCACATGAAATACATCCGCCTAAAACGTGCGATTGGAATAGAACCAAAAACGAATTCAAATGACAAAAATTAAAATTCTCTGATGTAATCTCCTTTGAAATGATCCAAATGTATATCAACATAAATGAAATACTCTTGTTTTCCACGAGTGAGTTCGGACAAATGTTACAAAAGAAACCTAAATAAAAAAGATTTTTTCAAAAGCAACATTTTCCTCAATTCCAAGAGCGCCCACCGCCGTATCCCCGGCTACGATCTCGACCACCACCATAAGCTATCATTTACAAGAAAAAAATGTTACAACCAAAGTACAAAATCAACTATGAAATTCAAAATTATTCAAGAAATAATAGAATCTTGAAAATTTCATGTTCATGCACAAATAAACCTGAAAAATTTTCATATCACACAATTTGTATACCTCTTATGTATCACACTTTCTTCTGTAGCGTAAACAAACACATAGGGTGTGCGTGTTTTACCGCATGACTCATGAAAATTTGAACTATTCAGATGCATAAATCGTTGCAAATCTCCAGAATGCTTATGCTTTGAGTAAGTGAAACAAAGTGATATGTGAGAGTACTTGGAAGAGAAAAAGCAAACCTGGTGGAGGAGGTGCACAGCGTCCCATGGCAACCAGCTCGGAACTGACTTTCTGTCCGGCCTCTTCGAGGATATTAATGAGGTCCTTGGCGAATCGGGCATTAGCAGCAGTGAAGAAGGTGTATGCAGTACCTTTGGCACCAGCCCTTCCGGTTCTACCAATACGGTGAACGTAATCCTCTAGAGATCCAGGAAAGTCATAATTGATGACATATTTCACATCCTTGACATCTGCCAAATTCAGAGAGAAAACGCCATGGAACAATCTCACTTAATGTTCTTCATTTTAAAAAAAAAAAAAAAAAAAAAAGAATTAATTGCAATAAACGAAAGAGTGATCTTGATGCTTTCTACCTAGACCGCGGGCTGCAACGTCTGTAGCAGTCATAATGGGACTCTTCCCAGCTCTGAATTCTGATAGAACCCAATCTCTTTCTGCTTGGCTTTTATCTCCGTGAATAGACAATGCTGGCCAACCATCCATCCGGAGCTGCCTAGTAATCTGGTCGCAACCTTTCTTAGTGTCCATAAATATCAAAATACGGCTACCATCCATAATGTCCTCCAGCAGTTTCACTAATCTGAAATGATCACACAATTTAGTAACCAGAGGTGTGAATCTCAAGTACTAAAAGATCAGGCAGAGCAAATTTAACCATACTTGTTATATTTCTGACTCTCGGAGATAATCTCAACATGCTGGCGAATTGCATGGTTGGCTTTCAGATCTGGTGAGCCAATAATTACCTGTTGCCCATACCACCCAGTGTAAGAGAAGAAAAATAAACATAATTCTCAATATTATGTACCGGTTATGAACTCAACTTAAAATGTGACTTAAAAAAGGAAGAGATAATCAAGCTTTATTCTATTGCAGATACTCAGAAACTTTTGTACTCATAACTTCAAAGGTGACCTAAACAAGGATGACAATCAAGCTCTATTCAATCGCAGAATCCTCAGAAAGTTTTGCTACTTAGAATTTCACCCTTATAAAGCTTTCCGTATGTTGTTCAAAAGAGCCAGTCTTAAGACATCCATCAATTAAGGTATTATGCTGTACCGAAACATTTGAGAAGTGGAAAGCCAGCTACTTGAAAGAATTGATTACTTCTGCCTTGCATAACAACAAACTCCACCATAAACTACTGAAAACTTACAAAGATCAGATTCCCAATATCCATTTACAGACATCATAGTAGGACTAGGGCGTAATAGTTACACACTGTAGATGAATTTTGTTAAATCAAGAACAAAAGGAGAGTCTTACTTTATATGGATTAAACAGGAACCTCCGAGCAAGCTGTTCAACTTCCTTGGGCCATGTGGCACTCCAGTACAAAGTCTGACGATCAGGGCGGATCTGCACAGGATGAAATTAGCGTGCATCTGTTGTAGCCAGATGCATAAGAGATACATGCATACATCTGGCAAATAAGATCATGGAACATCTACGTCATAATATATTCACACATACCAAGATCTACAAATCCATATATATGGACAACTACAATCATTCAGTTTCAGTGACTTCCAAAACTGAACAAACCTGATCAACAATTTTCCGGATCTGGGGGTCAAAACCCATGTCTAGCATCCGATCTGCCTCATCCAAGACCAGATATGTTACCCTTCGCAAATTTGTATGGTGAGACTCCAGCATATCAATTAACCTTCCAGGAGTAGCAATGACGATTTCAACACCTATTTGTGTATGAAGACGATAATCAGTGATACTGTTCATGGAAATTTGGACTGAGAACACAATTAAAAGGAAAAAGAAGCTGAAGGGAATACCCGATCCATGAACATCACGATACAGTAGTAAAGTCACGTTGAGCTTATCACCACCTACCTTTCTGGAGATCACGAACTTGGGGTCCCTTGGGGACTCCACCATATATGCATGTATTCTTAATCTTTGACGATGCACCAAATTTAGTGGCTTCTTGTTGTATCTGAACAGCAAGTTCCCGAGTGGGAGCTAATACTAAAACTATTGGGCCATCTCCAGGAGCTAACATAAAAATTCACAGGAAACTTCTATCAACCAAAGAGCAATTAAAGAAATTGAGAACTAATATGCATAAATTTAAGTATAATATACCACATGCAGTTGCTCTGCTAGCTACAGAAATTAACTAATACAGATGTCCTGCAATACCTAAAAATGGTTGTGCATTAACATGGACAATAGAAGGTAAGAGATAGGCAAGTGTCTTCCCGGACCCTGTTTCTGCAATACCAATAAGATCTCGCCCCTTCAAAGCCATAGGCCAACCTTGAGCTTGAATAGGTGTAGGTTCTGTAAACCCAGCCTTTTCAATTTCTTGTAAAACATAATCTGTTCCACAAAATAAATGGGTAGAATTATAGATCTATTTAACGTGTGTAGATAGAACTATCATAAACCTATGTGAGTCCATGGCAAGGAGGAAAAAAAATAAAAAAATACATCTGATAGTGATACAATAAATCTAGTTCTTAAAAAAAACTTCAGAAACTGAAAATTTTCTAAGATCAATTGTCATCTCAGATGATAATAGGCAAATGCATAAAAGTCCACCTATGCATAAGTTCATCAGATTAGAAATAAAATAAACAATTAAAAAAAATCGCCACATTCTTGAAAAGCAGTTCAAGTATGTCAGTCAACCATCCAGCACAAGTAACATTAAATTCAATCTTGTGAATGGAAAACAAGCATTGTATCCCTGATCAACTCATTCTGTGGATTTAGACTTCACTATGCATGACATTCATTTTGTTCTGAACCCCCAAATTATTCAACAACTGGCTACTATTGCTACCAAATTCGGCCAAAATATCACCTAAGATCGTACATTCAGCACCATAAATTATTCCAGACTCCAATTGTATCAGGTCACAGAACAGATAACACAGCACAGAGGGAACATTAAATGCCCAGTTCACGTAAAATAGAAAACGACATCAATACCTGGAAAACCCACATCGTTAAAACTCTTAACGGGCTTGGGCACGTCCTTTCCTTCAACAGTAATCTCCCGCCTCCGTCTATAATCCTCCACGTCACTCTCCGACATAGCAGCGATTGAAGGAGACTCCACGTAAAAGTTCTTCTCAAAAGGCGTAAGTCCATCCAACTCCGACTTCCGCGGCGGCGACTGCGCCCCACCATCGTGTTCTCTCTTCGCCGAAGACGAAGACAGATAACTACTCTCGTGTTCTCTCTTGTAACCGAACCCCGAATCCCTAAAACCACACATGGAAAATACGATAAACACACAATAACTTGCCGTCCATGAAATAGATTCCAAATAAGAAATTGAAAATTAAATTAAGCAAAACAATATGGATTGGGGAAGTGAGAGAGGATTAATGTTACCCGCGGCGATCGCGGTAGGAGCCAGGGTCGGCGGAGCGGCTGTCGTAGCGGCTCATGCTGCACCGGCGAGCACGCAGTCTTCCGTTGAGATTAGGCGAATTGAAAAATAGGGTTTTAAGGTGCGAATTTTAGGAATTCCAGTAGGGGGGTGTGGATTGATTTATAACCACCAGACCAGATATATCTCTCACCGCTCTCGAAATTTTCCCATTGAAAAATACGGATTTTCCGTTTTGGGCCTAGAGAATTGCTTGTTTGGTTTCACTCCTCAGTTTTTTGATTAATTAATTCGCACCCCAGATCTTTCATTAATTCATCCACACCCCAGTAAAGTAGAATAATTGTGGGCTCCAATTGATCGAATCCCGCGGTCAAAATTAGCATTTAAAAATTATATTCATCCTCTCACTCATTAGTTATAAAGTAAAATGTTCCATTATAATATATTGAAATATTATTTTAAGTTAAAAAATAAAATCTTTAATATTTATTGTGTGTAAAATAATAATATAATTTTGCTTGTAATATTAGTCGGTGCGAAAATGAAAATTAAACTAATGAAATGAGATTGAAGGAGTAAGTTTTAAGAATAGTAAAGTTTTATCTAAATTCATTCATAGTATTTTAATATTACAAGCAAAATTATGAATGAAGTTTCTATTTCAATTAATGGGACAATATTAGTAGTATTATATTTCTTGAGACTCTATCATGTAATATCTTATTCGCACAAAGTCTAATCACAATTCAAAACTTGCTTCGAAATTCAAATCTTACTTGGTATACGTATATATTATAATATATTAAATATTATATCCATAAAAGTATGCATATCTACGCTAATATACATATTATTAACCTAATAAAATTAGGATTCGATGACACCTCTATATAGAGAGAGAGAGCCACAGAAAAAAAAACTCAAAAACTACGTTGATTTCCTATACTTCTCTTCAATTAAGATTTCATCAAATTCTCCATTTAAAATTCAGAAAAAAGCATAATGGTTGCATCAACTACGATTGCATCAGATACAGACTCGAAGTTGATGTACTTACTAAAGCATAATAGACTATGTGCAGCATTTTGGTCCATCTTATTTATCACCAATTAAAGTCCACTCTCTTCAAGATATGGTTTTATTTGTGTATTTTTTAGTGGCGACGTGTCTTCTCCTACTCAACCTTATATCGCTGATTGTAGATCAAAATTATATTGTAATCTTTCAAATTGGCTACGGAGATAAACTTCGTAAACGTGGACGAAGCAATAGTTTAGTAAAGTTTTTCCTCAAAGAGATTTAATCTCAATCGGAGAAACGTTACCAAGGAGCTCTTGGAACTTGGAAGTGAGGAAGACTGTCCGTTCCATATTTGAGTGAGGTTATGTCATTATTTTGTTTATTAGAGTTTTAGGACGGGATTTATTTTTCCTTAAATTGAGAAATCTTAATAAAGTATTTTTTTTATAAAGCAAATAATGAATGTACGTATGGTTTATCTTTTAATTTTAAGATAATAAAAATAAAATTAATGGAGTATTTAGTATTTAGGCATTTATTTCTCCTTCCGTATTTCTTATTGAGTATTTAGTTGGAATTATAATGTTTCTAACTACTCAAAAGTTAAACAATATACACCACTAAACATCACTTTCTTAATTTTCGTACAAAAAAAAGACATTTTGAAATATAAAATTAATTTTAAGAAGTTTAAGAGTATTTTATTTTGAACCGAAGACAATATATTTGCTTTACACGATTTTATTTTTGGGATTAGCAAAGAAAATCTGAATTTCGTTTTATTGTTTTTGTGAACGACTAAATTGACTTTATCTTGATTTTGTTTTCCGCGAAAAATAATTTTTTGAGTATATTTGTATATATTGCGCCCGAGCCACGCGAATAATGCGACTTCTGCCAAAAAAACCCAATCCAAAACCTCAAGTTTCACGCGTAGATTGCAGCACCACACACATAGAGAGAACTCTCCGGCGAAATCCGATGGCGGCGATACCCATATTTTCACTCTCATTAACCTTGAGAGCTTCCTCAGTAGACACCGAGCAGCGGCTACCGTACAATCGCCAACGCACTTATCCGAAGAAACCAGAAGCTCTTACGGCGGCATCACCGTCCGCATCGTCTTCAACCACCACACTCGACAAAAAACCTGTCAAGATATCTACTTCGGATCTCCTCAAACGCAATATCTCAAAAAGTGGTCAAGGTAGTTACGCGAACGCTTTTAATTAAAATGATTGTCCGCATTTAGTTTCCGGTGGGATTATTGTTGATGTGATTGAGCTAAGAACTTTGTGATTGTTCATTGCTTTGTTCGTTAAGCTGTAGCTCGGTGCTTTAATTTGTATTCAGATGGAATTTCGACGTATTTTCCTTGGGTGGTTGTATTCGCGTTGAGGATATTTCGCTTTGCTAGTCGTTCATATTAATGTTTGAATTATTTTTACTGCAATGTTATGTTTAGTTAATACTTCCATAGTTCCATTAATGTATAATATGCATTTTAGTGAATTGGTGGAATTTGTTGTAAATTAGATTGACAGTGATGGATGAGTTTTCTATTATTCATAGCCGATGAATTTGGTGGATCGTATTTGGGGTATGAGACATGGATGCCGACAGCACCCAAAGTGGAGAAGCCTCGTTCGCTTTTCAATCCAGCATCACTGGCTTACTTAGGCGACTGCATATACGAGGTGCACATTTAACTGCCGCCCCTGTTCTACTATGTAGAACTAACTGTGCATCAGTTTTTGTGATGTCCAAACACATAAAAATTTCCTAGTTGGAGTTAACTTAATATGTTTAAATATAGGGAATTGTGTACATATATATATATATATATATATATATATTTATAAGATGATTAATAGAAGTCTTCCTCTAGACTATTTTGGGCTTGTATGATAAAAAAAATCTAAGAGCATATGCTATTATATTATTGGTATATCTTGTGATCTGGAAGAGTATAATGACCAGGTGCTTTAATTATGGGATTTGCTAATACCACATGTTATCTGCTTTAATTTGGGATTTTGACTATGGTGCTTTATCCGTTGGGCACAGCTATATGCTCGTAGGCACTTTTTGTTTCCTCCTCAAAACATTGAAGAATATAATGACCGGGTGATGGCTGTTGTACGTTGTGAGGCCCAGGTATGGCTATTCCTCCCTTTAGTTAGGCATTTACTGATACTTGCTCTAGCTATACCTATACGGTTCTATACTTGAAGGTTCACATCTATTAAAACTGGACATTGTGTTCTTATAAGTTTTAACTTTTGTTTATGCTCGTTATCTGAACATTCCAACTTATTATGACAATGAGCTATGTCCCAGGATGCAATGCTCCAAAAGCTTATGAGTGATGACTTCTTGTTGCAAGAGGAGAGGTTTGTAGTTGTTCAATCACCTTCCTGGCTCTTTGGATTTGCTTGATTGTAAGATTTGTTCCAGTCAGCAATAACTTTTATGCTATACAATATTGTATGGCTAGTTTTTACAATTTATCTCTTCAGCTCATAACTTCATTGATATAAATGTGCATCTTACATGCAGGGATGTGCTGCGTTGGGGGAAAAATATCGGTTCCTCCAAAACAAGGACAAAGAAGCGAGCAGGTGTAGCAGTTTACAACAGAGCATCTTCCTTGGAGACACTTGTAAGTTTATTCTACATTCTACATTTACTAAATCCTCGCATCATTCTCATGCAGAAGAGTGGTTACATATATAGTCTCTAGGGTTTAGTTTTCTTAGCACCATCTTCTAATTTTAATAATTCTAAAGTGTTGTTATCATGCAGAAGAGTGGTTACATGTTGTCTTTTGCATTTTGCGTTCCTCTGTTTTCCTCACACTATGTTATTGTCTTGCTTTGGTATCATGTGATCTTACTTTATTGACTAGTATACACCCGAGTACAACTGTGGTACTATCAGTTTTGACTACCAGGCCTTCAAATGGTATCATACTGTCCCCTTTTAACAACTACTCGAAAAATATTTTCTAGTCCCAATCCAGACTCCAGAGATTCTAAAACCAGATAAACCACAGGCCTTCAGAATTCTGTTTCTCCCCTGCTGCTGGTCCATGCACTGTAGTTTATCAGCATTCTACTACTACTGAATTACCTCATCTTACTGGATGCTTGATTTTTGCATTATGCTTTCTCATTTGTATGTAATTCCAATTGCAGGTAGGTTACTTGTATCTCACAAATGTTCAACGGCTAGATGAGATCATGGAAAGAATAGGCTTTTCCATTGATACTTCTGCCCAGGTAGAAGTTAGAACAAGAGAAATAGAATATGAACTACAACTCTAATTTTCCCAAGAAAGGACTAGCCCAAGAAAGGAACTCCTGTAAGGTACAAGACAAAACAATTTTGTTACAATTTCATATTACAACACAAAATCCTCATCAAGCCACCCTATAGTAAGCATTACATATTTTAGTTCTCCGAGTGAATTCTAGTTGCTAATTTCAGGTCCCTCATCAAGATATGTGTAATCCAAATCATGTGATTTCAATGGAATGCACAAACGAAGGCTACATTGCATCGAAAGACCAAGAAAAGAGAGAAAATGCAGTAAGGTCAAGTCTCAAGTCTGACTCTTGATTAGGTTATGTGATTTTTATGTTCCTACTTCTTGCATTGATTCCTAGACATGGCAAAAATGAAAGATCAAATTCCATACATCACGTGGTAAATTAAGTTCCCTCAACTGTATCATGTAAGTTTTGGCCTCTTGATAGGGACACCTTTGTACTAGTACACATCAAGATGATGATTATAATCTTGTCTAGAACTACATGTGCTTGGGACTACATGAATCTTGAAATTCACCTTGTGCTTATTGCATTCATACCTATCACCTTAACACATTGTGTGGTGCACCTATATTTTTCACTTTTCGATAAATGAAAGAATGGCCTATCTCTAGTTCATGGATATGTAACAACTTATCGATTTCATGGATAACCTGCCTATGGTAAGGGCCTTTTTTTCGTTCTTTCATGTACCCTGATGAGGACGGAGATGGATGAAACCTAAATCTATCACTGGGGCGTAACAAATACTCCCTCCATTCCACTATTAAGTGGCTCAAAACTTTTCGGTACGAGAATTAAGAAAGTTGTATTGTGTGATGTATATTGTTCGATTTTTTGGCAGTTAAATTATATCCACACAATTTTTGCCTTTTAGAATGAACCCCTTATAGTGGAAGTGGAACGTCCCAATCAGAAAGTACCAATTAAACTACGTGATGTTGTGGTATTTAGGGCTCAATAATTGTAAGAGTTACTTTTTTGTTGAGTAGGTTATAGGTAGATGCAATTATATATGCAATATTACTCTATTACTAAGGGGTTGTTGCTTGTTGGTTAGTAGTGGATGGAAGTCGTGTGTATTTGCAAATTCACAATATTATTATTGCAGGGTTTTAATTCAACAGAAGTCTCATTTTCATTTTTGAATGGAAAACTTTTTCTTCCCGGCAAGCAAAACCTTCCTTTCCTTTTCACATTGCCCAACTGAAAGGCTTTACGATTCTTCTCGTGAAATAGGAAAAAGGAAAGACTGCTCTGCATTTCAAGTAAAGGATTTTTCTTGTACGGCATGAATTTGTTCCTAAATAATGCTATATATGTGATTCTAATATCTAATAACTAGCGGAGAATTTGATGTTAGGGAAGTCCGGATCCTTCCATGTCAAATGATAACAAAATTAAGATTCTACATAATCATTGGGATCTAGCATGCAGTAGCAGCCACCATAACTAATTTTGATGGATGCTTGAGCTGGCCTTCAGGGTCTTGATTACCTCACGCGTTCCCATAAATTATACCGTACAACATTCATGTTTGCTTAATGTTTGATGTGGAGTTAAAAAAGTGAGTGGACTTGTGTTAAAATGGAGAGATTAATAATCAAGTTGATTGTGGTCAACAAGTTTATTTTATTTTATAGGAGAATAAAAAAAATAATAAAACAATATTAATGGACATAGATATTTTATGAAATAAATAGTTGATTATTGTCTTGTATATTATATATTACTATAATTGATTTATTTAAACTATTTGTGAAATTCAGATTTATAGTGTCATAGTATATCCGCTCATTGAACTAATTCTTACATGATCTATTGCTTAATCAAAGCAACGAACAAAGAGCCATGTTTCATGAACATCTATTTATAATAAATAATAGAAACAAATAGGTACAAGTACACGCATAAGATGCATTTAAGCAATATCTGTAGCACGTGCAACTCACCGCCTGCAATCATGTCAAGACCTCGAGAGTACCGACAACGCGCTGCAACGCGTGTAGGTATCAAGCATCGAAGATGATAAAAATGATCGACGGATTTGACCGACCGTCCGCACTGTATGCCTTGGGATTGCCCACAGGGAATCTTTGTCCATCTATAATTAATAAGCGCGTTTTTCCGCAACAGCCAAACACCCCTCTGTTTATAATTTTTTTTGTGAAAATATGTCTTTTTAACCATTCTCACTAAAAAAACACAAATATACCCACCAATTATAATAATAGTTAGAGAATATCCAATATTACTTATTTACCTTTACTTTTTTCAATTGGCAAACTGGTGCCGATGAGACCCTACGGGTGCCGATTGTTTGTCATCAGCACTAGAATTATCCAATTTCAAAAATAATTTTTATTAATCAAATAATTGATAAACAATTTAAATTACGAGTGCCGATAGGCAAAAGCAGTCAATAGGCACTACCAAAGGTACTGCCATCGGCACTCTTAATTTTTTTTTGTTAATAAAACAATTGATAAACAGGTATAACAACGAGTGCCGATTGGCTAAAGCAACCCATCGGCACTGCCAAAGGTACTGCCATCGGCACTCGGTATTTAATTTTATTTTTTTTTCATAAAAGTTAGTCAAAAGTTGCGAGTAAAGGCACTGCGATTCTGCGATAGGCACTGCGATAGGCACCGAATATAATTGTCAGTGCCGATAGAGCAAATAACCCTTAGGCACCCATAGGCACTGCGAGTAAAGCGCACTGCGATTCCCGCGATAGGCACCCATCGGCACCTATAGGCACTTCATGTTAAAAAAATTGTTATTTCGAATTCATGCTTAAAAAAAAATACATAGTGCTTATAGGTGCCGATAACATGATCGGCACCCTTAGACACTCATATAATAATACGAAAAAAGTCCCTCTGTCGGCCGTAGAAGTTGTAGGGCGATAGACGGAATATGTTGGTTTAAAAAAAAAATACATAGTGCCTATGGGTGCCGATAACATGATCGGCACCCTCAGGCACTCATAGAATAATTCGAAAAAGAGTCCCTCTATCGGCCGAAGAAGTTGTAGGCCGATAGAGGGAATATGTTGATTTTTAAAAAAAAAATTATATAGTGCCTATGGGTGCCGATAAAATGATCGGCACCCTTAGAGCATCTCCAACCTCAAACCAAAAACCAATACCCATTTTCCAGTTTCTGTCACATCAAACAGTAATTTATCTCCAACCATTAAACCCAAATCCAAACCCAAAAGAATATTCTCTTTATATTCTTTCACAAACTACCTTTCAATTCTACTCACATATTTTTCTTAATTACACATTGGTACATTCCACTTTCCTACTATTAAAACATTAGATACAAATTTAATATATCTAAAATAACTTGATAATTAATAAATAAAATTAATAATTAAATGATGTATTAAATAATTATTAATTACACAATTTTATATAAAAAATAATGTTAAATCATATACTGATAAATTAGAATTATATTATTAAAAGGAAGAAAAAAAATCATAAAAACCTAGATCACATACCAAAAACTATAAAATATAGATATTTCGTACCATAAATGAAATTTAGAAAATTAGTAAATTCTTCAAATCTAAATAACCCTCCCCAAACCGTTCCAATTCAATTGAGCCTCAATCCCTAATTCGCGCCGCATCTCCGCCACCGTACCGCCGCCCTCCCTCCCTCGCAGCCATCCGCGCAGGTCACTGAAGCTGAATCGACACGTCGAGTCTCCTCGCCTCGCCGACTCCCGCGCGGCGTCGAGTGCACGGACGCGAAGGCTACGGATTCTGCGGTGCGAATGTTTTTGGTGGCGCTGAAGCGGCAACAAGGATGATAGCTGGTTAACATTGTGGTGGAGAAGCCGCGAGGATCCGGCGGAGGCGGATTGAATAGTCGGAGTTGACTGGATTGACGAGAATGAAATCAGGTTCGTAACTTCAAAGTTGTCGGTACGTTTGTGAGCACTGAGTACGGATGCGCGGCGGCGGAGCTCCGATTTGGGGTAGAATTGCAAAACTTGTAAGTGTACATAGATCATTTGCAGTTTGTACAGTAAAAACTCATTTCTACCTATTTACTGTACAAAAACTGCAATATTATGCGTTTTGCAGTTCTTATTGCAGTTTCGTTGGATCAATTACCCAAGTGCATTTTGAGTTTTGCAGTTGGGTTGGACTTGCTCTTAGGCACTAAAATTTAAATAACGAAGTGCCTAAGGGTGACATAGGCACCCATAGGCACTGAAAGATTTTAACAAAAAAAAAAAAAGCTGACGAAAATTTGAGGGCAAATTGGTAATCTTGGGTATTTGGTGAATATAAGTTTAAGTGATGGATAGTTTTGTGTTTTTTTATGTAAAAGTGGGTAAAGGAAGAAAGCTCCCTTTTTTTTCTCTTCACATTTTTTGACACTTTAATGCGAATCATATGAAACTTTTATTGGAGACAAACAAGCGGATGAAAACCCCATAAGATTTTTATTATTAATTTATAAAATTCTAGAAATAGAGGATTAAAGATGGGACCCACTGATTGTGGGTGCATCTAATTGCTAGTAGGATTGCATATTTCCATGATAACTAAGCATAAATTTATGGAAGAAGATTGTTTTTTCCTCAAGATCAATTGAACAAAATGTGAATGCTTGCATTACTCAAGAAAATGGAAGCCAACATTTCAAATTTTAGGCTGCCCAAGAAAATGGATTTAATTTTTTATTGAGCGAACCGAAAATGTAGAAGTAGATGCCAAAAAGGTGGGACCTATTTTTTGTGTGGGTCCAAAAGTAAGAAAAAAAAAAAAAAAAGGTCCAACTTTCACATTCAATGATTCGAAGAACCACCCACATTTGATCCTTTAAAGCAGCTGCAGAGCACCAAAGGCTCAAGATCCACACTCACTACACGCACAAACACACATTAATGCGTGTGGAGCTTCTCATAATTACTACTAAGTAGAGGGCGAAGCCCACAAATAAAAGCAAGCAGAGAAAAACTCAGGACAAGGCTAACAGCTGTTAAGCCTCATTTTCCTGCTAAAGTCTGCAACTTTTTTGTGTTTGTATACTCTATGTAATTGAAAGAAGCATAGAATAAAGTGGGGAAAGGGAAAGAAGGAATCAAAGTATATTTGCAAAATAAGTGGGGAGGTGAAAAAGAAGAAAAGGAAGCTTCTTGCTTTCTAAATATACAATCTTGGAGAAGGGTTTTGTGGCATTATGGATTTGAAGTTGAATGCTGCAATGTGGAGTGAATTTTTGGTGTTGGTGGTGGTGGTGGTGTTGAGCTCATTGATTTCTTGTGGAGAAGGTTCTGTTTCTTATGATTCTAAGGCCATTACTGTTAATGGGCAGAGGAAGATTCTGATTTCTGGGTCAATTCACTATCCAAGAAGCACTCCCGAGGTTTGTTAATGGCTTAATGCTAATATAGTCCAATATTTTGAGTTTCTTGAAAAATGGAGTTTGTTGTAACATTTGTAATTGTCTAAAGAATGGTTTCTTATAATGGTATGTTTTTGGGAGCTGCAGATGTGGCCAGATCTTATTAAGAAGGCAAAACAAGGTGGCATAGATGTGATTCAGACTTATGTGTTTTGGAATGGTCATGAGCCTGAAGCTGGAAAGGTTAAATGGGAATTTTCATCTTTGTTGGATATTGAATCTTCTCACCTGTGTGTGTGTGAATTGTACTTAGATTTTCTCAATTGCTGGATTAATTTTGTTTTTAATCTCTTGCAGTACTACTTTGAGGAGAGGTATGATTTGGTGAAGTTCATTAAGCTGGTCCAGAAAGAAGGGCTTTATGTCAATCTCAGAATTGGTCCTTATGCTTGTGCTGAATGGAATTTTGGGTAATGAAACTGAACAAGCAGAAGAAATTTCCAAAATGGGTGTCTATTTGTAGCAGAATCCTGAAGCATTATCTGTTTTCTATTTCAGGGGTTTTCCAGTTTGGTTGAAGTATGTACCAGGCATTAGTTTCAGGACAGATAATGAGCCTTTTAAGGTTCAGCAATTTTTTTTTTTACTGACATTAAATTATGTTCCATTATAGATACTTCAGAAGTCCTTTTCCTCAGAATAATTTATTTTCTTGTTTTGTGCTTCTGAAATGTTTTAAGGCTGCAATGCAAAAATTCACAACCAAGATTGTGAAAATGATGAAAGCTGAAAAGTTGTATGAAACTCAGGGTGGCCCTATCGTATTATCTCAGGTAGTCATTTTTCTGAATCACTATAGGCTAATTATGAGGTAAAATAAGGAAGCAAGTCTAATGTACATTGTGTTTTGTATGATAGATTGAGAATGAGTATGGACCGATGGAATACGAGCTGGGTGCACAAGGGCGGGCTTATACAGAATGGGCGGCTAAAATGGCTGTGGATCTTGGCACCGGTGTTCCGTGGATCATGTGCAAGCAAGACGATGCTCCTGATCCGATTGTAAGTATTGCTCCTTTTTCTCATTCAAAGAATTGTTTGCATGGTATCTTAGCTTGTTTAGTAGTGGGATAATTAGTGTAGAGTTTCTTGTCCCGATTCATAGTCATCAATCATGTTTGAGATCTTGGGACTCTTGCACATGGCCTGTTCTATTTAAATAATCACAGACGTTTTGAATCTTGTCTCTGATTTAATTATTACACATTATAGAGTTAGCATGCTCAACTTGTTAAAGTAATAATTTTTACTCGAAAGGTGTACCCCTTTATTCAATTCTACAAGCTCCTGTTTTGCCAATAGGAAATTACTCTTTATATGATGTGTAATTATTGTTGTTGATATGCACCTTCTTGTGCTTTGTCTTTCTAGATTAACACATGCAATGGTTACTACTGTGATTACTTCTCTCCCAACAAGGCTTTTAAACCGAAGATGTGGACTGAAGCATGGACTGGCTGGTATCTAATGACACGATCTTTCGATTATCTTTAACGGTGGTATATTAATTATATTGGAAAATAACCTCTTACTATATCATTCTATAGGTTTACTGAATTTGGAGGTCCGGTTCCATACAGGCCAGCTGAAGACATGGCATTCTCTGTTGCCAAATTTATTCAGAAAGGAGGCTCTTACATTAACTATTATATGGTAAATTGTCTTCCCCCCAAGAATGCAGACAGACTATAATTCATGATAGATTTAGTTGATTGTATTTTGCATTCTCTTCTATCAGTACCATGGAGGAACAAATTTCGGTCGCACTGCTGGTGGCCCGTTTATCGCTACTAGCTACGACTATGATGCGCCTCTAGATGAATACGGTATGCAAAATCTCTCGTATTCTTTGAAGTTTTATGGAAAATATTAGCTATTAGGCCAAAGCATGAAATCTTGATTTCTTATGTATAGGATTATTGAGGCAGCCTAAGTGGGGTCATTTGAAAGACTTGCATAGAGCCATCAAGCTCTGTGAGCCAGCTCTTGTGTCTGGAGATCCGATAGTCACGCCTCTCGGAAACTATCAAGAGGTCGACATAGTTGCAATTCTCTTGTTCTTCTATTCCTCATCAATGATAAAAAGAAATGACATTCTTTTGTGCAGGCCCATGTGTTCAAATCGAAGTCCGGTGCTTGTGCTGCTTTTCTTGCAAACTACAACCAGCATTCATTCTCTAAGGTTGCGTTTGCGAATGGGCACTACAACTTGCCTCCTTGGTCTATCAGCATCCTTCCTGATTGCAAGAATACTGTTTACAATACAGCAAGGGTAAGAAACAAAAAGGCTGTAGTGTAGCGTCCTTCGGTTTGTGTACTTGAATTTATTTGAGTTTTGTTGTGAAGATCGGTGCCCAAAGTGCGCAAATGAAGATGACTCCAGTCAACAAAGCCTTCGATTGGGAGTCGTATAACGAAGAGGCTGCATCACGTGGGGATAACTCGTTTACGATGGTTGGATTAGTGGAGCAGATCAATACTACTAGAGATAACACTGACTATTTATGGTATACAACAGAGTAAGTCTACCAATAATCATCAGTTCGTCATCATAGTCACTTTAACAATACAAAACTAGCCATGCAATAGAATTAGACCTTCTTTTCCTTTCCTAACATCGCATTTTCGTGTCTATTTCTGCTATTCAGAGTGGAGATTGACCCTAGTGAAGGATTTTTTAGAGGGGGAAAACCGCCCGTTCTTACAGTATCGTCCGCGGGCCATGCATTGCATGTATTCATCAATGGACAGCTTTCAGGTTGGTAATCTAGTGGATGAAAAGTTTTAGTAACTTAAAAAGTGCTTCCTAGAAGATCTATCTACTTTACGAGCAGTGGAAATTATTATCGAACTTTTGCTTCCATTTTCCACCTAAATTCAACACTCTTTCTCATAGGAACTGCCTATGGAAGCCTTGAAAACCCCAAATTAACATTTAGTGATGGTGTGCCTCTAAAAGCCGGAACGAACCTAATTTCGCTGCTGAGCATTGCTGTCGGTCTTCCAGTACGTTCTCCATCTCAATGCAAGACTATCTTTGATTCTGCTAAGAAATTCAAAGTTGAGATTGTGTTTATTGTATCGGTGATTCTTATTTACCGTTTTCTTCATGTACTCTAGAATGTTGGCCCACATTTCGAAACGTGGAATGCGGGTGTTCTTGGTCCAGTTTCACTCAGTGGTCTTAATGAAGGAAGAAGAGACTTAACATGGCAAAAATGGTCGTATACGGTTAGTTTACCAACATTTATATACTATCCTAATACCTGCTTCACTGTTAGTTTAACTCTACCACATTTTGGATAGGTTGGTCTAAAAGGAGAATCTTTGAGCCTTCATTCACTCAGTGGAAGCACTTCTGTTGAGTGGGTCGAAGGATCGTATGTTGTTGAAAGGCTTCCACTTACATGGTACAAGGTAAAATGTTTCAACCAGTTAGACAGACAGAGAGAGAGAGAGAGAGAGAGAGAGAGAGAGAGAGGCTTATTTATATGAGGCTTTTAGTGACTGAATAGTAGTGATGCTTCAACAGTCAACTTGTGTTATGCTTCTTGATTTCACATGAAGAGAGAGAGAGAGAGAGAGGTGTTTATCATCTTGAGTCAACCTGTGCAATGCTTCTTGATTTCACATGAAGCTACTCAAACAGACAGGGAGAGGGGGTTGGGGGACTTATCATCTTGAGTCAACTTAAGCAATGCTTCTTTTTTTTTTTTTTATGGGTAACTTAAGCAATGCTTCTTGATTCTACATGAAACTACTCATCCTAATCTCTCATTCTTCATCTCTGTTCTCCAGACTACATTCAGCGCTCCAAAAGGAGACGAGCCACTCGCTTTGGATATGAACACCATGAGCAAAGGCCAGGTTTGGATAAACGGCCAAAGCATAGGCCGTTACTGGAATCAGTACAAAGCAACCACTGGCTGCACGCCCTGCAACTACACCGGCTATTTCAACGAAAAGAAATGCCTACGCAACTGCGGCGAAGCTTCTCAAAGATGGTAAAAACCAATCTCCAACACCACCTCCTTCTTTCACTTCTAACCATTTTTCACTTAAAATATCTCCGTATTCTAGGTACCACGTTCCTCGTTCTTGGCTCTACCCAACCGGGAACCTACTAGTCGTGTTTGAGGAATGGGGAGGAAATCCGTACGACATCTCTTTGGTCAAAAGGGAAGTAGCAAGTGTGTGTTCTGATATATATGAGTGGCAGCCAACTTTAGTGAATTGGGAGTTGTTTTCGTCCGGGAAAGTCGATAAACCACTGAGGCCGAAAGCTCATCTTTCGTGTGCTTCGGGTCAGAAGATATCGTCTATCAAGTTTGCTAGCTTCGGAACACCGGAGGGCTCTTGTGGTATCTTCAAACAAGGCAATTGCCATGCTTTCCACTCCTATGATGTCTTTGAGAGGGTAACTTTCACTTACAAACCCTAACATTTCCACTATTTGCATTCAATTGGATTTTTTTTTTTTCTATCCCATAATGTTTACGTGAATGACATGTGACACTTGCAAACTTTTCCGGGATTTTTTTCGTCTGATTTTGGGTTACCCTTTCTCTTACAGTATTGCGTTGGCCAAGAATCTTGCGCGGTTCCCATTACACCAGAGATCTTTGGTGGCGATCCGTGTCCGAATGTGATGAAGAAACTCTCGGTGGAGGCCATCTGCAGTTGATGAGGGAAATCTGAAACCACACAGTAAAACTTATTTCGTTGCCCATCTCTTTCGACACGTATTGGATACTACATTCTTGATCACAACCATTTTTCTTAGGGCTTTGATGGGTTGAAGTTGTACATACATGCAATGCAACACAATCCATCTAGCCCAAAACTACACTAATTTTGAAAGGTGATTCAAGAGAAGAGCATGTAGGTAGGGGTAGTTTCGTCTTTCGTCACTCGTTGGATCGTAATGCACATTGCGACGATAAACGAGTCCATGTGCAGAGATCTCTCCATTTCTTAGAACATACAATTTCTTGACTCGAGAGGTTGTATTTTTCACGAGAGGTTGAAGAAAGCAATTTGTACCAAATTATTTTGCAAGTACCAAGATGTGGCTATCAAATGTTTGTTGATTTTGATTTCTTGGAAAAACCATATAAATATGGACAGAAATAAATGGTTGGAAATATTATGCTTTTATAAGATCATATACAGCTTAACAATAATTATTTTATAAAGTTAAAGAAACCAAAAACACAATAATTATTTTAGAATGTAAGAAACCAAAAACATATAAATCAAAAACACAATAATTATTTTAGAAAGTTAAAGAAACCAAAAACATATAAATGATAGTGGTTGTACATATACTAGACACAACAGATTTTCTAAGTAGACAAATAACAAGAAAGATTGTAATATTGATCAATCAAGAAAAAGAGAAATTGAAATAGAGTGACGAGGAAGATGAAATATAACACTTTCTCAATTAAATTGTTCAATTTTTCATTTCTACCGTTCCAAATATAATATCCAATTTTCTTTTCAACAAATTATTACATTTTAACTTTTTTGTGGACCCATAATTTAACACCACTCTATACACAATTAACAATTATTTTTAAAAACTGCGTCACAACCACAATGGACAAGAAAAATGGGACAGAGGGGGTATAATATCAAGCTACAATTTGTATAATTTGGTTCCAACAAGCCCCAACACAAGTAGAATCTTTGCCTGCTAAGGAAGTAGTTTTTCAAAATCTTACGAGTCAAGAAAAGTGACATCACTCATTAGTGTTGACAAAAGTGAAGCTATTAAGAATACAAGACAAGACCTACAATGGCAACAGTAAATTGAGATTTTTTTTCAGCAGTAAACATTTACACCATTAAAACTCATCTGCAAATCCAAGATACCTGATTTCTAGCTTGCCTTCCACCCGAAGAGCGATGAATCCCAATTTCGTTTCAAAGTTTTACTCAATCGATCTTCACGGAGGAATAGATCTTCCGGACAAACCAGAAGCAAGCGTAGAACCCGATTGTTCCTGTCAATGCGAAGAAAGCATACGATGCAATGAGCATGTACCCGAAATACAAAATGCCAGAGACCAACTTAGAGATTTCAAGCTTCGTGAAGAAGTAGAAAGCTGAGTACAGGAAGAGGTATAAGGCAGAGGAGCCAGCAGTTAGATAAGCTCTCCACCACCAATGGTAGTCTTCACTGCAGAGTTGGAAGTAGCAGAGAACGATCGTTATCTCTGCAGATGTGACTATCAAGATCACAAATACTATGAAGAGGAAGCCGAAGATGTAGTAGAATTGGTTCAGCCAGATTGAAGTCAAGATGAAGAACAGCTCTATGAATACAGCACCGAATGGAAGAATGCCCCCGATGAGTACAGAGAATATCGGTTTCATGTACCAGGCTTGTTCAGGTACTTGCCTCGGGATCTTATTGGTCTTCACCGGATCTTCAATGGCGGGTTTTTTGAATCCTAAATAACTACCAACAAATACCAATGGTACTGATATTCCAAACCATAGACAGACAAGAGCAAACATTGTCCCAAAGGGTACAGCACCAGATGACTTTTCTTCCCAAATGAGAGCATTCAACACGAAGAAGATTGCAAAGAGTATACCAGGGAACATGAAGGCGGTCTTTAAGGTATTACGCTTCCACTGGGTGCCCTTGAACATTTTGTAAAGACGAGCAGATGAGTATCCAGCAAACAACCCCATAAAAACCCACAAGAGAACCATAGCTGTCATTAGCCCACCACGATTTGAAGGAGATAGGAAACCTAGCAATGCGAAAATCATGGTCACGAGTGTCATTCCGAATATCTGAATGCCAGTTCCAACATAGACGCACAATAACCCGTAGTTTGATGGTGGCCTGAAAGCATCTCCATGAACCAACTTCCATCCTGTTTCTTCTTGAGCTTCATCTTGGGTTTCCAGTTGATTATAGTTGGCGATATCCTTGTACAGAGTTCTCATCATTATCATGGCAACCATACCAGAAAGGAAGAGGACAATCATTAAGGAGTTGATGATTGAAAACCAGTGAATCTGATCATCATTCATGAGGAGGTAAGTATCCCATCTTGACGCCCATTTGATATCACTTTCCTACAAAAAGAAAGAATTGTATACCATTGGAAAACCAACATAAGATCTCAAGAATATATTTTATTATTGGGGCGACAGGAACTTACCTTGAAAGAAACGTCATAAGTAAATACAATGTCTTTGCCTTTGTCCACTTCCTGTGGTACTGTACTCCCCTGAACCATATTTTTGGTGTTCTGGTTGCATGTTGGCACTTCAGGATTCTTCTCATCCCACTCTTTGTACTCATGGTTAATGCTGTAAGAAGAAAGGAAATGAAAAGATGGAATTAACAGTGCAAACCCAAAATGAAACCCTCCAGCCTTTTATATATTGATGTGGAAGAATCTTTCCAAACAAGTTTTCCATCTCACACAAACTCCTAATTATAACTTTTAAGTCACTCTATGCATACAAAGAAATCTCATTACTGCAAGTCTGATTGAGAAATCCACGAACCTTCCAGGAGAAACTTCAAACCCAACAATTCGCGCAGTGTCAGCATCAGCATCTTTATGATACATAACTCGGAAGCTTAAGTGGTTATGAATAAAATACTTCTCCTCTTTGCTCTGGAAAATATTTACATGAATTAACACAATTAGATGTGTATAATTTGCATTTTCATAAGCAACATTTGCAAAATAAGAAAGAAAAGACAAACTAACCCCAGCATAGTTCCCCTTGAATCCTACACGATAACCGTGCTCATAAGTTGTTGATGGAATTCCATCTCTCCTTTGCCTAAGTACAGCTACTGGTAGATTATCTAAAATCCTGCATGCAGTCTCAGATGTTAGCATCTCCAAAAGATCAATTAAAGCAATCATCATCTACATAACATCCTAAAGAAAAATTAATAAGTAGACAGGAAGCGCAGAAGCGCATAGAGTATATGCACGTACATATTGACTCTGTACTCGTCATCAATTTTTTCCTTAAAATCCTTTGCAGCGGGAGCATCAAGATGAACTTTGCAACCCACCGTGCAAGATTTCTCCTCCCTCATATTAAACTAACATCACCAATCAAAACAGATCATATAAGGGGTTGAAATATAATAAATAAAGGAGTAAAAGATCTACAGATGATGCTTACATTATAAACTGAGTTTTCTATACGGTCACCTCGAAGCACCTCCCCAAGGTTTTCAGCTACATTTTGAATCTTAGTTGGTTTGCAGTATTTCAAGAAATAATAGTCATATGGAAGTTGAGTCTTCGTAGATGACAGCTTGTTCACTTTGACTTGAAGTTCATCCCCCTGTTACGGATGAGAAAGAAATACATCACATAAGTAGAAGACATAAAAATTGAGGAAGCAACACATTGCCTTCATCATATCTAGATGTTAAAGTAGAAAACTATCAAGCATACAAAAGTGAAGACAATTAGCTCCTCATGTCAAACATCTGCTTCAATCAACGATGCCTTACTTACAAAATGGAAAGTAGAAGAAATTTTCATGAGTACTAGATGGAAAACCAGATCTAGCTCAGACAGTAACATAGAAAATCAGCAAGCTATTCATCTTTCCCTATCGAATCCAGATTCAACTACTAGCATAAAAATGTTATTCACCATAGCAAACCCATATCAGTCCAGATCTACATTAGTTGTTCTCCCTACAAGATGGCTGATCATCACAAATTTCCAGACAGTAAATATCTCTCAGTATGAGTTGAAGACCAAATTCAACCATCATCGATATATAAATGCTGGTAAATTACTTAATCATTCCTGAATCAATCACTAGCAGAGAAACCTAGAAAGACATGCAGTCCTATTGCCGGAAGTCAAACACTCACATCAAGCATCATAACACATTAAAAATTCAAATCAACAAGACCAATTTCACTCCAACCAGAACACCAAAAAAAACCCTGGATCGATCCAATATCATTTTACGACCGACTAGATTAGCATAAACCTCAGATCTCCACCGGTCAATAAACAGAATTATGCAGAAAACCAAGACGCCACCGACAGATCCAATCTGGCAATCTTCAAAAGTTTATACGATTAAAACCTCGGTCTAGAACTCTAATTCAGACAGTGAGAGAAGAATCATTACTCTTGTAAAATCACGAGGGGCAACACCGGGGAGATAGAAGGAGCTCGCCGACGAGAACAATAGGAGCAGGCAGGAAACAATGGCGGCGACCCGACCCATTTTCCTATATTCGGATCCTCCACGCTGATGTATGGAAGGTATGGTTGCTGTAAGAGGGTTTTATACTTTTCACGTTTTTACCCCCAGAGAATGCGAAATATCTTTTTAAGTTAATAACACGATTCTGCAGTGGTTTTATAATTTATTGGTAAGATTTGGTAATTGAATGACACAGATGCGATACAAATAGACAAGTTACATATTTTCTACAAATAAAAGATATGATAAAAATAAAAATAAATTCGAACAAATTCAGTTACATTAGCTCATGAGAAATTGATATTACTATACAGACGTATTTTACAAACTTTAACTTGATAATTATACGTCTAGATCAACAACTATTATGGTTACTGAATGGATCGTGGAATAAGAGTGCAAATGCGTAAATCAACAATTTAAAAAATGAAGAATACAAAAAGTGAGATTCTGCAGGACTCGTCGAACAAAGTCTTGTGTGACTCATGCCTTGGAAATTTGTAGATAGAATAAGAATTAGTTTCTGAATTTTCAATAAAATTATGAATAAAATAATTTTGTTTTAAATAAATTGATTTTGTGTTAGTTTATGCTTGAGGTTTTTCGGAATGTTTATATTTGCTAGGTGATAGTATATAAGAAAGTCAAAATTGATTGCATAAAATTGAACTCTAAACTTAAATGTCTAAAATATTCGAGTCTAATTCCATACGAACCGATAGAACTTTGAACAAAAACACCCATTGGAATGTGTACTAAACGACAACTAAATCATTAAAAAAATTTCATGTAGCATATTGTTAGGAAGTATATTCTAAAATCTAAATTAAAAATTGTGTATCTAATACAGTTAAATCTTGATAAAGTAATAATTTTGGGACCGAAAAATATATATTTATTTAACGAAGTTATTACTTTATTGAACATTACTTTAGTGTATCAACTCATATCAGGACCGAAAAAATTTATCATTTAATCGAGATACAATCATTTCTTTATTTTATAGTATTATTTAATTTCTAATTTTTTTATTTAATAATTGGGCTGGTCTGACTAATGGTCTGATGGCCCATAAAAAAGCTGTACTGTCGGCCCGAAATCAGGAGCCGGTAATATTATTTATTTATTTCCTATATGGAAAAATTTGCCAGTGGACGAAAATGGAAATTAATATATAAATTATGTTGAAAGAAACGTGATTCGTTATTTCCCTAAATAGTAGTAACAATTACCTTATTAAAACTAATTTAATTTAATACAGCTGCTCCTCAATTTTTGTATATGTGAAATAAAAATTTCTTCAAACGGCCATATTAGATATGGTAATTATATTTTATCCCGACGGCCAATTTTCACGCACAGAAAAGCATGAACACGCATATGAACTAACGCCCTTTTAGGATCCTCCCCTCCTAGAGAAATTCTCCGATCGCCAATCTCCGGCAATTCACCGCTGCCGACCGGAATCTCTGGTTTGCTCATCGCATGGGTAAGCCTACGATATTGTTTCACCACATTATTTTCGTTTTCATACTGGAGAAAACGTTGATTATATGATATTGTACAATAATTGTCGGCGATTTGCTGGTATTGGATGGTGAAATTATCATCGCGCTGATTTTATTTGTTTTCGTTGTTTAATGTTGATTCGATGTTGGTATATCTGGAGTATGGTGTATGGATTATCTGGCGTGCCTGATAGTGACTGGGTATGTGATTATGGGTTGCATGATTATTTCCTTTTGATTTCTGAGTGTTGGAAGTTTCTCATGATATTCGTTTACGTTTAATTTTTTTATTTGCATGAAATTCTTTAGGTGTTGATGTATGATGTTGGAAGCACATGCTAGGGTAGTAAGATGTGAACATGATTTCGTCTTCTTATCGAGAATCTGAATTTTGATGCATAGTAAATTAGTTTAATCTCATCGATACATATTAAATTGGATTATTGTTCTGTCATCTTGATGAATTTGATGTTATTGTTTGATTTATAAACTGCTGTTCTTTAATCTAGAAAACGACAACGGGTGTTGCTCAACTCACCTCATAGATGGGGATGGTACTTTCAATGTTGAGGGAGTTGATAATTTCATGAAAGAAGTTAAACTTGCAGAATGTGGGCTTTCTTATGCTGTAGTAGCCATCATGGGCCCTCAGAGTAGCGGTATCGATTTTTTAATACTTGTGATTGCCAACTAATAGAGTAAAGTGCCTGAGTTAAGTTTTCTTCTTTGACAGGGAAGAGTACGTTGTTGAATCACCTGTTTCATACTAATTTCAGAGAAATGGATGCTTTTAAGGGAAGGCATGCACTTATTGACTCTGCTATTGTATTCTTTTTGGGTAGTTGTTTCCAATACTGACATCGTCCAACTCATTCAGGTCCCAAACCACAAAGGGTATATGGATGGCTAGATGTGTTGGCATCGAACCGTGTACGATAGTTATGGATTTAGAGGGTACTGATGGAAGAGAACGAGGAGAGGTATAACAAGTTCTATATTGAGGGCCTTAACATTCTAATGGTGTTTTATGCAGATTATGGTTTCCTGCCTTCATTTTCATCTTCTGTTTTTTACTTATAAAAATGTAGTTCATGATTCTAAGTGCTAATTTGGGTCTGCCAGTGTATGTGATACCCTGGTGGAAGCTAAACCTCTTTTACTTTTTTCTTTAAGGAAAATGTTGGTTGTTAGACCTTATTTTCTGTTAGTTGGTCCGCCCTCCATAAAGCCGCAGGAACATGGTTCCAGAGCATATCCATTAATCTATTAATTTGCATACTCTACATCTCAAAATAGTTTGTATCTACCGAGTATTTTTACTTTTTATCCGCAAAAAGGATCAGTTGTTATTGATTGTTGAAATATCACAATTGTAGCTATTTTACCCTTTTCCAGGATGACACTGCCTTCGAGAAGCAGAGTTCTCTTTTTGCGCTTGCTGTATCAGATATAGTGCTAATAAACATGTAAGATTGTTGAACTGAATTAAATGTGGACTAAGTTTTGTATAACGACTATATTGTTTTTAGTATTATTTGATTACTTCATGGCCTGTTATGATCTCCAGGTGGTGTCATGACATTGGCCGTGAGCAAGCTGCAAATAAACCTCTCCTGAAAACTGTGTTTCAGGTAAGATATTGATCTGATTCTGACATTTTAAATCTTTCATATGAATTGCAAGAATTGATGATTTGACATGCTCTGAACAGGTTATGATGAGACTATTTAGTCCCCGAAAGACAACTTTATTATTTGTTATTCGTGATAAAACAAGGGTATGGTCTCCCTCTTATGTCTAATTCGAGTGCTTAGGTGTATACAATAATGACTCAATGTTTGCTGCATTTTGTATTTTTCTTTATTGTAGACACCTCTGGAAAACTTGGAACCCGTTTTACGTGAAGACATTCAGAAGGTACATTTGATGAATATCTTCAATATATACTAGGTTTTTTCATTGCAGTTTGTTTCTAATCTCACCCCCCCCCCCCACCCCTAAACCTTCTTTCTTGGCAAGATATGGGATTCTGTACCAAAACCGGAAGCTCACAGGGAAACTCCATTGAGCGAATTTTTCAATGTAAGATGTTGATAGTTTCCATCATGACTTCCTAATTGGCAGTAAAAGATGACATGAAGTGTTTCTCTGAAATCATTAAATGGCAGGTTGAAGTCGTGGCTCTCTCTAGTTTTGAAGAGAAAGAAGAGCAATTCAAAGAGCAGGTACAAGCTGTTGTTTGAACCCTGGAAAGTTTTACTCATTTTTTAGAATGTCCATCATATGAAGGAGCAGGTTTTTTTTGTCATTTAAATATTCTGGGCCTCTCGAGGAAATGTGGATGCTTGTACCAGTTGTTGGGGACGGGAACCTTTCATTTGGTTAAATTTTAATTTTTTTTATATTTAAGGTGGCAAATCTAAGACAACGTTTTACCCATTCTATTGCACCTGGTGGGCTTGCTGGTGATAGGCGTGGTGTAGTTCCAGCTTCAGGCTTTTCATTCAGTGCACAGCAAATATGGAAGGTCATAAAGGAAAACAAGGACCTTGACCTGCCTGCTCACAAGGTAGTTGTCCATATAGCTTCTTAGGATCACAACATACTTTTTGTGGAAGCATCAGTTGAAAGGTTTGCTTGCGTGTTTATAGGTTATGGTGGCAACTGTTCGTTGTGACGAGATTGCTAATGAAAAGTTCTCCTCATTCATTGAAAATGAGGTAATAATCCCATAAAACAGTGCAGATATTATCTGATATATTCTTTTATATTTCCCTGACATGAACTGTCAAGTTGTTGGTTTGTGTTTCCAGGAATGGCGTGAATTAGAGGCGACAGTACAAACTCAACCAGTGCGAGGGTTTGGGAAGAAGCTCACCTCAATTCTTGATGTTTGTTTAAAGGAGTAAGTCGAGCAGATTTAAATATATATTTGTATTGCTTAGGAAGACCTAATAAGATTCTGCAAAAGGATATCTAAGCACCTGCTTTGTAAATCACATTTATTAAATCGAGTGTCTATCTGTTGTAGAATTAGGTATTCAGATGGAATGGAGATCTATCTTGTAAGTCTGATGGCTGAGTTTGTGATGAAAATGTCTTTTGCATTTATCTTCTCATTTCATCTGGTATAAGGGAAAAGGTGTCAGTTTATGCCAAAGAACTAAATATATAGGGATCCAGCAAGGTTATATATTTTGCGTTATTGCACAAGAAAAGACAAAACAGGGTTGCACTGACTTTTAGATATTTGTCGGTGTTGGGATTATGTTGAGCTAGGTTTCTAGCAGAAAATCATTTTTGCTGTTTCATCTTTTGGTGGTTTTGTTGATTGCTTCCAGCTTTGCGTCATGAGATATTTGTGTTGCGCATGCTAGGTATGACGGTGAAGCCACATATTTTGATGAAGGTGTAAGAACTACAAAGAAGAAACAGTTGGAAGAAAAGCTTATTACAGGTGTTTTTTTCTCACTCTTGTATTATGAATCTTACTCTTGGAGCATACACCAAACATACACAGACTATATAAAAAACATGCATCATTTGCTTTTAGACTCGTTAAAATCTTCATGTGGTATTAACATGCAATATGCTTGTAACTTTGTCACAGAGTACCAGTTAGATGGGATAGTAATACCATTGCAAATGAAAATTGTAAAGAAATTAGTTTTCATGAAGAATGTGAAGTACACTTCTGCCAATTGGAGCATGTTTCTTATGGCATACTTGCTTGTTATCTCTTTGTTATGACCATTAAATTATTGCCTAATATCCTTGTTCAAAACTAATGTTAGCTGTAAAAGATACATTTGCTGTTTTTTAATCCTTAAATTTTCTTTAGGGGGTGAGGAGGTGGAATTTGATTAATACAGGTTCAAGTCATTCAGTAATACTTCATTTCATTCTCTATTTCCACTTATGCTATTCCCTTCCTTTTGTTTTATTAGCTTGTCCAACCAGCATACCAGTTCATGTTGGGACATATACGCTCTGGAACTTTGGATAAGTTCAAAGAAGCATTTGATAATGCCCTCAATGAGGGGAAAGGATTCTCTGCAGCTGCACGTGATTGCACCAAGCACTTTATGTCACAGTTTGATGAAGAGTCGGAAGGTACTGCTACCGACATTGACATGGTATCTCAGTCGGATAATTGTTCTGGATAAGCCTTTAAGTTGCAGTGAACCTTTCTAAGAGACATCTAAATAAACACGCAATTTTTTAGTTTAAACTTCATTAGCAGCTACATCGGATATTTTTATCATTAGAATGTGCTTTCTGGCCTTAAAGTACAAGTTTGTTGCAACTTTCTTTTTGCTTTGTAACATACCAAAAGGTTATCATATGATTTTGTGGTTTGCAGGGGTTCAAATTGACCAAGCAAACTGGGACTCTTCTAAAGTGAGGGAGAAACTCAACCGTGACATAGATGCACATATTGAAACAGTACGGGAAGCCAAGTTGTCTGAGCTTACAACCATGTACGAGGTATGAGATATTTTCTTATAATATCTTTCCTTAGAACCCTGTTACAGTAGTTAGAGAGAGTATACGGAATATTAGTGCTTCTTCTAGGGGTCAGGTGATAAACATGAAGTTTCTTTTTTACACTAAACTGATGGTATGCTATTACCTAGGGATAAGATAAACCAAGAAAAAAAATCAAGCAACAACCAGTTCTGGTATTCTACAGCAACTCTATCTACCTACCATATTAAGCTACTGCAAATAATTACTACCATTTCACAAAGCTACTATTAAAACTTCATACGTGATCTCTTTTCCTTGCATAACCATCTATTGCTTTGTGTATAAATGGAATGTGGTGATCCCCATAATCCGAGAGCATGTTTTGCTCTCTCTTCCATATTCGGGGTTATATAGTGCAATCCTTTCCTACTGATAATTTTTATCTTCAGAAAAAACTAGATGATGCATTGGCTGCACCTGTTGAGGCTTTGTTGGATGGAGCCAGCAATGACACCTGGCCTTCCATCAGAAAGCTTCTCCAGCGTGAGACAGAAAAAGCGATTACTGGGTTTTCTAGTGCACTTTCTGGTTTTGAAATGGATAATTCAACCAAGGAAAAAATGCTATCGAAGTTGCAGAATCATGCAAGAGGAATAGTTGAAGCAAAGGCAAAAGAAGAAGCTGGAAAAGTTCTGATGCGTATGAAAGACAGGTATTATACGTAGTCATTATCACGACCTATAATAATTGCTATTTAATTTCTAATGGTTTCTGGCTGAACTACCGTGGGCAGGTTCTCAACATTATTTAGCCATGATGCTGATTCGATGCCACGTGTCTGGACTGGAAAAGAAGATATTCGAGCAATCACTAAAACTGCTCGTCTTGCTGTATGTTATTCTACTGAGATCTCTCGTCGAACTATTGGTTCTTGAATGGGATTTAAATTAGATTATAGAAATTGCTTGTTTTTGTTTTATGTTTGTTTTCTTCTTGGTGTTAGTCACTCAAGTTGCTATCCATTATGGCTGCTATCCGGCTGGAAGATGAAGCTGATACTGTTGAGGGTACCTTGTCCCTTGCTCTTATGGACCCTAAAACCACAGCTTCTACCAATAAAAGTATTACATCGGACCCTCTAGCCTCAAGCAGTTGGGATAAGGTATTCAGCATGAGGGCGACCTCAACCTTAACTTCTAAAAAACTTTAAATTTTACTAACTAGCTCCCCTTGATATTTTATCTTAAAAGAATACCTTGTCTAATGCACTTTCACTTTTAGATATTTCATCATTAACTAGACACCATATGTAAAACCTCAGCTAGAAAGTAACATGAATTTTGGATCATTAACATGAATTTTAGACATTTATGCTAGTTTAGATTCTGGAATGCACACTTCATTAATAGGTGACCCTATGTTCACAAATTAAGCGTATTAGAGAGGATGTTTATTCTTGTAGTGTGCATATTCTATCTGCAGATATTTGTAGATTTACCAAGAGAAGGATATAAGTATCTTTAGAACTACTGCACTCACATAGAGTTGATTTGCATTGGCTTAGTGATCTCATTTGGAGCTTTTCCCACTCAAACAGCAAGTTGGTGGACTTATCTGTGCTTGATTGCATATAGTTTTTCACCACCATGCACTCTGCTTAGCTTTTTGTTATTCGGTTTCCAGGTTCCATCATCAAGAACTTTGTTAACACCTGTCCAATGTAAATCTTTGTGGAGGCAATTTAAATCCGAGACTGAATACACAGTCGGCCAGGCAATTAGTGCTCAGGTAAACTTGTACATATCAACACTTTTTTGGAAACATATGGCTCATGGCATGGGTCACAAACATTATACAAATTCTCTGAATGCTTTGTTTCCTATTAACACCACTTCATATCACGAAGAGTTTCTAGTGAAACTATTTTTTTTGTTCGTGGTTCGTGGATAATCACCTTTGTTTGCTTAATTCTTAAATCAGGAGGCTTGCAAGAGAAACAACAATTGGTTACCACCTCCATGGGCAATTGTCGCACTACTTATCTTGGGTTTTAATGAGTTCATGACACTTTTGAGGTACTCGCTGTCTTCTTTTGTATTTGTGTGGGTTAGATGTTAGTTCATAGGTATGCACTTGGCGTCAAACGTCAATATCCTTCTCGTTCCCCTTCGTATTATATATGTAATATGTTTACATAGAGTTTTCCCGTGTTGGTTTTGTTGCCACTACTTGTAGATTTTACTCATGGCAGTTTTTTTTTTACAGGAATCCGTTATATTTGGGCTTAATTTTCATGGTATTTCTGCTCATAAAAGCCCTCTGGGTGCAGTTGGATGTATCTAATGAATTCCGCCTTGGAGTTGTGAGTGGACCTTCTTTCAAGTTTCAAATATTGTCTTTCTCTAGTTTACAAACTACTCCTTTCTCTTTTCCTATGAAATGTTTGAATTCAGCTGCGTCCTAATTAATATCCATTCGACTTTGTGTGCATAAATATTACTGCAAGCAAAACAGAATGAAAATCATACATGTTGGCTGTTGCAATGCGTTAGCTTTTCCCCGCAAGAAGCATGTCATAATATAGAATAGTCCTATTTGAAGTCTGATATCTCTTACCTCCTACAGCTACCCGGAATTCTCTCAATTTCCACCAAATTTCTCCCCACTGTAATGAACCTTGTCAAGAAGCTAGCGGAGGAGGGCCACACGGCTGCTAATCCTAATCCTCAACCAGATCCATCCAATCGACCTCTAAATTCTTCCTCTGAGGTAACTTCCTCTGATGATTGAAATCAATAATCTAATTCCCTGCTATTATAACCATTTCGTATCTCCGGCTTACTCTCCCACGCAGTGAAACAAAAATGTTGAAGAGTTCATTTAGTTGTAGGTGTTTCTGGCTGGCGGTTTATGTTCACTATAAGTTTTAGTGATTCGTTTATGGCGATAATCCATGAGGTTTTTTCTCTCCTGGCCTTGATTGTGCTTGTGTGGGTTATTCTTTTTTTTTTTTTTTTATCATTTGAAGTTTAATTTATTATCTTTTTTACTGTCTATCATGTATTCAAATCAGAAGTGCCACGCTTCTGATTTGCTTCATGGACATCTCTGATTTTCATTTCTCTATATGCTGGTTCTGGTTCTGGTTCTCACTGTTCTGCAGTTTTTAGCTGTTCAAAGTTTTGCATTTTCAGCACGTTGATTGTAATAATTTTGTATAATTGATGTTTAGAAATTGTACGTCTTATGCTCGTACATGATTTAGTGATTGGAACCATTTGAACCTTTCATCAAACCCTTATATTTTCAGACTTAAAATTGGGAGTTAAACAAACTATATAATGTTCAATTTAGATAGACTTGATTTTTTTAGATTGAATTGTACACTAAGGTCAACTAACAATGAATTACTCAAAAGCTGGAGTTGATTGAGAAGATGTAAGCAGTAAATGAATTGAGAAAATGATTTGCAGCCTACTAATCTATTACTTAAAGATGGGTCGGAATCTACTTACATCCTGAACTTACATAATACAAACAAAAGGTTGACATAGTATAACTTGAAGCAACTGCATTTCCTAGTTTAAAGTGGAACTAAACTAAACTTTCAAAGTAGACGTGCGCAGACATGACAATACCACAATCATTTATCTGATGACACCTGAGGCGTTCGCCTTTCAGATTGTAAAATGCAAGAGACGTGCCATGGACCAACATAATCTCACCATTTTAGCCTCATCACCAATCGACTCGAGTACGAAAACCTAGGGACACCATCCAATCTAGTCCACGACTCCTTCAGAACCCACACATCCACCCGACTGTCTTGATAATACAGGAGAAGGCTCAGGATAAATCAAAAACACCATCCCCATTGTCACTCACAAGATCAAGTGACACAACATTCGTTGAAATGGCTAGAAGATAAAGCTTCCCACTTACACAAGTCCCCATCTTGGCCTCCAAATCTCCGATACGTTTCCAAGAATCGGTTCTCAAGCTATTAATATTCACAATGGGATTCTGCAAGAAATACTCACTCAATCAATACACGGACAACCTTGTAATCATTAAAACCAAACCCCAACGTAAAGACGAATTCGGCCGCCTTCCAATCAACAGCTTCCATAAAAATAAGTCTAATTCATTAACTTCCGAGCAAATTATCCCATTACAAGATCCCGCAATCAAAACGTCCCTGCTTTCAGTAGGATAATCAACGGCGGATGCAACTTTACGATTTTCAAACATCAGCGAACTAACACAACATTGCTCGAGCTCAAAAGAATGAAAAGCTGAACTGAACACAATTCTGTGGCATTCCCGGCGGAGATTTCGAGATGGGATTTGACGAATTGGGGGCTGGAAATCAAGGCGAGCCACGATTTCGAAACGCACCTGAATTTCAAGAGGGATTTGACGGGGAGCCTCTGAAGGATTAATCCGATAATTTCTTCAGGGAGATTGGCGATTTCTGAGCAATTTCTCTTGCCCTTCCATTGTGAAGAAAATTACTGCCGTTCGAGCCGGATGAGAAAACACAAACGTCGCCGGAGATAATTTTTTCCCTAATTATGTAAGCGTGTCTCTGATTTCGTTTAGATTTTGTTGCGATGCTGCTAATTTCACTGTTAAGTAATAATTATATCGGATTATTTCTTCTGTCAGATCGGCGTTTTATTAATTCCAGCCCAGTATTAGAAGTAAACATGATTTGATGGACAATGGTTGTATTAAAATAGACAATAAAGGAAAATGGTTGTATTAAACAAAATTATGATGTAAATATTTTACTCCGATTCAAAAAGAATTACAAGAAGAGAACGAATTTCTATTCTTTGTAAACAATGCCATACCAGATAGATATTATTAGTAGCAATGCCATTTGAGAGAATCTATTACATATAATCAACCCTACATAAGACCATTATTCATTTTCCACTACTTTTGGACACAGAACATTTTCTACTTTAAACTTTCAAAATAGACTAACGCATTCCATCTTTCAGATTGTAAACTACAAGAGACTCCTTAAGGACCTACAAGAACTCACCATTTATTATAGTTGTGTATATATAGTAATAAGCTATAATTTATATATTGGCATAAAGTTATGTATGAGAATGAAGCAAAGCGTGTATCTCTTATGCTAATTCTAACATGGTATATTAAATGGAGATTTACACATATACTCTCACATGTATTAATATAGTTGATATTCTCACTTCTGCGTAAGTAGTTTATCTAGAACTGATTTAATGTTCATTTATGTTAGGATCAATTTAAATTAATAATATATATAATGAAAACAAATAATTTCACACAATACTCAACGTTATGTGATTTAAGTCTACCCTCCTAATGATCTTATACTATCGCACCTAACAAATTTAGTGGTTGGAACCATTTGAGCCTTTGAAAACCATATACATTTTCTTTATTTTTGGAGCAACATATATATTACTTTCTCCATCTCGTTTGACTTGTCTTGTTTTTTTTCGACACAAAGATTAAGATGGGTCGTTGGTTGTGTTCACTTGATGAGTGTGTTCTACGTGGACAAAGTGAGAACTTATGTAATAATTAATTTTCTTTCCAGAAAATGAGATAAATCAAATGAGACAGTTGACAAAGATAATAAAATATGTCAAGTGGGACGGAGAGAGCATAAACTTGAAATTGGAACCTATTTCAAAAAATCTTGTTGCTATGAAGAAACAAACTATGTGTAATAAATGAATCAAGAAAGAGATTTGAAAATAATAACAAAGGTATAGGTCTAGAAAGAGATTTGAAAATTAAGGGTGGTTTAACCCTCCTGTGTGGTTTGTAGGCTATTGCACAAGAGCGAAATTTACCGTGTGCGCACCAAAGGTAGCGGTTGTGGGTTCCTCGTCATCAAAAAAAAAACAAAGGTATAGGTGCATAAGAGTACCTCCCTTCATGATTTTTTAATGACACTGGCAAAAAAAAAACAAAAAAATGGATTAAAAAAAGAAGAAGAAATGATGCGGTCATACCAACCTTGGGCTATCTACCGCCTCAAAATTGTGTCACTATTAACCTCCATGAATTGAT
Source organism: Lavandula angustifolia (assembly GCA_028984105.1). Taxonomy (NCBI): domain Eukaryota; kingdom Viridiplantae; phylum Streptophyta; class Magnoliopsida; order Lamiales; family Lamiaceae; genus Lavandula; species Lavandula angustifolia. The sequence continues at coordinate 6,617,687 of CM054826.1, read as the reverse complement.
TGATAAGTCGTCACGTGGCACCACTCGGTTGGTGCTACGTTTTTTATATTTAATTAAATTTATTTTAATAATATCTTTGATTAATTATTTATAAAATTAAATAAAAATTATATGAAAATTCATACTTTTTACCTAATTTTTCTCTGTTTTCACCAAGAAAAAAACTCTTTTCTTTTCACCCTTTCAATAACAAATCAAATATCATTTTTTCTTCACATATTATGGATCTAAATCAACCAAATTCTCTATGGCTAAACCAATTTTACAATTCCGAACAAAAATTATGTAAAATTTACATATCTTCGGTCGTATCCATTTCATAGGCCGTTTATCTATTTGTAGCTCAATTTTGTATTTTGATTTACGTATTTTTAATCTTCTTGTAATATTCAATTTGAGCAAGTATAAACTTTTTGTTTGCATGGTCATAATTTTTTAGTTTTTATTAGGGATTTTAAATAGAATTTCTAATTAAATATAATTTTAAATGAATTTTAAATTTAATAAAAAAATAATATATATAGTAGAGAAGTTAAAAATAAATCAAAAAGAAAATTAAAGTTAGATTGGTTGGGTGTAATTGATGAGAGATATAAATTAAATTCGATAGTGAATTGTGAGGTTGATGAAAGAGAAATGAGTATTTTATTAAAAAGTTGAGTTGATGGATAGTATGAATAGAGATAGTAACCAATAGCCATCTCTAGATTGTCTAGTACTTAGTACAATTATCTTTTTTCTATGATTCAATAATTTAAATGGTCCAACCTAATTCTTGTATAATTGAATTATAATTGACATAGCTTTTACATAAACTATACAAGCTATAACTTTTAAGTACGAGTCTCAATTGTTTTTATTTAGTAATTAGTTTACCGTGCAATACATAAATTGATAGAGTCAAAAGCTAATTTGGTCCAATAATTTTGAATTTTGGTCTATTTACTTCAAAAATTATTTTAATGTCTAAACTTAACAATTATTTTCCGTTTTGGTGTCTCGGTGTTTAACGTTAAATCCTACAAATTCTGTTAAATGGTGATCAATAAAATGGCAAGTTTATGTAGATTTTAAAAAAACATTGTTATCGTTATAATTTAATTTATGTAAATAAAGATTCTAATGAACCGAAAAAAAAATCAGCATAAGGATTCTAAACATTTCCGATTCATCCAAATCACAAAATAATATAAACATTGACTTGTTTAGACATCAAAAATATTTTAAAAAAATTTGTTCACAAATTCACAATTTTATTCATCATAACTTAACAGAATTTGTAGGATTTAACATTAAATATACCGAAGGCACCAAAATGGAAAGTCATTCTTAAATTTAGATATTAAAATTATAATTTTTAAAGTAAAGACATCTAAACTCAAAATAATTTTCAAAATAATTGAAAATTTGTGGGAGAATTAAACAAAATGTAGTTGTGGGAGAATTAAATGTGGGCTACGATCACCATACATTATGAGAAAACTCCTTACGTAGCAGCAAATGCAGGGCTGGCTTAGTTGAGCTGTCAAAACAAATGCATATGAAGGAAGGAGAAAAAAAAAGTGAAAAAGAATTCTTGTGCAAACGGTGCGCATGCATTGATGGCTTCCTCCAACCGTTCCATTCATTTTTACCATTAATGCCATATTTTCTCTTCCACATTTTCACAAACTGTTCATCGCTTCATCTGTTTATAAGGCTAACCCACACCAAATAATTATTGTGTAAAATTATTCTCTCTGTGATTGATAAATACATGCAGATTTCTTTGTTTAGTTGGTTGGAGTGTGTATATAAGTGTGTAAAATATTGAGAGATTTGCTGAGGAGAAGGCCAACCAGAGAGGGCCACATTGATCAAGGAGGGAGAAGGGTGGATTGGAATGTGAATTGATTTTTTTTTTTTTTGTGTTTTTTCAATGGCTTTGTGGGTTGGTGGTAGTGACTGTAAAGTTGTTTACTTGGGATTACTTGTATGGATTACTACTTTGCTCACTTTCTGTCAAGGTTTCTCTCTCTTCCCCTTCTCTCTCCTCACCTCCACTGTGTGTGAGTTTCTTAATTTTTGAGGTGGGATTTTTTCTGCCATTTCTTGAAACCTTGGTGTATGTTTGAGTGGAAAGTTTTAACATTTGGAAGAAAATGTTTTTTTTTATTTTATTTTATTTTATTTGTGTGTTTTTAATCTATTTACTTAGCTTTATCTTCATCATTCTCCCTCTCCTCTCTCTCTAACATAGTAACTAAGATCCAATGTGTGATTTTTCAGAAAAGAAAGCCAGAAGGGAGAATCAAAATCAAAAGTATTCAAGCTTCCTCTCACACGCACTGACACAAGTTTGTGTTTTCTTGAAAAGGAGAAAAAATTGAGAAATAAAATCAATCACATTGAAATTGAGAAAAAGATTGAAACTTTTGCACATAATTTGACACCCATTTCCTCAATCATCTCTTTCCCCACAAATTACTTCAATCCATCTGCAAATTATCAGAAAAAATAACAAATCTCGCCGATGCAGGGGTTGAATATGAACACCCAGCCCAGTACCGCTACCCCTTCATCAGACCGGCGAGCTCGTTCTCATCTCTGCCGTCCTCCGCCGCGTGGACCGACCCGGCCTCCTCCTACGACTATATAATCGTGGGCGGCGGCACGGCGGGGTGCCCCCTCGCCGCCACACTTGCTCGGAACTACTCCGTTTTGCTACTGGAGAGAGGCGGAACGCCGTTCGCGAATTCGAACGTCTCGTTCATGCAGAATTTCCACATTACTCTGGCCGATATATCGGAGAAATCGGCGTCGCAGATGTTCATCTCCACCGATGGCGTCTTCAATGCTAGGGCTAGGGTTTTGGGCGGTGGGACTGCCATCAATGCCGGATTTTACTCCCGCGCAAGCGCAAGGTACAATTCCACTAATTTCTTCGGTTTTATTTTTGAGTAATAAGTAGAATTTATGTACTAATAACGTGGCAATCATATGTGAGTTCCATTAAATTGAAGCAACGAGTTGAACTTTAAGGGTTTATTTCTATCAAATATTAGTAGAAAACGGATTTCTTTTCAATTTTATATTTGAAAAATAGGGATTTTAAACAAGAAATTAAAAGTAATTCTTGCGTGGGGAGTTTGGTGGCCACTTCTCATAGTTGGAGTCATTGTCACACTATGTGTTAGGTTTGTGCCATTAATTACTATCTACAACTACTGAGTTACATGCATTTATTTGAATGCCCATCTATGTCTACTATTTTCTTGTCTTTTATTCAAGATTTAAATCTTATACTAATATATAAAATTTGAACTATTTATGGGCTTCAATCGTTGTTTTGAATAAATTATTTTGCTTGCTCCATTAGTTTCTGATTATTAGTTAGATAGTGGCTGTCAAAGGGGACAAAATAGAAGTAGAGAAAATACACATTTAGATGTTGAACCATAAAAAAGGGCTTAAGGTTGAATCACATTTATAGCACCTTAACTACTCTATCACCATCATTGATACACAACACTTTTTCTAAAAAAAAGGTTACAATCACAACGATTTTGCAAGTGTCACATGCCATTTGTCTAAAGAGCGTGATATTTGGGATCGAGAAATCTTTCCACTTTTTCTTGTTTTTTTAAGGTTGCATTTCAAAAAGTATATAAATCTTGAATCTTTTACTTATTTGGATCTTGATCATGCATTGCATCTCATATGCATCTTGCGTTGTGTAAGAAAAATACTTCTTTTACATGACAAATGGATCAGATTTAGGAGAGAGATTGGTTCTTGATCATAAACTGCAGAAACTTAGCAATGACTAATGAGCATGGTGTTGATGCTGAAAGCATTTGATTTGCAGTGAGGTTGAGAAGGCAGGCTGGGATGCTGAGCTTGTGAATGAGTCCTACCCATGGGTAGAGAACCAGGTAGTTCATCGGCCCGATTTCGGGCCGTGGCAGAGCGCTATAAGGGACAGCCTCTTAGATGCTGGGGTTTCACCTTTCAATGGCTTCACCTATGATCACTTATACGGAACCAAAGTTGGTGGCACAATCTTTGATAGGTTTGGCCGTCGCCACACGGCTGCTGAGCTTCTCGCCTCTGCTAATCCCGACAGACTAAGCGTTCTAGTCCGCGCCACGGTTCAGAGGATTGAATTTGACACAAGAGGTAGGCCCTAAAACATTAGCAAATTATAATAAAACCTCTCTATATAAGAATAACCCTCTTATATAGTAATAAAAAATCATGGTCTCAATTCGGGATCAATTTTTTGTTACATTTCCGATTGTCGTGTAATGTATATGATTAAATTCTTAAATTTATAGTTTTTATATGTAACTTCTACTTTATGATGAATTGGTTGTGATTCTTGGCTTTTGATGGTAGGGAGAAGGCCTAAGGCAGTTGGAGTGATCTTTAAAGATGAGAATGGGAAGACACATAGAGCAGTTCTATCGAAGAGGGCAAGAAGTGAAGTTATCGTGTCGAGTGGTGCGATAGGTAGCCCTCATTTGCTGCTTCTCAGTGGCATTGGCCCTAAGGCTGAGCTCGAGAAGTTCAAGATTCCTGTTGTGCTTGAGAATGAGTTTGTGGGGAAGAACATGTCCGATAACCCTCTCAACACAATCTTTGTACCGAGCAAAACGCCCGTGAATCAGTCCTTGATACAAACTGTGGGAATCACTAAGATGGGAGTGTATATTGAAGCAAGCACTGGCTATGGACAGTCCAAAGATAGCATCCATTGTGATCATGGGATTGCTTCTGCTGAGGTTAGTTGGTTGGTCTACTTTTCTTGAATTTTTGTGTTTATTTTTTTGGGTTTTAGTCCAAACTTTGGATTCAAATTACATAAGATTCTTCTAGTAAATACAAAATGTGCTAATAGATAATTCTACAAACTACTTAGTAGCTTCAATAAAATGCATCACTTGTCAATAGTAGGTTCCTTTTTCTTGAAATCTTGTATTTCTTATTGAATTTTTTAGTCCGAATCTGGGATTTAAATTGCAAAAGATTCTTCTAGTAATAGTACAAAATGTGCTAATACAGATAATTCTACAAGCTATATAGTAGCTTTAAGAAAATGCATCATTTGTCAATAGTAAGTTCCTTTTTCTTGAAATCCTATGTTTATTTTCGGAGTTTTTAGTCCAAATCTTGGAATCTTCAAACAGATAGGCCAGCTCTCAACCATTCCTCCCAAGGAAAGAACGCACAAAGCCATCCATGAGTTCAAGACTCGAAAGAGAAACCTCCCGGTCGAAGCATTCCAAGGAGGCTTCATTCTTGAAAAGCTAGCAAGGCCGTTATCCAAAGGCGAAGTCAAGCTAGCGAACACGAACATCGAAGACAACCCTTCCGTCACTTTCAACTATTTCAGCCACCCGGCTGACCTAGCGCGGTGTGTGGAGGGCATACGCATTGTGGAGAAGCTACTGAGGTCGAAGCACTTCACGGACTACACGCAGCTTGATGAGGGGGTGGTGGAGAAGCTTCTCAACATGAGTGTTGAAGCTAATGTCAACCTTATTCCTAGACATACTAATGACACTAAATCTCTTGAGCAGTTTTGTAAGGATACTGTGATTACAATTTGGCACTATCACGGAGGTTGCCATGTGGGGAAGGTGGTGAGGCAAGATTATAAGGTGATTGGGGTCGATAGGCTTCGCGTTGTCGATGGTTCGACTTTTTGGGACTCTCCGGGCACTAATCCTCAGGCCACGGTCATGATGTTGGGACGGTAAGCTCGTTTTTCGCTACTAGAATACGCGCTTTTTGCAAAGAGTCACATGACTTGTGTTTTGTGTAATGTATGTTGAATTAATGCAGGTATGTGGGAGTGAAGATTTTGAGAGAGAGACTAGGGAAAGGAGCTCAAGTGTGATGATCATCATGACTCAGGAGCAAGTGGTAAGTTATAGAAGAAAGTGTAATTCTTTTGATCTTATTTGTTTGGTAGAGTTATGAAATAGTAGGTGATTATGTGAAGAATTGTTGAACTTGGAGTATTATGTATTGGCGCATCGAGTCAATTCTCCCGATGCTGCCTATCGTTTGTGGTCGAAGAACACGAGCTCATTTGTATTTAACCAAATGTGTCCGCATATCTTGTCATCACCTGGAATCTCCGTATTTGGATCAAGTCACGATCCGAGCTATGTTTTTATGATACTTTAATTCAGCCCAAAATTCAAAAAATATAATGAAAATTCATAGTTGGTAAACAAAATTTATATTTTTGTGGGTCCATCTTTACACGTCCCTTAAATCCGCTAATGTTTTAAAATATAATAAAATTGAGACTTGAAAGAGTGGGGGAAGGAAGGGGAGAGAGTTGTAATGGACCTGTTGGAAAAGTATGATATGGGCAGAAAGTCGGCCCGATAGAATTTGGGCCGGGCCCAATCTAAACTTCCGTCTGGCAATAAATTGATAGTCTGGCCCAATTAGTGTGATTATTAGCCAGTGTGCTGATGTGTTGGGTTAGGCCCAATTATATCAACTCTATCGCTTAATAGGTTATGAGAAATTATGAGAAAAAAATAAACAAGTTAATTAAAGAAGTGGTTCATTTTTTCTTTCCGGATCTGGATATAGACCAAAATTCTCGATCGATCAATCGAGCACTAACCTTATTGGCCCACCTCTCTAGATCTTCATACGCAAAATAATTGAATGGATAAATTCAAAGCAACAGAGATGTTTAATTAGGTCAGGACTGGTGTAGGGTTCCTCTCCCACTAACTTTCAATTTTAAATCAATTCACTGAGATTTATATAGTTTATGAAAACAATATACTCCCCCGTCCCGTTAATGTTATCTTACTCTTCTTTTTTGGTTGTCAACTATTTTTGTCTTCCTTCAAAAAACGAAAATAATTTATAAACTATAATAAACAGGGGCGGATCCAGAATCTCGAGTTGGGGGTCGAGAATTTATAAGGGCATGAAAGGTGTTGTACGGGGGTTTGGGGGGCGGAGCCCCCGAGAATTTTTTTTATGGGCGTTTGTTTCTATTTAGGTCTAACTATACTTACTACTTAGCAATATTTAGGGATATATGTTATTCATCCAACTATCCCTTGAAATTTAACACCATGTTTTGATAGGTCTACATGTGATCGGGGAGATTCAAGAATCTATTCAATTGAGCAATAAGTATTGAAAAAAAGAACATAAACATAATATATAAATTGCATAAAATTATACTATATGTTAAATTACATGTGCAACCTTATCAATATATATATATATATATATATATATATATATACCGAACTCCAAGTTTTAAGCCTCCATTAAAGTTGGTGTACTTAATATATAATTTTTAATATTTAGTTGTCATATTTACACTAATTTTTTATTTTAACTTAAAGTAGAATGACAAATCCGATTTTTTTTTGGGGGGGGAATTCGAAAATCAAAATGAAATATATATGTAAATTATAAAAACTAGAGAGCTAATTGTAGTAATACACGAAAGTTCGGGGGGGTCGCACCCATCCGCCCCCTTTGTATCCGCCCCTGATAATAAATCTAAACAGTTGATCCATCACTTTAAGACGTCTGCGTCCACTCTAACACATCTTCATTTACTTATAACGGATAGAGTATTATTATTATTGAAATAAGGGGTCGTTTGGTAAGAATTCGGGAATGACAATAGTAATGGGTATAATAGTAGGGCGATTGGGTATGGGTATGAGTAATTCCTTTAATGGTGTTTGGCATTTGCTAGTGAATGGGTATGATAACCAAATATGATGTTTGGTTGTACTTAGGCTTCAATGGGAATGAATAATTTTATATAAAAAAATTATGATAATTTTGTGAATATTCTAACGTGATAAATAATAATAACATGAGTCATGTTTTTTTTATTTTGTGAAATTTAATATAGGAATATTTTAATAAAAACTACATTATCTTTTATTTGATTATTTACAACAAAACAATCTAATATTTTAAAAAATAAAAATATATATGTAAATTATAAAAACTAGAGAGCTAATTGTAGTAATACACGAAAGTTCGGGGGAGGTCGCACCCATCCGCCCCCGATAATAAATCTAAACAGTGGATCCATCACTTTAAGACGTCTGCGTCCACTCTAACTTATCTTCATTTACTTATAACGGATAGAGTATTATTATTATTGAAATAAGGGGTCGTTTGGTAAGAATTCGGGAATGACAATAGTAATGGGTATGATAGTAGGGTGATTGGGTATGGGTATGAGTAATTCCTTTAATGGTGTTTGACATTTGCTAGTGAATGGGTATGATAACCAAATATGATGTTTGGTTGTACTTAGGCTTCAATGGGAATGAATAATTTTATATAAAAAAATTATGATAATTTTGTGAATATTCTAACGTGATAAATAATAATAACATGAGTCATGTTTTTTTTTATTTTGTGAAATTTAATATAGGAGTATTTTAATAAAAACTACATTATCTTTTATTTGATTATTTACAACAAAATAATCTAATATTTTAAAAAATAATTGTAAACGGTGTATTTACTTTTTATTAAATTAAAAACATTTTGATAAATTATGTTTAAATATTTTTAAATAATAATGTTTATTATTTGATAAACATAAGTGTATATATTTTTATAAAGTTATTTATTTCAAACATAAGTATATATTTTTATAAAAATATTTTTATATTAATGCTAAAATATTTCTAACTAATGATACTTGTTATTTATAAAATTGAAAATATATATTTATATCATTATTATTTTTAAATAATATTATAAAAATAAATTTCAATTTTAAAAAATAATACATAAAATATAATTTTGATACCCATATGGGTATCAAAACTCATACTCACCTATTACTTGGGTTTTAAAAAAAATCATTCCCATATGGGTTTGATACCCATAGTAGGGGATCGATACTCACGTACCAAACACGATATATGGGTATCAAACCCGAGTGATACCCATAGTAGGATAGAATACCCATGAACCAAACACCCCCTAAAAGTTGTGTTCAAGAAGAATATGGGAATGTGATACAGATAATAATGAAGGCTCACTCTCACACGTGGTTTAGAGAGAAAATATTCCACGAAGCCATTATCAATACTAAAATAAAATTAAAAGCTGTATAGCATTTAATATAGTGGGTAAGGTGCAACTATCACCTCTTAGATTATTAAATGCCGCCATAGTATATAAACACATATAATAACTAATCTCCTTGAGCAACCAAAAAAAAATCAATTTGGCTATTCCGTGACAATATTTCTAAAATTGTGTTTTCTCCTTTTTGTTATTTTAGCTATTTTTATGTTCGGATTTATTTATTTATTGGTCAAAAGGGAAAATGTAGTTTGGTTTGAAGAAAATTATCTTTTCTAGTTTATTTAGCATTTAGAAATTATTAATTAGTACAATATATTGAAAAAAATCACATAAAAATATAATTTTGTATTAAACTATGGATATATTTGCCTTTTGATATAAACTTTAAGGATACATTTGCTCTCTAATATTAGTTTGAATGAATAGTCATTTTGGTGCTTGAACTTTTAAATTTTTTGAGTTTTGGTGTCTAAATTTCTAAAATTGTAAATTTAGTGCCTAAACTTAAGAAATACATGTAGTTTTGATGTCTTTTATTATACTAGTGATTAAATAATATTAATGGTAATTTAAAGAAGGGTAAAATTATAAGATTATGTGAATTTTTTTATAATATAGTTTTATTTTAATAATTATAATGATTTTAAACTATTAAAATAATAGGTTATAATAATTTAATAGTTTATGTTAATTTAATTTACTAGATTAATAATTTATGTTTTTATTTTCAACGTTTAGCTTATTTTGATTTATGTTTAATTTTTATAATAATATTTTTTATGTTACACAAATATTACAATGCTAAAATGAGGTCTAAAAATTATGTTTTTATAAAAATTGAACCATATACATAAATAATTTGTTCTTAGTAAAAAAAATTGTATTATAAAAATTTTAACGATATTAAATTTTTAATTCTTGAGAATATTCAATTACTAATTGTATTTAAAAAAAGAATATTAGGTGTTTTTATGATTTTACCTTTCTCCAAATCATCATTGATGTTATTTAATTTTTAAATCAATAGAAGACACCAAAGTAACAAGCATTTCTTAAGTTTGGGAACTAAATTTGCAATTTTTAAAGTAAAGGCATCAAAACTAAAAAATGTAGAAAGTTTAGACACCAAAACTATAATTCACTCTATTAGTTTTAAGGGTGTTTTTGCACCATAACATACATCAAGGACATTTTTGTTCTTTGGGTAGACTTTAAGGGTATTTATACACCTTTTCCCTGATATTTACTAGTTAGTGAATATATAGGGATATTATGTAAATTTTGGTGGTGTTTTTGCACCAGAGAGAGAGGAGAGAGTAAATACACTTTGCACCAAAATATATACTTAAGGATATATTTGTTCTTAAATATAAATTTTGATGGTGTTTTTGCACCATAAATATACTTTAAGGGCATTTTTGCCTTTTAAAATAAAATTAAAGTGATTATCCCTAAATATAATTAATCTAAACAAAAATAAATTCACGAACAACATCATTCATCTCCTCATAAATCTAGCCCTTGACTCAAACTCCCGGATCCGCCCGTGAATGGAAATGAATATTGCCAAATTAGTGAAGTAGTGTACAATAGCCTAATATTGAAATTGACCATAGGCCTAATTAATTAGGTTCTGGTTAACATATTATATCATAATTAAATGCGGTATACTAATAATGCAATGATACATGTAAAAAAGTCACTAATTGTAATTAGACGTAATTACTGCATTAGTTAAGCAGTTCTTGTCTCTTTCTCTCTCTTTCTAAACCAAATTTAATCAAATCCTCCATATATACTCTTCCAAAACTGGTGTTCTGTTCTGTCTCTCTCTTCTGGAATCACTTTATTCTCTCTCTACCTATACATGCATATTATATACACATACATACATTAACGAAAAAGGCAACTCATAATTTAGAGAGAGAGAATAAGATGAATGACAGAGTGTATCCATCCGCGAAGCCAGCCGCCAACGGCGGCCCGGTCGCGCCGCCGGCGGCGAACGGCGAGGCTAACCCGACGTTTACGGCTAACAAGGCGCAGCTCTACAACGCTGCGCGCCCGGCGTACCGTCCGCAGCCGCCACCGAAGCGGGGGCACCGCCGCGGCTGCTGCTGCTCGTGCTGCCTATGGACGACTCTGGCGATTCTCCTCCTCCTCCTCGCCGGCGCCATCGCCGGCGCGTTGTTTTATGTACTCTACCGCCCTCACCGCCCTTCCTTCACCGTGAATTCGCTCCAGCTCTCCAGATTTAACCTCACCGACAATTCTCTCAGTTCCTCCTTCAATTTCTCAATCACCGCCCGAAATCCTAACAAAAAAATCACATTCTTCTACGATCCGATTTCGGTGAGATTTATCTCCGGAAATCTCGATATCGCCGAAGGATCCTTCCCCGGTTTCACCCACGGCAGGAGGAACAGTACGACGCTGAGAAGCGTAGTCTCGAGCTCCAAATCCCAATTTCCCGACGGCACCGACATTTCCCCCTTGAAATCGAGTTTGAAAAACAAAAATCTGCCGCTCAAAATTGAGCTCGAGACCAAATTGAAGCTCAAAATCTCCAACATCAAGACGAAGAAGCTCAAAATTAGGGTTACTTGCGACGGAATTAAGATCTCGATCCCCACCGGCAAAACGGCGACGTCGGCGACTACTTCGAACGTGAAATGCAAGGTCGATCCACGAATCAAGATCTTCAAATGGACGGTTTGATCCGAAATCTTGCACAAGGTGTGATTTGGTTCTTTTGCAAATCCTTTTTCCTTGTTTTTCAGTTTGTTTGTTGATTCCTTTTTGGATTATTTTTGAATTTGGTATATGATTGCTGTTAGGAGGTAATTAGGGTTCTTCACATTTTAATTTTCTGATATATACACATATTTTTCTTAGCTGTTAATGGCAATTAGTTAATGAGTTTTACTGTTTGAGCTTTGTAATTAAATTTGCATTAATCACACTTTGGTGATAATTACTTAGTTGTAGTTTTTTTTTCTACTCTTAGAACATCTCCAACCTCAAACTCAAAACCAATACCCATTTTTCAGTTTCTGTCATATCAAACAGTAATTTATCTCCAACCATGAAACCAAACCCAAATCCAAAAGAATATTCTCTTTATATCCTTTCACAAAATACCTTTTAATTCTACCTACATATTTTTCTTAATTACACATTGATAAAATCCACTTTCCTAATTACATATTTTTCTACCTACATGCATTTGTTTTCATTATGTTTTTCTTAATTTCTAGTAAGTCTTGTATTTTATTTCAAAACTATGTGTATTTGTTTTCGGAAAAAAATATCTTGATTAAATAAGGAAATAAAATCTTGATTTAATTAAATAAGAAATAACAATGAATAACAAAATAAATAAGGAATAAGATAAACTAATTTATTGATTAATTTAATAAAAGAAGATGAAGGAGAATTAAATTCAATTACAATCATCCCTCTCTCTCCCCCCACCCCTTCGTCATTTTTCTCCTCTCTTTCATTGTCAGTTTTCTCCTCACTCTCTCATCCTCATCCCTCCCCAAAAAGAAGGCAAAAATCAGATCGCCAGCAAGAGCAAATAGATCGATTCGAATCAGTCCTATGCAGCAAGATGAACTCTCGATTCCGATAAGTAACAGTAAAAACGTAGCAAGCTTTTCCCTCTGAATTCATGGATTTGGGGCTTTATGTGAATGACAACAAATTTAGGGCGAGAATTGAAAACAATGAAAATACTTTTTTTTTGCAAATTAATCCTATGCAGGCAGCTCCAGTAAAAACGGATTTCTACCTATTTACTATACAAAAGCTGGAGAAATTTGAGTTTTACAGTTTATTTTGCAGCATGGTTGGATTGAGTTTTGAACTGCAAAACTCAAATTGCAGTTCTATTGGACTTGCTCTTATAAATTAACATCACGTGTATGTGTTGTTGCCGAAAGTTACGAACCCGAAGCTTGTAGTTGACTTCAGACAGCAAATAAACTTGGGAGTTTGTGATACTAATGGCCGAATTAATTTCTGATAAATTAAAACTTTTTTAGTTGAGTAAGTTCAGGTTCTTGTATTATTGTCAGACTCAGTCAGTAGACTATAAAATAAAATTATGCATGTTTGGGAAAAAAAAGATAAAAGTAATAATTATGGCGTGTAAATGAATTGGTACAGTGTCGGTGGAAATTAATTTTAATTTTGTTGCATTGTAGCAATTTTTCTTTATAGAATATACCGACAATTAATTATTAGTGGTTCATATTAAAATAAGGACCATTTGGAATAAAATAAAAAGAAAAAAAGAAGAGAGATGGGGAGTGGAACATGGTAGTTAAGCATACCAGAGAGGGCATGTGATAATTTTTGGTACCCATGCATATCCTACTTAGTGGCGAGAAGCTAGTAATCTTGTACAACGAGGTCAATAATTTAAGTGACAGTATTTAGTTACATGTGACTTTGTATTATCGGTAATATTATTTTGGTATGGTGTGGTGTGGTTGGGAGTTGGACACACACACTTCCAACTCATCCAAATCAATCAATCATTAACAACCGAAAGCGGTAATCATGTTATATAGGAAACGTGTTTTTTTCTGGAAAAAATGAATGCTTGATTCATTCTCATCTATCATCTCTCACTCAAAGACGGACATTTAATCACATAATAATTAATATTCTAATGAAGATTGTTCTCAAAGTCCTTCACTTGCTTCTCTCAACTGCTCCTACAACTTCAATTTCTAACACACCCAAATAAACATATATAATGTCTCATACGCTATCAATCCCATTCTCCATACAACATCAATCAAGAACAAGATACTTTCTGTTTCCATTGTTAAGGGGGACTTGCCTTTACAGCCTATCTATCTTAGGCGATGCTTAACAATTCTTTTGAATCTCTTGAGCAATTTGGCAGTGTGCAATAGCCTGCAAACCACACAGAAGAGTTAAACCATCCTTAATGTGACAGGATGACAGGCTCACACATAGCGTGTCCAGTGGGAATTGAACTCATGACCTTTCGGTCCCGGGCCACCCACCTTCACCGCTATGTCATCCCAAGGGGACATATTTTGCATCTTCTTGATAGTATGTGTAACAGTGTAAGCTAGAAAAAACTCAAGATTCTCTACAAACGGAGGCAACAAATATTAAGCTTCAGAAAACTAACATCAAACTCAACTACTACAATTCATGATTAACAGAAAAATCACAAAACAATTTAGAGAAACAGATTAAAGCTGAATAATTAGATACCTACATGTTTATTTTCAAAATTCAGAACAAGAACTAGTACCTTAAATGGGCTAAAGATGGTTTTCTTAACCTTCACAGAATTAACATCAACCTCATTAACAGAAAAATCAAAAACCCATTCAAAGAAACAGATTAAAGCTCAAAAATTAGATACCCTCATTTCTTTTAAAAATTCAGAACAAGAATTATTACCGTAAATGGGTTAAAAATGGTTGCAAGGGTGGAAGTAAATTGAAGACTTGCTGCGTTTATTTTCTTAGTATTATCATTTAGACTCCTCAATTTTCGATTATTTCGTTTTATGCCCCGAATTATAATTTTTAGGCCTTCTCAATTTGGAAGCTTAAACCCTAGACCCCAAAATCTCTGCTGCCATTTTTTCTCATTTCTTTCCAGCCTAAAACCCTCTCTGCCTTCTACCATTAATTTTTCTAACATCGTCATGTACAGATTCTCAGCCGCTGCTCTTGCTTCATCAGTAAGGTCAGAACCAGGACAAATCATTGTTAAATTTTCAAAATTTTGGAATATATGATCAGCCTAAGTGATGCTATTTACTCGATGATTCTATTTGCAGGTCATCCGCTTCGAGAAATCTGGTAAATGTGAATAATTTGTCGCGCTTCATTGTTTTGCTGATTGTACGTTACTTCTTAACTCTTTTTTCTTGGGTGGAATGATTGGGTTGGAAGGTGCGGAGTGGGATTATTTTTAGCAGAAATTACGCCGCCCAAGGATATTACTTTTGGCAATGGAGCTCGGGCGGCGATGCTCGCCGGAGTTGATGAACTCGCTGAAGCCGTAAAAGTGACAATGGGACCGAAGGTAAGTATGATTCAACTGATATGATTTTTGGTAGAAAAGTGAAAATGCATAAGGACTAATTGTTCTTCAAATCTTATGCAGGGCCGGAATGTGATTATCGAGTCAAGAGGAAATCCGAAGGTTACAAAGGATGGTGTTACAGTTGCCAAATGCATTGAATTTTCGGATAAAGCCAAGAATATTGGAGCAAATCTTGTGAAGGAGGTTGCAAAAGCGACTAATAAAGTTGCTGGCGATGGTAATCTCTTGGCTTCATTTCATAGAAGATTGAAGTTTTTGCATTTTCTCGGTTAAAGAACACAAAAACCATTGATTCCCACGAACAATTCCCGTTTTTGATTTATTCCTTGAAAAAATGACTCAAAAGTGGGATCTTTGCCACTGATTCTTACGCATCAGTTAAAAGATTCCCGACTCATATGCTTGTGATTTGAGTTTCACATACCGGGGAAAGAATATGTTTTCTTTTCTTTTCTTTCTTTTTTTTTTTGAAAATCAACTTAATCTTTCAAATCTTTATGTATTAGGACTAGACTTCACGTTTATATCTCTTGCAAATTTTACGTTTGGCATGAATTTGGTTGAATTTCTTACCTGTGTCTTCGCCTTTTTTGCGCCTGTGCTTATGGTGTAAAAGGAACTAGGTGTTTTGGTTAGTGTATAAAACTTTAATAGCTGTTACCCTCGTGTATGAATGATTTCAAGATTGAGTTATTAAATAGATCTTATGATTTTAATAGCTGAATTTTCACCTTGAACTAATATTGGTATTTTCAGGTACTACTTGTGCAACTGTCCTGGCTCAGGCAATTTTCAGAGAAGGCTGCAAATCAGTAGCTGCAGGTGTAAATGCGATGGACTTAAGGAGGGGTATAAACATGGCTGTTGAAGCTGTTATAGCTGACTTGAAGAGCAGAGCACTCATGATTAGTACATCCGAAGAAATTACACAGGTGATCAGCATATGGAACTTATAACTGCACTTTGTTAGGTCCGATTTATAGCTAAATTGAGAAGTTTTAATGCTTGGGTATTGCTTTTATTTCCTTGTTTTACCCCTTGAATGGTCTTTATAGGTACAATAGTGTCTCAAATAGTGTATATAAGTTCTTCGAAGTTATGCATGTTTCAGAATTTCCATCTACACTAGCTAACTGTGATATTCTACTTAAAGGTGGCTACTATCTCTGCAAATGGTGAGCGTGAAATCGGTGAGCTCTTAGCAAGGGCTATGGAGAAAGTTGGGAAGAAAGGCGTGATCACCGTCGCTGTCAGTAATGCTTTTAGTCTTCATGCCAGAAACTTGATTTGTTAAGTGCAGGGATAATGAGATGTGTTATCTGATGTTGTGCAGGATGGAAATACCATGGATAATGAATTGGATGTGGTGGAAGGGATGAAGCTAGCCCGCGGTTACATATCTCCTTATTTCGTTACAGATATAAAGACCCAAAAGTGTGTAAGTAAAGTTAACTAGTAGTTTAGCTTCCTTCAAATTCTTAATGCATTTCCTTTTTGCTTGAAAGTGTGGATGCTTAGTAGATACAGATAAAGAATATGAATTTCATGCTAGGAGTTTGTCTTCTGCTACTTTTAGTGAACATTTAAGTGATTACAATTCACAAAAAATTCCTTTTTTGATGTGAACAGGAGCTTGAAAATCCTTTGATCCTAATTCATGAGAAGAAAATTTCAGACATAAACGCTCTAGTGAGAGTTTTGGAGCTTGCTGTAAAGGTATTAAAAATGCATGCATGACATGAACACTATTTCAGAGAAGATAGATGGTGATTATTTACTTGCCTTATTGACGATTTCATCCTATGGCTTTTCTTGTGACAGAGAAACCGCCCTGTGCTAATAGTCGCAGAAGACGTGGAAAGTGAAGCACTTTCTATGCTTATTATCAACAAGCATCGCGCAGGATTGAAGGCAAGTGGCTTCATTTGTCAACTTAATTAATGCAAACGATTTCTGAATTTAGCATAACTGAATCAACTCTACTTGTAATTTGTCGAAACAATGAGATTATGTTCCGTGTATGTTTTAGGTTTGTGCTGTGAAAGCTCCGGGTTTTGGGGATAACAGAAGAGCAAGTCTAGAGGATCTTGCGATTCTCACCGGAGGAGAGGTGAGACGACCTCTCACATCCTACATTTGATTAAATTCTTTTAAATATCTACTTAAATTTCGGTTGCTGTAGGTCATTAGCGAAGAACAAGGAATGAGTCTTAACAAAATCCAGATCGATATGCTCGGTTCTGCAAAGAAGGTTAGTCTAGTTGCATGAAGTTTGCATATCTACTTTTAGTGATTAGAGCTCTGCTTGACATGCTCTGTTCCACTGGAGCAGGTCACAATATCCATCGATGACACTCTAATTCTACACGGGGAAGGGGATACGAAGTTGATAGAAGAGAGGTGTGAACAGGTACTCGAGTTATTGACAGTTTAGACAACTCTGCTACTTTTCGTTGTCCTCTTGTGCTCTGCACATATATGATTGAGGCTTCAGTAAGTAGTAATGCTTTCTACCATACAGTTAAGAACTTCCATTGAGAAGAGTAGTGCAATGTTTGATAAGGAGAAAGCACAAGAACGATTGTCGAAGTTGTCCGGTGGTGTTGCGGTATTCAAGGTACATTTCACACTATGTAGCCACATATTCAAGAGAGACACATGTAGTCTTAGTTCTTTTCTTCGTAGGTTGGAGGCGCTAGTGAGGCCGAAGTTGGAGAAAGGAAAGATAGGGCGACGGATGCTCTCAATGCAACCCGAGCTGCTGTGGAAGAAGGCATCATCCCTGGTAATATAAGCTTTCCTTAAGAAGGGTCGTTGACACGGACCTTATCTGGATTATCTTTCCTTTCAACATTCAGTTAAGCTTGTGTTTGCAGGGGGTGGAATTGCTCTTTTATACGCCACAAGAATCCTTAAGGAACTTGAAACCAAGAATGAAGACCAAAGAAGAGGAGTTGAAATAATAGAGAATGCTCTCAAGGTTTAATCTTTTGATATCCCTCTCCATCTCTCTCTGTTTTCGTACAAATATTTCATTTCTTTTGTTGTGATATCTTCTTCTTAATAGGCACCTACTTTCACCATTGCCTCAAATGCTGGTGCTGATGCTGCCCTAGTTGTAGGAAAGTTATTGGAACAGAATGATCCCAATTTCGGCTACGATGCTTCTAAAGGTTTGTCTTCATGGCTCCTCATCATCTTGAGAATTGAAATCATGAGCCTTACACTTGTTAGTCTAATTTGGTTAATTGATCTTAACAACAATTAGCATGAGTTTATTAGTCCACTCATTCTGTGCTGTCTTAAACAGGTCAGTATATTGACATGGTGAAAGCTGGGATTATAGATCCAGTAAAAGTTATTAGAACAGCTTTACAAGATGCAGCTAGGTAAGTATCAACTTCTCATCTCTTTTCTTCACTATTCTAATCATTCATTCTCTTCCTAAAACCAACTCCTATTTTGCATCTAGTGTCTCCTTGCTCTTGACCACAACCGAGGCAACTGTTCTCGATGCTCAAGGAGAGAAAACCCCCAACCGTGTGCCAAACATGGACGCTATGTACTAAACTGCTAGCTGCATTTTCGCGCGTTTCTTGGTACGATTCGATTCTACCTCTATATCGCCATTTTTTGTACTCTCTTTAGGGCCATTTAGTTGAGATGAATTGGGAACTACAACTTTATACACTCTTGAGATTCTTGGCTATTGGAAAATTGTGCTGAAATTTCTTGATTTAAAGAAGGAAATAGAGTGGGATTTCTATGTACTAATCTGCTACTAACTTGTATACATAGCTTATTGCCTTGATACTTTATAGATCATCACAATTCGTGAGGCTGAAGAATGTGGCTGCAGTCTTCAACGCATGAAAAACACTCTTCTTCATCCTTCTTGATCATGCCTTTCTCCTCTGTTGAGATCACAATGTTTCTGCATCATTTGAGATCTCTGTTAAAATGTGAACATTCCTTTCCTATATCGAGGTGTCAAAATTAACTCAAAATGACCCGACCTAATCATAGTGACTGGCCCAAAAACACTTGGGCTTCAATTCTAATTAAGACTAAGTCTATCACTAATTCATATAATATTCTTATTTATTATCTTAAAATAATAGAATTTGTGGCTCAATGGCAGCACATTGAACTTTAATCATAAGCTTGTATCAATCCCTAATTTTTAGTTATCTACTAATCACGTTTTTAATTTCACACAAAAAACGAATAACTCAAAATTTAAGAAGCATGTAATTTAGTATGTGCAATGATTGGATTGGACATGAATTCATGTTTGGGTCAGATTGACTTGTAAAATGAAGTTGGCCCGTTGGGCTGGATCGACTAGCCCAATTCGAACACTTTCCATTTTAGATCATTTTTTATAAATGGAAATATAGTGTTAGGTGGAACACCAACCTTGGTATGATGTTTCCTTCGGAATCCAACTCGAATTCTTCTAACTCTCGTACATCATCGCAAACCAGATGATCGAGTATTGGTCTGACTCTGATCACATCGTTGCATTCTTCCAACGAACATTTTCTTTCGAGATCACGGTTAAGCGAAGATGACGTGGATTCTGCGTGCATGCATCCCCAAGAATTCAGATCCTCCTCGGTCGCCGCGTATTCCTCCCTCCACCTCTCATCGTAGGAATCTCCGCATTCCGGCGGCTGAGGTACGACGTCAGCCTCCTGGGCGGCGGCTTGGCAGAGGGAGAGGTGGTGGAGGACGATCTCGAGCTCCGCCTTCGCGAGGCTGATCTGGTGCTCGAGGTCGCGGATGATGCGGTGGCAGCCGCCGACCGGATCGGCGGCGCGTGCGTCGGACTGGAAGATGATGGTCCGCATGGCGTGGTCCTTCTCCGGCGGCTTGAGGGCGGCGACGACTTTGACGATGTTGGAGACGCCGAAGAGGCGGTGGGCGTTGAGGAACTGTTGGTGGCGATCGTGGGGGAAGTAGGGGGCGAGGATGCAGTCGGAGGCACACTTGCGGCGTTGGTACTTGCAGGCGCCGCAGGCTTGGGTGGCGGCGGCGGTGGGTTTTTTGTTCTGATGGGGGATTGGTTTGGGATTATTTTTGGTGGATTGCATGGCTAGTTATATGGGTGGGTGGGGAGGGAGATGGGGGAGGGGATTTCTATGTTTCTTGATTGAATTGTGGCTTTCTTTTTGGTGTTTCTATGGTCTCTCTCTCCCATTTTTCTCATTCAAAATTGAAGGGTGGAGAGAGATTGAAGGAGAGAGACAATTGTTTCAATCAAAACAACATTCCCAATTTCTCAAATATCCACGATTTACAACATAAAACCCATTCACTCCTATTTAAAATAAGTGTCGTTTTGGCAATTAGCATACAATTTAAGATTTTTTACTAATTACTAACCTTATTTAACAGCAATTAAAACTAAATACAATAATTATTAAGGCAGAGTAAAAATACTTCTAATTTAGAATGACACTTACAGGAGGGAGTATGTAAATATAAATATATAAGAGCACCTATTTTCTTAGACAGTCAACAAGTACAGCTCAAGAATCTTTCAATCTACAGTCAAGAAGTCATATCTGAGAATTGATGAGCTCCTCAACTGAGCTTCTATACTTGGAAACAAGATCTCTGAAAACAAACAACAAGAGTTAATATGATCCCAAGTCATCAAGAACTCAAGATGAGCATTCCTTTGCAAGTTTCTAGTGTACGTGTAGTCGTGTACCTTCGTTCAGCCAGTAGGTTCTCGGTTTCTTCTAGTCTTTGCTTTTGTTCTCCAACAGTCTGTCAGTTATAAGCAAAAGCTTAGATATTGTCAATAGTACTCTTCTATCAAGGGTCTTTTCTTAGACCCTCAATGAGTTTCACATAATATTGAAGCATTCTGTATAATTCAGAAGAATCAAATCCAAGACTCAAACTAAAGTTTTGAACTCTATGAGAATTACATTTGGTGCAAACCCATAAACATGATTGCCTGAATTCAGATTGAAGCCATACAAATCCAAGAAACCAAGCAAAGTATTCAAACTAAAGTCTTGGACTTTTTATGAGAATTACATTGGGTGCACGCACATAAACATGAGTATCAGATTGAAACCAAACTCATACAAGAAACCAAGTAAAGCACAAACAAATATCAACAAATAAGAAAAAGATCACTACGTAACACGAAAACAAATCCGACTTACAGTTGATTTGGTTTTGATTGTTCCAGCAATGGAGTTCAGCAACTGCTGGCACTTCTCAAACTGTGTGTTCAACTCCCCAACCTTCACACATATACATATACAACTATTTTCACAAAAAATACCCAAAATGGCAGCTTTTACTCAGCAACAAAAACACATATACTAGTATCAAAACATTTTCTTATACAAATATATCCTAGAAAATAAGCTGCTCCACAAAAAAACACACAAGCACCATTATTTTACAAAAAAATAAAAAATTATCCAAAAACAAGCAGTTTCTAATCAGCATAACGAGTTCAGATTAGTGTACAAGTTTAAAATCTATGCTGCATTCTAACAACTTGTATTCAACTAAAGGTCCTCTAATTAATTGAAGTACTACGAAAAGAATTGCAGAGTTGGAGCTGAAAAAGTTAGTGAATTTTAGCGACAGAAGACACATAATTCATAAACAAAAACTAAATTTGACTAACCAGAGCATCAGTTTGCTGATCTCTTGTCCCGTTCTCAGTTGCATCAGCTAGATTCTCCACCAGCTACAAATAAAAGTTTACAGAGGAAAATAAACCCAATTTTAACCCTAAATAGATAAACACGCTAATTCATTAAGAAAAAATGGGCAAATACATGGAGCAGGAGGAAATGAGAGGCGAGAGATTGGTGCTGCTGTTTCGGCTGCTGCTGAGGCGGCGGCGGCGGCGTATGTTGTTGCTGGTAACGCGTCGGCGGCTGCTGCTGATTGAATTGCTGCTGAAACTGCTGTTGTTGAGTGAATTGCTGCTGTTGGAGGAATAGTTGATCCTGATTGGACGGAGTATTCGGATTACTCTGGGACTGGATGTTGGGAATCATCGCCCAGTTTCCTCCTCCTAAATGCTCCATTTTTCTTTGCTTTCTCTGCTTCCTTCTGTCTTCAGAAGTACCAACTATTAAGCGTTGAAACGAAGATCCAGACGATGTCGTTTAGATAACCAAATTGAGCCTAACGCTGCTATTATTTCGGCTTCTTTCTAAGGTGGGCCACGTTGAGCTTATTTTGCTGGTCAAATTTTGGGTGTATAGAGAAAAAATCATTTTTCATTTTCTAATCCAAAAAAATTAAGGACAACTAAATGCACCAATCAAATAGTGCTATGTGTATATATTACTCCCTCCGTCCCGAATATATATGTCTATTTGACTTTTCACACATATTAAGAAAAAAATAATTAATGATATAAAAGTTAGATAAATGTTGGTATTGAAATATGAATAAATTAAAGTAAATTACTAAAATATTAATAATATAAATGTATTTGCTATTATAAAATTAGGATAAAATGGTCTTTTTCTACTTTATCATATTAAGTAGACTTGTAGAAATTAGTGAAATATTTAATTAGACACAAAAAAATTGTTAATAGGCATATAAATTTGGGACAGACGGGAATAAAAAGGAGGTATATATATTTGGTACGGAGAAAGTATTAATTTTGTCACGCCCCAATTCCCGAAGGAAAACAACTGGGCCGGAGCGCGACTGGGGAGGGGTGAAAGAAGCGGAAAGAAAGGGGAAGAAATTGAAACATGTGAAATTCAGTAGTACTTGTATTTATATAATTAATATCCAACTACCTCGGTAGAAACAAGAGAGGTAGAACATAACGTACATATCGATACAGCGGAAACGTCTCAAAATAGACGGAATTTGTACAATAACACAAACAGACCAACTCAGCACCGTCACCTCCACACTGCCATCTTCAGCCTGCAAAATCATTTTTGAAAACATTTGGGCTGAGTACTAATGTACTCAGTGGGTAATGCAGCTGATAATAAACCTCCGAAAATCTTTTTCAAAACAATGAAATGTTCATGCATTACTGGTATCACATAGACAGTTTTTAAAATCGAAAGCAGTCTATGTATACCAAAACTTTCACTTGGCCAACTTTTCTTCCTCAGCTATTGGTGCATTCCATACTTCTCGTTAAACTCAGGGAAACATATTCAGCTGAGAGTAACCTCGTTCCTTCATTAGGCTTGGGAAAAACAGATTCTCCCAAGGCTAACTTCGTGACGTTTGGTGTACACTAACCCTGGCTACATCTAGCTCAGGATCCGATCGTATTCAATACTTATGGGCACATCCCATTTTCACTCAAGTAGATGCACAATTCCAATAGTGAGCGAAGCAATTTTCATGAACATTCATAAACTTTAACTTGCATAAATATCAGAGCTTAATAACTCAAGCATAGATTTCGTAAGTAAAATATAACCCACCTTGCGATTGTATAATAATAACCTGCTTGCTCAAGTTGATCAAGTGTTACTTCTCTTCTTCAATAAATCCTACAAAAAGAATTCTAAACTTATTTGATATTCCAAATGCTTACTATTCAGTAGCCTAACAACTTTCAAATCTTAATTTCCACTATCATCTTTCAAAATTAGGTACTCACGATATTCTAAGTTAAATTATGTCCCTATGCACCAAGATTCTTATGTTAATAACCAAGATTGTATCCAATTATCCATGTAATAAGTTTCGAAGCCCATGCCGAAAGTAATTATGCTCATCCTACAGGCTTAAGCTGCCAAACGATTTCATGTTAATATTATAATTAAAACTCTTAAATAAATGTATCAACTATGTCAGAGGAGGACAACCGACCTGATATGATTATCTATATCTTATTAACTATGCTCATGTATATTAATTTTGAAGTGGTTGACCAATTGTCCATCTAGTTGTACAAATTGTTTATTATCCTGAATCTATTCTAAATGGTTAAATATAGTTATGAAGATCTTTTTATTATTTTAGAATTTCAATTAATATTCCTGCTCCAATAACAAATTCGTTCGGCAATTATAAATTGAAATCAACTCCTTTAAATTAGTTAACTACATAAATATTCACCTCAGATTAGCAATAAATATTTCCCTAATAACCTCTCTTGTAATAGGAAGTATATAGGTAACACTTTAATTGTAATTACAACAATTAAGAGGTTGGAATTATTATTTAATTCCTTCATCTACTCAAATTTAATAGAGCTTACACAGATTGAAGTAGATCAACTTAATTTGGTATACCCTTAAAAGTCATTTATAAATAAGCATAATTATATCTGTTAATTTTAACCTCAAGGAGGATCTTACCTTGAACCTGCAATGTTTCTCGCTAGATTTTCCAGGAGCGGAGATCATATGGTTTCTACATAAAGTAAAATGGTGAACTATTCATGTTGATTAATTCTCCCTATTAATAGAGGGCCTTAATAGTAAAATAATGGTAGACCTGTGACATAGTTTAGTAGACCTAATCATTTCCTTTCTCATGCACTAAGATAATGAGACACGTGTGGGGTGAGATGTTATATTAACTTAGTGATGAGGTTTTCTTTTTACTATTTCTATCCAAATACTACAACACCTTAATATGTATATATATATATATATATATACATATATATATTCTATTATTTTTATTAATCATTGCTTGCTTATCTGGATTGAAACAAGTACACACTGTTACCAAAATATTTATCAAACCTTGCCAAATATAATATTCTACTATAAGCTAACGTATATGCATGTACAACCTAGAGACATATATTCTATTTATTTTGTACATGATAATGAGTGCTCTAAAATATTATATCTTTACCTATACTATTTTATTACATACATATAGTATATGTATGTCTCTACCATTAATTCATGAATATACATGTATATATATATATTTATGCACAAATCCTTATTCAACATGAGATAAAATTCGTACTCTAAATATTTAATTTTTCTATTAGAATTAAAAGAGTTTGATTCGGAATGTGAATCTTCTAATCTATAACTAAAGAGTAAACCAATCTTCTTAAACCTTGTAAGGAAACTAGGGATATCACAAATTTAAATTAAACTATATGAAGAATCGAACATTATATCACCTCTAAATAAAATATTTACACATAAGTGAAAAAATCAAGTACATTATATGTTATCGATAGATAGTGTTGTGTATGGTATAGTCATGTAGCACAAAATGCACCCTTAACTAATTTAATTATTGTATCGCGGGAGCACGATTTACTTAAAATTATCCCCTTCATATAATTTTATAAACCGAAATATAGTTCATATAATTATGTAATAAGAAAACTTAGTCGATAAAGTTTTTCGATTAGATTTGTGATTGGATTAGCTAATTCATGAATACTAATTCATAAATATCATTATGATCTCTTCAATCACTAGCTAATTCAATCTTTTCCCCCTCTTTCTCCTTATCATTGTCACGTGTGTACACATCGCGTTATATAAATTAATTAATGTGTAGTATTTTAAAGATAAGTTAGTTAGAGAGGGACAATTTTCTCTCACCATATTATAATGATCGTGACTATAATAATCTTCACATTCTATTATCCTCAAACTTCGAAATTCATATTTTACGTTGATAGAATATAAAATAATAAAGTCGTGCTCTTAGTGCTTAATTTTGACATGGACAATAGTGGGATAAGTATTATTTCATACTATATTAATTAATTAATAATTATATAATCTGTTGACAAGTTTGACGTTGTTACAGCTGTACCCTAGTTTTTTGGTTGGCACGTGTACATATGCACATATTATGGTTGATTCGGAATAAAATGCAAGTAATTCTACCAATTGAAATTCTTTTTTCGTACCGAGAATCAAGGTGTTGGATGCATGTGGGCCCTCCCACACTCTTTTCTCTCTTCCCCTGTCCCTCTCTCTCAGAAATATTTGAAGAACTCTTCAAGAATGTTGACTACAGTTGCACAAATCCCACACCCTCAATTCCAAAAGAAGAAGTTAAATTTATCCCATTTGAATGTTATTGTTCTTAGCATGTAATTAGAAGGTTTTGAATTTAATATTCATTAAAATCGTTATATATCAGTCTATCATTTCTGATTAATCTAAGATGGTTAGTCATTTCTATGTTATTTGCATGCTAGAAGCGGAGTTTATTCAATGCGCACTTTGATAGCAGCTGTGGATTACGTTCATCACCATTAAAAAAAAACTAAAATTTGTTTATTTTATCGTAGTGCATAATTCGTTAATTGTATGTATTAATTCATCTATGTGCTGTTCTTATTAATATATAGCAACTATATCCTCAAAATTTTCAAATTTAAGAAAAAAAAAATGAAATTAATTACACAATGTGTGAGGTGGAGGATTTCTGACCCACTAGATCCTCCCCGCAAGGTACCAATCCACATACACCACCCACATCTAATTGGCGAGATGGGACGAATAAACAATCATTGTGTTAGTTTTTTTAGGTGAAACAAAATCAAAGAAAATAAATAAATCTTCAATTAAACTTTTAAAAAGTTTATCTGGTACTGAAAAGGATCAATTTTAAGTGTAATTGTTGCCTAGACATTTTTAATACTTTCGTTATTAGTAACAATA
The DNA here is from genome assembly GCA_028984105.1 of Lavandula angustifolia. Lineage (NCBI taxonomy): Eukaryota > Viridiplantae > Streptophyta > Magnoliopsida > Lamiales > Lamiaceae > Lavandula > Lavandula angustifolia. Next base: position 6,590,850 of record CM054826.1, on the reverse strand, counting down.
TAAGTCAATAACAATCATGTCTCTAATTAATTCTATTTGTTATAGAATATTTAGTAGCATACTACATATTTAGATAAAAAAAATCTAGGGAATATTTAAATTTAAATAAGGAGAGCTCGTTTAGGCTTGATTAAGCTCAAATGAGCATGTGACTCAAAAATCTAGTTAATATTGAGAATTCTCGACCAATCTTCACTGTACATTCCCTTGTCCATGCAAGATTTGTATTTCCTACGTTTCATTGATATTATCCCATTTAATTTTCAGAATTTCCCGTTTATCTTGTCTCATATTTAAAATGAAAAGAAATAAGTAGACTACAATAATTTAAATAAGTGGACTTCATTATTTTATACATTTGCACTCGATATCAACTCCGGCCGCTGAAACCCAATGAAACAAGATTCAATAGGACTAATGGAGTAGTAATTAGGTTTATGTGTATTACCAGAGTAGTGGGTCCATGAATGCCTGCGATAATTAAACCGTAAATTAAGCTACAGGAAACCTTTTTGAAAAATGCATGAATTTTCACAACAATAGATTAAGAGTGTCATTTTATTACATCTAAAATTGTTAGACAAAGAGTGAAATAGAGCTGGAAGTATCAAGTTGAAATGTTCGTAGCAGATCCCACCAGGAAACTATGCTTTAACATTGTAGTTATGTCTATAAATAACTTACTCTAGCATGTAAACTTATATTCTCCATCATCATCTCTTTCTCTCTCTGCCTCTGCCTCTGTCTCTGCCACAAAGTTGGTATAAGCTTATGCTTAATGGAAGGACTAAAACAAGTAAGTAGTTTAATGATTATGGACACACATAAGGGGTGATGAAATATGTATGCTAAATATGAATTCTTTGTTTGACAGGTTTTCAAATGCTTCTCAACTGGAGCTAACAAGTTCCTAACCAACACATATAAACTCGAAGATGTACCTCTAAATCTAATCACATGTCTCAGAAAAGAAAAGCACAATTGTTTGTATATTTGTATTCTATTCCACATAACTCTTGCTGAGATTGTTTTGCTCTCATACATTTCACCACGACCCTCTCCATCGCTACGAGGAAAATCTCAGCTTCTATGAAGATGCATGGGAGGGAACCCACACAAAATAGAGCTTGTATAACTGGTAATAATGATCACATCAAGTCTTTCTTTCTTACAAAATGAATACTTACGAATAGCGAATTCAACGACTTCTGTAAGCTTGATCACGGGAATGGAAGAGATATTGACATTTCGGAGTGACCTAGAGCTCGGCTTGAACAAGAACGTGTGCACTATCTTAACGCTGTAAGTAATCAACTCTTCTAATGCAATTGGCACCCACTGTAGAATTTTAGCCAAAAAACAGTCAGTTCAATTACAGATGGTTTCTATACTTGTGCTGCAGAGTGAGAGAGAAGATTATAAGGTGGTGGCTGTGGGAGGGAGATTGGTGTATAAAATAAATGGCGAGCTTGTGAGCACGCAAGGCGATTTGGATTATATCTTCGTGCTCAGTCCGAAGAAGGAGCTCTATATTGGCGAGAAGATTCCACCACACGTCATTTCTCGGTGGCGGTGACGTCATCTGCGCCGGGAATTTGGATGTGATCAATGGGAAACTCATGGTGTGCTTGAGTTAATTGTTATGAGTTTTTCAACATTTTTCTTTCCTCCTGTTTTTTGTTCGTTGTTGCTGCAAGGCCTTGTGTTTCAGCAGTGGACACTACCGTCCTGATGAGGGGGAGAATTTGAAGATCTTCAAACGGTTTCTTCGTAAAGAAAAAGTTGAAATTAAAGACGTTACGGTTAGTTGGATGACTTAGGAAATTAACTAAGGAATTGGAAGTAATTTGATGGGTTTATTTTGTTTTGCAGATAATAAGCCTGGACGGTGATGCTAGGAATATTTACAGCAACGAGGGTCAAATTTGACAAAGCTGAAGACTCAACTGTGGTGTAGGGGTAAAAATATCACAGGGGGAGATTTTTTTTTTGGTGTGTTGTTTGAAGATGGTGTAATTGCGTTTTATGTTTGTTTAATTTTTAATTTATTTTTTTTTGGTTTTTATGTAATGTTTGTGAATACATTCTTGAATTCCTCAAAAACATGTAAATCCAACCAATTATGCCTACTCCTTGAATTCCTCAAAAACATTCTTAATTAATCGTTATACAATAAAGTTGGTGAGTAACGTTCTTCCGGTGTTACCCTTCTCCTTCAGCTGGCGATAATTTTGATTACTTTTTTACAGATTGATTTGTGTTTTTTATTTTATTTTATTAATTTACCAGTTAAAATAGGAAACATAATAGAGATAAAAACACTATTTATGTAGGATCAATCACTAAGTTATTCTAATCTAATTCGTCATCTCAGTAGATTGTCAAAATATAATCTCTCACAAGCCCTTTTATTCTTTCTTTTTTCGACTCTACTTTCACCCATTGCATTGTCTTCCTTTTCTCTTTGGCGTTTGTTTAGTTTTTTCCCCTGTTCTTGCATTATTTATCTACGTACTACTTCTTTTCGATAACATGTTATTTTTAAACTAACGGACACAAAAACAAATTTCTGCACTAAAATTAAGGTTAAATATATTAAATCCTGTCGATTATTAAAGTTTTCTGCTAAGCCCTCTAAACTATGAAAAATTGCATCTTGTTCCCTTAATTATTGGTTGCAGAGAGCAACATTCCGACCAACATTTCCACTACATGTACAATTGAAAGATAATTTCGTAAAATCACAATAAATAATATTTTAAGAATTAATAGTTTATTTCCCCTACACATACAATTTAGTTAAGGATAATTTCCTGAAAATTTATAAGCGAAAATCGTGTTAAACCCCCCAAACTACTGTGTTATGTGCGGTATGCCCCCCAAACTATTATGTTTAGTAACTTACCTCCTGAACTTTTTACTATGGTGCAATATGCCCCCTGCTGTTAGTTTGAATGTTAACATAAACGGATGGTGAGTTTCCTTTTCATCTTCCTTTCCACTCGATCCCTTGTACCAAAAATTGGTGTTGCAGTCTCTATTCAACAACAATGTGAATAATGGCTTCAATTTTAACTGTGATCCAAGTTTCTTCCTGCTTCCGCTCCCATTTTGATGGGTTTAATTCTCAGTATCAATCCACCAAGGTATGCTTAATGCTCTGTTTTAACTTTTCATAGTTCAACTACAAGATTGAAATGAAATGAAGGAATGTGAGAAGTTTGGTTATTTTGAATGGGGCACGCGTATGGTCATTGTTCTTCCCACAAAAAACCACATCAAACAACACCACAAATCAATTCCATAAATTAATTGCACAAACACAACAAGATTTAACCGTTCGGGAGTTCAATAAGCCCAACTAGACTTTAATGGCGGTTTTGAATTTTCCAGCAACAAACTTACTCCGACCGGTCAACCGCTTTTGGAGACGCTGCCATTTTTCCGGTGCAACGCAGTTTAGGATTGTGGAGGCGCCCCACCAGCCGGCACCGATGGGGGAGAAGACCAAGTACAAGGATGAATTATTGGAGAAGGCGTTCATGACTCGCGGAAGATGAAGTACTGCGGTGGTCACGAGAGACGATGGCGAAGAAGAAGGGATTTGTTTCATTAACAAGATTAAGAAGAAACTCATCATCCGTTAATTTTAACATTTAAACTAACAGCAGGGGGCATATTACAACTTAGTAAAAAGTTTAGGAGGCAAGTTACCGAATTTAATAGTTTGGGGGGCATATCACACATAACACAGTAGTTTGGGGGGTTTAAAACGATTTTCGCAATTTATAATAGGGAAACTTACACAAAATTAATAATTTAGGGGTGAAAATTGCAAAGTCGATAGTTTATTGGGAATAACATAATATGTAATAGAGCAACATGCACGTTGCATTAAGCTAATTATCTTAGATAAAACTACATGCACTTGCATGCGTTGCCTGAATGCTGCTTTCTGCAACATATTCAATAGTTAAAGGAGGCAAAACGAAAAACTTCAATAATCGAAATAAAACACATTTATGTTTGTAAAAGGGAATTGAACCCCTCACCTCCATATATCCATTAATTCAACTAATTAAACCACTAAATTCCAGTTTATGAGTTGATCTTCAGATATATCTTTAAAAAAGAGAGAAGGTGCACAAATGGCCTTCAAGTTTACCAAAAAGAGCAAAAAATGTATGTTATGGTGTATTTTTGTTCTTTATAGCGAAAGGGCATTTGTGCACTTTTCCCGCCAAACTAACAATACATCGACAAATATATGACACTAAATTATTACGGTTTGCGAAATCTTCATCGCGTCGACAATGATAATCTTCATATGATGGAAAGTGGGATTGTTCATATCAGAAATTACATACAACTGCTGCTCTATCAAGCTCTCACTTCATCACGCGATTCTGTCTCGATTTTCTGAGTTTGGACCACCGCAAGTGAAATCTGGGTCGTCGACGAAGCTCACAGAGAGATCAGCTTTTGGTGACTCTACCTCCAAAATTACCTGATTTTAATATGAAACAACCAACCAAGCATTTACAACTCAAAATCACTACAACAAAAAAGAAAAAAAAAATGTCACAACTATGATATTGTTAGATGACTTACCACGGTGTTTTCTCCTGCTCGGAGAATCGGAGAAGGAACGTAGAGGTTGCATTGCGGCCCAGCCGACTGAAAAATCACCCAACAGATGAGGTAAAAATCTTGTGATAAATCATAAAATAGTAAAAGACAAGTGTTTTACCGGCCAGAAACGTCCTATGTTCATATCATTCACGAAGGCGACTCCCTTACTCCATCCTCTGAAAGATATATATGTATCTCCCACTACGGTAATATTGAATTTACCACTGTAAAAAGCTGGCTGCAGATTAACCTCTGCAAAAGAGGAACCAAAATGTTGGTACTACTATGATAGTTCATAGATATTCCTGATAAAGAGGGCTTGTTGTTTACTCTTTTGACCTTTCCGTTTATCACGAGCAGATTTCTCGAGAAACACCATACTCGTAGCATTGAGAATGACGGGGCTGGTTTCTTTCGCCTCATTGACATTTTCGAGAGAAACGGGAAGCATTTTCCACTTCTGCAGACGCTTTCCGTCCACATATACAGAAGACAAAATACCCTAAACCAGATTTTCAGACAATTCAGCCACTGCGAACGTCGAGGTTTCTTTGTATTACTGCTGTCGGAATATACACAACAAAGAAACAAAGGAAGTGTCCAAGGTAAAAATAGAAAGTTACTGGAGATTTACCTTTCTGTCAAATATATATGGCCCATAATTCAAGCGGCCCATGTTTTCAACCTACATGACCAAAATACAGTCACCATTAGCTGAGTGGAACAAGAACTGATTGCAACTGGAAGTTATAACGCAGTTGAAAAAACAAGTAAAAAACACTCTGTTTTAGATGAGCAAAGTAGCTGTATCAAAGTACCTGGATAATATCAAAGTAAATAAGCAAAACATAAGAAAGAATCCGTACCAAGATAAATAGTTGATTCTGCGATACACATATGTTGGCCTTTTCCCTCTCTCTTCAGCACATGAAATGAACACTTGAGCTCTATCATGCACCTGTTATTCTGAGATGAGATCACAATTAGGTAAACATAATGGGTGGCAGATAGAGGCGGATCCAAGATTATAATTAGGAGGGTAGAATTTGCCATTGTGGGGGTACAAATCTACAATTTTAGGAGGGGCGAAATAGCAAAATTTTCCAAAATATAAAGAAAATTTTGGTTAAATACGCGATTTGGCGGGTGTTGGTGTGGGGTTTGGGGGCTATCAAAAGCTAATTGTCATCAAGAAGGATTATGACCAGTCCAACAATGCATATTTGGGGAAATAAATTAAATGGAGTAACACATACTCAACTAGATTCAACGCAGAAAATATTTCTTTGCCAAATTTAGATAATTTACTTTCACAAACAAAAAGTATAATTACTTTTAAGTTCCTATGTGAAATAATTGCATGTTGATGAACACAACCAGGAATTTTCAGTAGTTATTGATATGATGATATGACCTTTGGTATGGACAAAGTACTTCCTTTGAGTTTTGGAGTGTACTCGGAGGCATATGAAATGAAGCCAAACATCTGCAGATAATGTAAGATGAAGGTGAAGTTGTTAATCCATTCATTAACCATGCTAAAGAATATACTTCATCACCTGTCCAACAGCTTCCATTGAGAGCGGGTTCTCGGACTCAACCACATCAACAAGGTCTTTCATCCTCATAGTGTTGTACAAAAATGAAACTTTATCTAGCTTAACACGTCCATACGCTATCTTTTCGTTATTGGCAGGAACAGAAGGTAAAGGCTTTGAACTATACTTTGCAATGACATTTCTCAGAGCTGCAAAGGATTAGATAATCTGTAAAGGCTTAGGTTTTGAATTTCATTCAAGAAATATGAGAAAATACAACCATCAAAGTGAATCTTGATGAGATAATCATGTGTTTACTCAAGAGGAGAGTATCAAGGTCAGATCTAACCTTTGTACTTTGCATTTTCGACATCACCGGATTCTCCTATCGGGGCATCCTAGTACAAGGAAGGAGGAGTCAAAATAGATTGTTGATTATAATTCAGGCTAGTACTTAAACCTTAACCATATCTATGGTCTTCTCACATAGTCATAGGACGTAAGATCCGGTTTGTAGTCCGACTCATCTTGTCCAGTATTAGCTCCGCTGTAAAATCCAAAGTTTGTTCCACCATGCACCATCTATAAAAAAAACATATGTAATTCGATGAGCAGAAAAAAGTTAGTTACAAGAAATGAAAGTTGAGGGGCAACGGCATACGTAGAGAACAACAGATCCATTGTTTGATAAAATCTTCTCCAAGTACTTGGCAGTAAAATCTGCATCAGTACTTGCAATAGTCTCCCCCCAGTGAGTAAGCCAACCAGTATAGAACTCTCTGAAATGATGAGAAGGTCGAGAATTATCGATATATGTAGCTATTCATATATAGTTTTATTAAAGAAAAAGGAAGAGAAACAACATGATACCAACGTTGATATAGGAGGTGATTTTCCTGGTGCATTGAACTGTTTCTGCAGCTTGAATATCGGCCATGGCTCGTCTCCGGTGCTGAAGTCCACGGCTGGAAAGAAAGAAACATTGTGCTGATTATTGATTAGAGTACTAGAAGTTCAATGTTTTATAACCAAGAATTGCAAAAGTATGTAATTGCTAATGATCCCATGCCACCCAAGTTACAGCTTGACTGAGTGATGGCTTTTGATAGGTAAACCAGAAACACTATACACGGAACATTGTCTAACCTGAGAAAACAGTATCTCCTCGAATAGTTCCTTTCTCAAGAGTTTCCCTTGTACCACCATCGGTCGTGTACCTATAAAAACCAGAAGAGATTCCAACAGACGGGGGAAGAAACGAAAAGTCAGTTACAGATAGCAATGCAGAAAGAGGAAAATCGAGGAAAAATTACACTCTATTTCAACATCTAGTGCAATTTAAGATGTCGATAACGTATAGTGAACTACATAATCCAGAGATATTGTAGTTTCACTCCAACTCCTTTTTTAAACAAAGTTACAGGCATTAATTGAATCAAAGAAGCTAATTTCTCAACTCTAAGTATTCTAGACTTACAATATGATTTCATCTCCCAGGTATCTTCTTGCTAGTTTGACCAGATAATGCAGGTAAGCTTTGTCATCCCCATAGGAACCAAATTCATTTTCAATCTGTTACATCTTCAGTTAGATAACAATAGGGTGGTCAAATATATGAGATAGTAAACTTGTTAGGGTTGATTTCATGTCAGAGTTTTTTTCGAATAGCATTTAATATTTAACTAATTTGAAATTAAGATTTCTTTTTGGATGTTTTATGGTGACAAATGCAGCACCTAGGACATATTATAATATTTGTATGCATTAGTAGTTTAATGAGTAGCAAAACCAGGCGGGTGAAGAAAAAGACCAAAAACTTCAAAGTAAAACATTAGAAAGAATTGTTTGTCTTTGAACAGAGAGTGGGTATGACAAATCACAAGGACTTGGTTATTAGCTTTTTATAAACGGAGGTACTACAGTTTTATATTACCTGAACCATTATAATAGGACCTCCATTGCTATAAAGAAGCGGAGACACTTTTGGGAGTAGAACGCTCCACCACTTTTCGATCTGAAATAATCAAAGATTAAGCACCAGCAGGTAATCATCTTTAAGAATATTTAACATTCCCTCTTTGAAGTTTGAACTACTATGATGAGCATACACTAAACGCTGTACTAAGAGTAAATTTTATGGCTACAAAATACCAATAACTATTAGTGAATCCCATCAATTTAAATCCGGACATCTTATCTTGTATGGCTTCTACAGTTCTTAAACTTAGTCGACTTTTATATATAACTTTTGCACAAAAACAACCTTACTAGGCACACACCAAGGTTCTATGATGCTTAAAAACACATTAACTAGGTTAACTCAAAGTAATTTTCACAATCTAAGCAGGTTCTGGATTTGGGGTTGAGAAAGGGTGGAAAATATACGTGGGGAACATACACAAACAATCACTTGCTGCTGATGGACCATGCATAGAATAGATTATACCAAGTCAAGGAAGGCAGGGTCAGATGATCTTAGTCTGATAGCAGGCTCTTCAGCAAGCAACCATGCAGGGAAGCCACCCAAATCCCACTCTACAACCACGATAAACAAGAAAAGGTAAAGGTAAGAACTGCCACAAAATTGCATCATAATTGTTAGCCGAAGAAAATATGCAAGATAATGTAATGGTATTCTAAATTTTAATTGAAATTTGAAACATCCAAGTTTTATTATCCAAGCATTTCAGAATACTTAAGAATTGAGTCAACCTTCAGTTAAGTAAAGACACAATGAGGATTAATTTAAAAAATCAATAGACTTTTAAAAGATAATATGTTATAAGAAGCCTAAAGAAAGTGTACTAACCTCCACAAATATAGGGCCCAGCACGCAGCATGACCAACATGTCCAATTCATTGCAGAGGTCGATAAAGGAGACTATATCTGCAATGCCCTCGAATACCAGATGGCCTTGTTTCGGTTCATGTAAGTTCCATGGTACGTAAGTTTGAACCGTGTTCAAGCCCAATGCCTTTGCTCTCATAAGTCTATCTCTCCAGTACTGAAACACATTGGTTTCTATTTAGTTAATAATTGAGTTATTATAATTGCTTAGATTAATAGTCCAACATTAGTCTTTGAAGCATCAATTTAAAACTTCCAATTCTATGTTTATTAAGCTGTGCAAGAACAAGTGTGTGATATTTGATATCCCAGTAGACAAAGGAACAGTCTAAAGTAGTCAACAAAAACACTAATATCACCGAGAAACGAAAACATACCTTAGGATGCACTCGGAAATAATGCAAGTCTCCCCCAATTATCCTAAATGGCTCCCCATCTTTCCAGAACATATCCTCTGCTATTTCAGATTTATGGGTATATCCCTGTAAAATTATATCATGTAAAAAGCATAAAAAAGTTTAGGGCATTGAATGTAAGAAGTTCTCTAAAATGTTCCAAAAGACACCCTCTTATTTTCTTGATCTTTAACACATAAATCAGTCCATCAAACCTCACAATCGGATATCCCTAACTAAACAAGTTTTCTTACTTCAACAAATCACAAACCATAACCAAACTAAAAGCCCAATTCATCATCATTCTTGCTCATATCCAAAAACAAGAAAATATTAAAAATGGACTGCTGAGTGAATGAAATTATGAAAATTATTGGGCATTGGATGTAAGCAGGCTCTAAACCGTTCCAAGAAATACCCTCTTACTTTCTTGATCTTGAACACATAAATCACTCCATCAAACCTCACCAATGGCTAATCCTAAACTAAAGAACCACAAACCACAACCAATGTAAGAAACCAATTCATCATCATTCTCTACTTTCCGATCTAAAAGCAAGAAAATATAAATAAAGTTAAAAAGCAAGAATCAGATAACTTACTTTATCCAAGTGAGATTGGGAAGAATCATGGGCAATGGAAGGCAGAGGAGCAAAAACACCCAAGACGAAGAGGGTTATCAAGATTATGAATATTATAGACATAACTCTTCTAAGACTTCGATTTCTTGCCATCTTTCTGAGCGTATGATGAAGCGCAGCGGCCAGTTTAACGCTCAAGTGGAGATGAAGGCTTTGTTTCTCGCTACCGCGCATCATCAGTCAAATCCCCAAGAAAAGACTTGAGCAGAAAGGAATTGAGAAATAAACGTGATTTATTCCATAGTTATTTTCAGTGATTACCACACATAGAATTATTACCGTTGCTGTTGAAAGCTGTAAAAACAAAAGGAAAATATTACCGTTGCCATTAAGACTTAAGCGGCACGGTAAAATACGCAATTTAAGCGTTATTGCCTAATTTATAAATTTTGGGCCCAATTTGAGATATACAATATATTTGGGCCTTTTTTTTTTTCAGAAATCAAACAGTCTTGATTGGATTTTGCCAATATCTGAGATGGGCCTATAATAAATCAATTTTAAAGACTTTTAAGACTCGATTTTAAATTTGTCTTTTGTCGTATGTATGATAAATTTAAAATACTCTACTGGAAATTTTAGATGTGTCAATTAAAATGGTAGTATAGAGTGACAACACAATGGGCCTAGGCATGTTACTTCCATTCTAGCTAACCTTGCTCACCTACTGCATTTTGCATGTGAATTTTTTTTGTCATAGAAACATGTACATATGAGAGAGAGAGAGTGGAGAGAGAGTAACATTTTTTTTTGTCATAAAATGAGGAACAAACTATGACTAGTACAGGAGTGTTCTATTTAGGATTTATGATAGTAAAATAAATACTTTTCGTATTTCTTATTCGAGTTGTCCTACATAATTTATCATATTTTTTTAAAAAGTAAAATAATTATTATATAAATTCTCATCTTTTTTTTATTGGATTCACACATCTATTTACAACCAACCAATTATCTTAATCTACATATCCAAATAAAATGAGATAAGCCAAAGGGACGGAGGGAGTACTGTATTAGGTTAGACTTTTATTATTTTGTTGGGCCAAGAACAGAAAATTTGTCGTCTCGACCGGCTTAAACACAACTAATTGTTAAATGTTTATGTTTGTAATTTTTAATTCTAGTAATTTATTTCACTCTCCTTGCTCATCTCATCCGCACATTTCAAGAATCTTTTACTTCTCTTCAAGAAATCCAGTTTTTTATTTTTTATTTTTAACTTGACTACTCCCTATTTCTCTACATTCACTTACATTAAATAATCTATTTATACACACATGTATGTAAATATAGGCACATCAATTTAGGGACAAGTGCAACTCTGCAAGTAAAGATGGATTCATTTATATATGGTCCAAGCATTCAATTTTAGTCATAGGCAGAATTCAATACAAAATTATTCTTGCTCCCACCATTTCAATAAACAGCATTCAATACATTCCAAACCAAGAAAGTGATGAATTCCCATTAATCTCCAATCCAATTTAATCGATTAATCTCAAGTTTTACTACATTTGATCAAAAGATGAAATTCCCATTAATCTCCAACCACTCTAATCAATAAAACTCAAGTTTTAGTACACTTGATCAAGAAGAATTCCCATTAATCTCCAATCCAATCCAATTCAACCAATAAATCTCAATTTTTAGTACACTTGATCAAGAAAAACATCATTTTTTTTGCATGAACACTTTAGAAAACTTCAACATATTGTCAGACATTCTGACACGAAACGGCGCCCCAATTGTCGTATCTCATATATTTAAATGTGTTGCATCTAATTCTAATGAAAAATACAAAATTCATTTATTTTACAATCCAAACACCGTGTTCAATCATCGCGTAGTGTCTTCGGCTTTTAGAAAATATTGTATCCCGTTTACATATCCTGTCGTATCCCTTATAGATGCAACATAGATCGTTTCACAAGGAGTTGAAATATATATATATACAGGTGTATGAACTAGGGTTTCAGAATTTGAGAGTAGATATACATTGAACAAGGTGAAGATTCTCCCTACCCCACCCCACCCCACGGTCCCCACCCCTTCAAAAAAAACGAACACTTAAAAATAATTCATTAAATTTAAGCTAACCTTGCCAAGATCTTTCACTTACTCTCATTACAAGAACCACTATTCATGCAGTTGGTGCTGCTTAAACCTGCAAAGCTTAGGATGTCGCTTTGAGACAAGGGCCTTAACCCTAAGAAATCCCTCGTGGTGACGTCATCATTGCCGCCATTGGAGGTGAAATGATTAAAACTTGCATGAAAATCCGAGATTTCTTGATGGTGATGAAATCCGCGGTTGTTGATCATCATATCATGGAGAAAGGAAGGGGAAGGGCTGGCGGTGCAGGTAGACCCGCCGTCCCTGATCCCAGCAGCTTTATTCCCGAATGGAGCCAAGCCACTGATGAACTGGTCACGTGAGGACAACTCTAGACCAGCAGATTGGTCACCAGCTGACACGTGAGCTCTGCTAAACATACCTGCGGGTGATGGAGTGCTGCTGCTGCTTTTGGAGCCCATTTGGGCTGCTTTCTGCAGCAATGCAGTGGCGGAGATGTGCGGCGGTGGAGGTGGGTGGTGGTGGTGGTGGAAGGAGAGGAGGGTGGTAGGATTGGGGACCATGTTAGGGTTTGGGTTTTCTTGAAATTCTTGAAAGACTGGTGACTTAATTAGGCTGGAATTTTGGTGCTCTTTCTTGATTGAGAACGGGAATTCTTGATTTGGGCAATTAGTGAATTGGGATTGAATTTGTTGGAGATTTACGTGATGAGGAAGTGAAGAGAGAGAATTTGAACCATTTTGGATTGGGATTGTGGATGTGGGTTTTCCACTTTCTTCTGCTAATGCATCACAGAAGGCTCTGTGTGTGATGAAGCTGTCTCTCCTGATGAAAGAGAAAATGCATGTAATAAGAAATCAAGAATCAAGAAAAGAGAAAAAAACACAGTTCACACACTAAAAAAGATTTATTATTATTTTTAATGGTGTGGATTTGTCATGTATTTGTGTGACTGTTTTCTGACTTCTAGTGACAGAGATATGGGTATTAATTAAGTTTCTGTAATGGTGTCATTAAATAATTTAATTAACAAGCATGTCCTAATATAGGATTAGACCAAAAAAAACACTAAATAAAAATGAAAACGAAGAACTAATTAAAATCAAATTCTCTAACTGAAATTAATGCTGGGCTGCTGGCTAGTGGCTGCTAATCAATTTCCTTAATTCTCTAATTAATAAAGATATATAATAACTAACAGCATGTCCTAATCAATTGACTCTCAAACTCTAGTTTGAAACTTGAAACCCATTCTAGGATTAGACCACAAAAAAAAAACTAAAAAAATGAATTCAAGAACTAAAAACCAAATTCTAACTAAAATGCTGGCTCCTAGTCACATCTCAATAATTCAAGATCCAATACTATCTCCAAATTTTCACAAAGATTAATTTGAAAAAAAATTATCAATTTACCTTGAAAAAAGTGTGCCACAATCACATCTATACTCTCTAGTGCCACAAGTTTTAGAATGTGCTTTCCAATCTGATTGAACTGCATACTTCTTTGAGCATTTATCACACTTCCACTTCTTCTCACCATGTTTTCTGCTGAAGTGTTTCTTGATTCCTGTAAGATCTCCCAACGCCCTTGATGGATCGTGGTGAACACACGTTGTCTCCGGGCAGACATAAACCTTTTTTCTTACATATTTGTTGTTTCTCTGCTTTAATTTCCATGGCAGATTGTGGCCTCTTTTGTGGAGCTGCAGATTCTGGTCTCTCTGAAACCCTTTGTTGCAGATTTCGCAGACAAATCTGTTTGTTGCCATGAGGGTTCTTGGGGAGAGAGAGATTACTTCTGAATCCGGGTCTGTGGAAAAATAGATCAAGGTTAGCTAGATTTTTAACTTGGGTTCTTGGTTTCTTGAAAGTTTAATGAAGTAGGATCAAGATTTCGAGCAGAAAGATTTGAGTTTTAGTTGAGATTCTTGGTTTCTTGAAAGTTTGATGAAGTGGGTTCAAGATTTGGTGCAGAAAGATTTGATTTTTAGCTGAGATTTTTGGTTTCTTGAAAGATACATGAAATGGGATCAAGATTTGGAGCAGAAAGATTTAATCTTTACCTGGATGGCCTGGTTGGTTTCTCTTTCTCTTGGACGGCGGAGCTTGAACCGTGTACGGCGGCGGATACATTTCGCCGCCGCCGTTGTTGGTGGAGGAGACGCTGGCTTCGTTGGAAGCAGTAGTGAGGTTGGAGATGTTCTCTTCTTGGATTGCTGAGGTTTTCATGATATTCTTGGGAGATGAACAGTCTGAGATTTTCGTGGGATGAGAGATAATATATCTATCTTGTAAGAGAGAGAGAGAGAGGGGGGGATTGAATCTATGTCTGAAAGTGTTGCATCATGGGATGAGAAGACGAAATAAGACAGGAATTTTGGAGATTTGAAGACAAACAAAAAATACTGACCTATAAAAAGGCTAATTAAAGTAGGTGAAAAAAATGGACAAATTAAGTGTTGTTCGAAGGTTTTAATTTCTTGTTTGAACCTCTCTTTTTTACAATGGCTTCTTCTTCACCTTTGGCTTCAACCCACAAGACAACTTTTTATTTGAAGAGAGAGAGATAGAGATTCACACACAGGTTTCAATGGAGGTTTTCTTGCTAAAATCAAGAAACCAATTATAGTCATGCATGTATATTTTCTCTCTCCTAATCTCACTTTTTCTGCGTGTATTTGATGAGAGAGAGAACTAGAGATAGTCGTGGATGAGAAGAGCCATAAAAAACCACATCCCTACGGCTAACTCTGACGTGCACTTTCTGTCTAACTTCTGTTTTCTTCTCCAAAACCCCATAAAAATCTAATCTTTCTTTACTCCACACTCACTCAATCACTTTACAATTTTCAAAAAAAAAAAAAAAAAAGACTCCACTTCTCTCTCATATAGTAATAAAAATTAACTAAAAAAAGTAGCCACCATATTTTAAAAAGGAGTTCGATTTGTATATGATTTGCAGCAAAGAAAGGGACTTTCATTTGTATAATTGTAATATTTTTAATTAGTAAACTCTCCCTTTCAGTTTTTTTTACCATGTAAATGATTGAGTAATTGATTAAGGCCTTTGAGTAAAAAATCCCATACCTTTAAAAATGTTGTATTCCGTTTTATTGTTACTGTCATAGTATTGAATTGTCCCATTGATATTGTCTTCTTTTCATAACATTAAGAATTATAAAAAATTATGTGGACTCATATTATTTACACATAAAAATTAAGTTTTTTAAATTCCATACTGAAATACTACATGACAGTAGGGGTGGCAAAGTAGCGGGCCGGGCCGGCCCAGGCCCGCCCACCGGGCTTTTAGCTATTTACCGAGTCGGGCCGGGCCCACCCGAAAATCAGTCGGGCCCAAAAATCTTAAGCCCAGCCTAGCCCCGGGCTTTCAAGCGGGCGGGCGGGCTTAACCCGAGTTTTTTTTAAAAATATAATCGAAATTCGAAAGTTGAAAGTTAAAACCAACAAAAATAAATTAAAAACAACTTTAAGTGCAAAATATGAGTCTTTTGATGAGTTGATATTTGATAACAATTAACAAAACAAGTTAATAGATTGGTCTATGATCGAAAACTCAAACTATGAAAGACTTGAGACGTTTGAATTCCTCTTTTTCTATCAAAATTCTTTCTTTTTAGTATTGATTTTTGACCTACAACAAGATATAATAAATAAGTTGGGTAGAAATTAATCATTCAAAAATCAAAACAAATAAAAACAAACAAAACAAATAAAAAAAATATAATTAACAATTAATTTCTGGCGGGCTTTTATAGGCCCGAAACCCCGGGCCTTTTTAGGCCCGAGCCCGGTAAGCCCGGACTTTTCATCGGGCGGGCTTTTTTAGGCACGGTTCATTTTGGGCTTCTATTTTCGAAGCCCAACCCAACCCATCGGGCCGGGCTCATTTTGCCACCCTACATGACAGTAGGAATGAGACACATGGAATAATTTTCTTCACTTTTATTTTTACTGTAATTAAATTAAATCGAGGCACGTGCTATTAATCAACATTATTGTTGAATATTCGTACATAAAGAGTTGGAACACAAAGTATAATATATGTTGGGAGAAATTGAAAATCATAATTAATGTGTTACAAATTGACACCTTTTCTAGTAGTTCATGCATGTTAACGCAAATTTTGGTGATAAATAAATAATGATGCAGATTAAAGTAAAATAAAGAATAATAATTCTTTTGCCACTATCCTGTTTTATTCATGGTTTTGAAATGGCATATTGCTGAACAAAAGTATCAACATGCTATTCCAGCTCACCTGCCATGATCAAATATTATAATTTTTTTTTATTAAAATAACGCATATGTTCTCTTTAAATATATACTAATGGGCTAATATAAAAATGTAATCCCCATCCTAGTATTTACATCTTATTGGAATTGAACATGAAAATTAAAACATAATCTGTGAAAGTATAAAGTAGTAGAGTAAATTTATAAAGTTGTAAAGTCTACTTATTTAAATGATTGTAGTCTATTCATTTATATCTAGTTTTTTAAAATAAGATATAAATAACGACTGACGCATTAATAATGACACCGAGGAATATATGATTGTTACTTGTTTATTTAGAATGGCTAATAATTGTATATTAATATTTACATGGGAATAATAATTAGCTCTCTATTATTGGGAGGCATCAATCAGTGTGAATTGCTTGAGATCTTGAAATACCATGATCCACATAGCTTTATTTAATATAAAATATTACAAATATTGATAATCAAAATTTGACCAAGTCTATAATATAATTTGATCAAACTTTTCAAATTATTATAAATTAAGTCAATGTAGTCATTATGAGGTGGGGTCAAGAATTGCAAAGGGTCCAGGGACAATTATTTGATTTGGGAAATCAGTGGACCTAAAAATAAATTAAAACTCAATAATACAACAGAGAACACAAATTTCCCAATAAGAGGATCAATAAAATGAAATTCACATGTACTAAAAGTATATGCTAGATCTGTTTCATGCATAATGCCAGCTAATCATGCTTTATTAATCACAAGAAAGAAAAGGGTAAAAAAAGTGAATCTTTTTAGACATCCATCAAAGAATTATTCCAACTAATCAAGAAAGTTTGAATCTTTAGAAAAAAGAAAATGATTTCCTAACAATAATTTGCAATTGAGAAAGAACATAAAAATGATGAAGAAACTGGGAATTTTTCTCCTTTGCCAGCTTCTTCTAAACTCATACTGTTTAAAGACAGCAGCAAAAACAATAGTTGGAGACAAAATGATCTGAGAACTTGAGAGCTATAGAGTTACCGGAACTCTGAGCCCGTCGTAGCTCAGTTGAGTGTCGAGGCCTTCCGTCTCCTTCAACTCCATCAAATATTTGCTTACCTTCTCATGATCCATCAAATGCATCATACCTTCAAAATACGCAGAAAGAAGTATCATCGGATGATGGTTTAGGGTTAAGGGTTTAGGTGGATCGATGTCTTGAGATCGCTAGATGATGTTGAAACTTAGTGCAGAATCATACTGTTAAAAAACATTTGAAATTGAGAAGATGCTGCAGGAAAAAAAATGTTTTCTTGAAGAAGCATATGGTATAGTAAGCTTACCGGTGAAGTAAGTTTGTTTTGGTCGGATTTTCCTAACTTCTTCCAGAGCCTGAGAAGTTTTAGACACATTGTATGAGTAGGAGCTCAATTAGGTACGCTTATATATCAGTATAAATATACATATATGTAAAATCTTACTCTTTGTAGTCCAAAATGAGTTGCAGAAGATCGATCTGGTCTTAGAGCGTCCTAATATGGAAGTGAGAATAAGTTGATTATAATGCAAAAATGCAAATGAAAGGAATGGAGTGTGTGTGTGGAGAGAGAGAGAGAGAGACCAGAATAAGGATGTCGCAGTTATTTAGAAGAGGGTAAGTCTCATCTGGTATATCACTAACGTCGCTAGAAACACAAAGGAAGGAGACTGATTATATTAAATAAAGAATGTGGAGTCACGAGCAAGAAAACGTAGTTTCATTACCTATTGTAACAAATATTGCCAAAACGAAAGCCCCAAGAACGATAGCCACGGCCATGCCATACGGGTAGAGGTGTAAACTGCAAGATAATGATACAGAGGAACAAGCTAAAGGCAGAATCTCGGAATGAGTGGTACAAATATAATGCTTGGCTTATGAGGCGGAAAAAGACTCACCTCGAGATCACGTACTGTAAATGGCTCTTCTTGTATTATGTTAAACTGCAAGGTTGAAACTGCAGCACCAGCTGTGACGCTGCTTGTATCTACCAAATAATAATGAGTTTTCTTCATTACCTGAAATCCCATCAATGAAACTAAGATTGGCCGTTCGAGCATGGAACCATTGATAAACTCAAATAATGGATCAAAATGACTGTACAGTAAGAAGTTCAATAATGAGGTGCAGGTTATAGGCCTTGATCGATCATAAATAGTAAATATCTATTTTAAGTCCACTCTTGTAGAGATTGATTTTATATAAATCTTGAATTATACAAGTAAATTGGATGGATATGACAATTTGGAAATCCAGAGCATAATTTTGATTACTTGCTGACATAATTTTGATTACTTGCTGTCATAATTTATAAATTCACAATAGAACTGTAAAATAGCTATTCTTCAAGCAATGCACATTTAGCAAAGATTGAGGACCTCAAAATCGCGTTCTGCTGTATATATGGGAATAGACTGCTGAATATTGTTTGTCCAATCACGTAGATCATCCAACCCTGAAGAAACAAAAGCCCTCTTATGAGCATACTCGTCGTGCATATGATGATGCCAATCATACACAAAATATACAAAGTAGTCATGTCAGAGACCTCCAATTGCATCAGCATGAGAATGAGTAATAATAACCGCATCAAGTGTTCTTATCCTGGCAGAAACAAGTAGTCACAAAAAGGAACTTGCATGACAATATGGAAACTTACATAATAGTAAGTAGATTTAAAGGAAAATTCAGAACAATTAGCTACAAGAGAATCTTTTTGGAAGAGAGGATAGAAGAAGAAATGTCCAGGCAGAATATTTTGGTAAAGCAACTAAATACGAACTTTTCAAGACATTCTTCCTTTTCAGATGATTAACAAGATAACAGTATCAAGTACATAAAAAGAATTTTAGAACACGCAATAAAACGCACGACACAACGAATATAAACCGAGGCCCGCCACATATTTCTGCATGTTTGGAAGTTATATACATTTTGGTATCCATATAGCAGCCTAAAGGTAAACAAGTTGAGTTAGCTTACCCATAAGCTGGGAACCACCTCAGAGCACTATGATAGAAAAACCTGCATTAAGCATGATGACAACTTAGAAGATATCATATAATCCCTCCATCTCAGATACACAATCCACTTGATATATAATAGTGATGCTTCATTAACCCTCATAGTAATAAATGAAGTGAAGTAAGAATTTAGTGACAAGTTAGTGAATGCAAACTAAAATCAAAGAAAACAGGGGGAATCATAAACATACTTCCCAGCATCAATAAGAATGTTACATTTGCCTGATGGGTTCAAGTAGCGAACAAGCAGGCTTGTGTTGAGTCTCCTATTTTTGCTATCTGGCTCCGTAGCCTTTGAGCAAACCTATTAATGGAATACAAGTTGCTGACTGCAATCTTATTGTTGAAACCAAAGCCACCTAATCTATTGATATTATTGGGCGTGTAGGCTTACTTTACATTTCCTGATAGGATGAGTGAGGCAGCTAACACGCGGAATCCCTTCACTAGTCCCCGTTCCAATAAAGATGATTTCCGATTGTTCAGCAGGAGCCTGCACTCCACTGGAATCAATTGTAGAACCTGTACATTATACCCAACCTCAAACACTCATAGTAAATCAAGCCACTAAGCAATTACATAGCATGCTATTATGATTGATATAGAGGAAAAACTCTTGCTTCAACTCTTATCTCATATACTCAATTCACCTCCAAAATGATAAATAAACTTCAAAAACTCATAACAAATCAAGGCCATTATAATAATTATATCAATCAACATTACATGACTGCTTAGCCTCTAGGTCAACTAGACCAATTTTACAGAATTGTTAAAGCTCCATTCACTATCTCAATAGTACAGTGATTAAATCATCAATGCAACACATAATCTTGATACAAACGCCGCATTCAACTACAATCATCCATAAATTCAAACTTTAATCAAACAACAACAACAAAAATTGAGTTTTGCAATTTCTCAACTTTGTCTAACGATCATATCAAACTCAACGAGGAAAAACCCCTCAAAAAGAGAAGTGACGAAATTGAGAAAACTAACTGTAATGGAACGATGCTCGGACGATATGGCTCCAGCGAGATGACTCGTTTACTGCAGCAGTGAATGGCACCTTCCTAGAGAGAGAGAACGGGTTGATGGATCGGGTTAGACGGACCCACGGAGCATGAATCGGACGTACAATCCCAAAGGAGATAGGTACAGCCATTTTTCTTTTAATTCTTTTCTTTGATACAGTGAAATTCATCAGTTTATATATGGTGGAGAGGGGTGAGCAGATATTTACAGATAAGTCCCTCTAAATTATGTTATTTGCAGAAATCTACATAACGTTTACGTACAACTAGTTAATACTTTTTCCGTTAAATTCAACTACCGCATTTAATTATGAGCAAACAAGTCAAATTACTACTCCCACAATCCCAAAAAATTTTAGTCAGCGTGCGGATGTTAATTATGTGTAAAATTATACTCCCTCCATTTCACTCCATTAGTCCAATTTTCCTTTTTGAGTCGTTCCACTCCATTAGTCCATTTTTCTTTTTTAACTTAAAATAACACTCTTATATATTCTAGTGGACCCCACTACTTTATACTACTTTATACACAACAAACAATTTTCTTAATCTCCGTGCCGAAAAGAAAGTGGACTAATAGAGTGGAACGGAGGGAGTATAAAATTAAATGTAATAATTTGTTAAAAATGAGAAATAGATAAAAATTTTAAGACGATTCAATATGATATAGTAGACAAGAATTTTTGAATATGTTATTTCTTGTAATACTCAATTATATAGATCATTAAATTATTAGAATTTATTAAAAAGTTCAAAACTTAGTTTTCTCTAAAATTGTACTCCCTCCATCCCATAATTATTGACTTGTTTATTTTAATATGTAGATTAAAAAAGTGGATGAAATGAATTAAAGTGGTGGTATTTATTAATTTAAAGTCATTATATCTGTAAATTCTCTTTTTTAGAAACAAGACAACTTCTATAATTGAACAATCCAAAAAAAATACAAGCCAATGATAATGGTGGGAATGAATTACCTTCTTATATTTGGTGTGTTATTGTACTACCAGTTAGACTTTTACAAATATCTCCAACATTCTATAATTTACAAATTAAAATATATGAACTTTTTTATTATCTCTTCACATAATCACATGTGGTGTATTATTGTACTACAAATTAGGCTTTTACAAATATCCCCAACATTCTATAATTTACAAATTAAAATATTATGAAGTTTTTTTATTATCTCTTCACATAATCACATGTGTATTATTGTACTACAAGTTAGGCTTTTACAAATATCTCCAACATTCTATAATTTACAAATTGAAATATTATGAAAATTTTTAATTATCTCTTCACATGTGTTATCATATATACATACTACAAGAGAATGATATTTTATTCAATTTATTCCACCAATTTTAAAAACGAATTTGCTGCCTGAATTTCTGCCATAAAACTGCTTGAGTTCACATGCCTGATAAATAAAATATATTGCTATACTCCAACTTCAGATGTATAATCTACAAATTATAATCTCCAATTATGTCATAGAATTATCATTAAATTCCAAGAAATTATTTCTACATAGACTCATAAACTTAGTCTACTTTTCAAGATACGAGTTCATGAGAAACTTGTCTTCAAGAAGTTATGATGTTTCCTTAAAAAAAAATGAAAACAACTCCCCAACCAATAGCTCTTCCACACAAGACGCTTCCAATGGGACGAAGGGAGTATAAAATTAAATGTAATAATTTATTAAAAATGAGAAATAGATAAAAAATTTAAGACTACTTAATATGATATAGTAGACAAGAATTTTTGAATATGTTCTTTCTTGTAATACTCAATTACATAGATCATTAAATTATTAGAATTTATTAAAAAGTTCAAAACTTAGTTTTCTCTAAAATTGTACTCCCTCCGTCCCATAATTATTGGCTTGTTTATTTTAATATGTAGATTAAAAAAGTGGATGAAATGAATTAAAGTGGTGGTATTTATTAGTTTAAAATCATTATATCTGTAAATTCTCTTTTTTAGAAACAAGATAACTACTATAATTGAACAATCCAAAAAAATACAAGCCAATGATAATGGTGGGAATGAAGTACCTTCTTATATTTGGTGTGTTATTGTACTACCAGTTAGGCTTTTACAAATATCTCCAACATTCTATAATTTACAAATTAAAATATATGAACTTTTTTATTATCTCTTCACATAATCACATGTGGTGTATTATTGTACTACAAATTAGGCTTTTACAAATATCCCCAACATTCTATAATTTACAAATTAAAATATTATGAAGTTTTTTTTTATTATCTCTTCACATAATCACATGTGTATTATTGTACTACAAGTTAGGCTTTTACAAATATCTCCAACATTCTATAATTTACAAATTAAAATATTATGAAATTTTTTAATTATCTCTTCACATGTGTTATCATATATACATACTACAAGAGAATGATATTTTATTCAATTTATTCCACCAATTTTAAAAACGAATTTGCTGCCTGAATTTCTGCCATAAAACTGCTTGAGTTCACATGCCTGATAAATAAAATATATTGCTATACTCCAACTTCAGATGTATAATCTACAAATTATAATCTCCAATTATGTCATAGAATTATCATTAAATTCCAAGAAATTATTTCTACATAGACTCATAAACTTAGTCTACTTTTCAAGATACGAGTTCATGAGAAACTTGTCTTCAAGAAGTTATGATGTTTCCTTAAAAAAAAATGAAAACAACTCCCCAACCAATAGCTCTTCCACACAAGACCTCTTTTCGTCAAGAAAATAGTATTTTATCTCGTTTTTCACGATACGCAACACACACGTAGAGGATATGTGCATTAACATTATGTGATAGATATACGGACAAGAATTCCATGGAATACAATGGTGTTGACCTAGACATTTCAACTTGAAATGAAAACCACAGTTCATAGATGCTTGCATCTGCACACAGAAGAGAGAGAAGAAATTAAATAACTAAATGCATTTAAGAACTAAGTTCTTCCAGCCAAACAATCTATATCTATATATGTATGTATTATGTATATATAGATAGATAGACTTCCTCTGTTCATAGCAGAAGCTGAAAACAATGGCATATTCTCTGTATTCTTGGCTGATAATTTGCTTCATATCAGTTCTTGAAATTCAATCTTCCTACAGCACTAATCTCAGAGATGATCAGCCCTACAGAACTGCATATCACTTCCAACCTCCCAAGAATTGGATGAATGGTAAAAGGTCTACTTTTTCTTGATTATTACAACATAAATGTGTTCCTTCAATTTATGGCTAATGTTGTTCTTTTTGTGGGCATGTCTTTCTGGAAATCTTTGGATTCTCTGATCCTAATGGTGAGTTTCTCTCTCTTTCCTAACTTGTCAGTATCAAAACATAGTAACACAACTATGTTGTAAATAATAACAGAAATACAACAATCATAATAGTGATTGTTTAATTGATATATAATGCAGGGCCTATGATATATAAAGGGATTTATCACTTATTCTACCAATACAATCCTAAAGGAGCAGTATGGGGAAACATACTATGGGCACATTCTACATCAACAGATCTCATCAACTGGACCCCCACCCCATTGCAATCTCCCCGACCACTGAATCTGACATCAACGGATGCTGGTTGGGTTCTGCAACAATTCTTTCCAAGGGAAAACCGGTCATTCTATACACAGGGATCAATCTACAAAACCAACAAGTTCAGAATGTAGCAGTACCGAAAAATTCATCCGATCCGTACCTTATAGAGTGGATCAAGCCGTCGCATAATCCAGTGATGGCACCAACAGAGCAGAATATGATCCATGCTAGCTCGTTTAGAGATCCCACTACAGCTTGGTTAGGCCGCGATGGGCGGTGGAGAGTGATAGTTGGGAACAAGATAGACAGAAGAGGGAGGGCTCTAATGTTTAGGAGTAAAGATTTTGTTCATTGGGTTGAGGCTAAGCATCCGTTGTATTCAAGAAGAAATACCGGTACGTGGGAGTGTCCGGATTTTTACCAGTTTCAACTAGTGAAGATGGAGTTGACACATCTTTGGTTGGAGAAGGGGTTAAGCATGTGTTGAAAGCAAGTATAAATGATGGGCTTTTTGAATCTTATGCTATTTGGACATACAATCTTGGAAAAGATGTGTTTGTCCCGGAGAAAGATTCGTTGATGCTGGATTTGCAGTCAAGGTATGATCATGGGAAGTATTATGCTTCAAAGACCTTCTTTGATAGTTCAACAAAGAGGAGGATATTGTGGGGTTGGATCAACGAATCCACAGATGCTGCCACTGATATAAAAAAGGGATGGTCTGGACTTCAGGTAAGTTCTTGAATTTTTAAATAAGTCGAGTGAAAAAAGCATGAAATTTTAGTTGTTGCATTGAATAATATTGAATATTACCACTCCCAATTGTTCAGGCGATTCCTAGAAAGATTTGGCTAGACAAATCAGGAAACCAATTAGTGCAATGGCCAGTTAAAGAAATTGAAAAGCTTAGAAAAGGCAAAGTTATCTCTTCCACCAAAGAACTAAAAGGAGGATCAGTTCTTGAAATATCAGGAGTTACAACCTCTCATGTAATAATAACTCTTTCTTTTCTGCATATTTTGTTCTATTTGTCAACCCTTTATCCCATCCTTTTCATTTAAACTAATCTTGTAGTTCAGAAACTAGTCATTTATAGAGGTGGATATTCAATTAATGACTATGTACATAGCTCCTTTAAGTTGACTATGAGATATATTGCAGGCAGATGTGGAAATTTCATTTTAGATCTCTACATTTAAAAATGTAGAGCTGGACCCAAGCTGGACTGACCCTCAAGCAATTTGCAATTAAAATCATGGAAAAGTCAAGGGTGGGGTAGGACCATTTGGCCTATTAGTATTGGCATCAAAGAATATTCAAGAATATACTTCAGAGCTTTCAGAGCCAAAAACAAATATGCAGTACTCATGTGCAGTGACCAAATGCAGGTTCTCGCGTGTTCTCACATGATCCACTCCCTACATATAATTATTTCATTTTCTTTTAATTCCTATTATAGGTCTTCTTTGCACCTAAATTATGATAAGACTACATATGGAGCGTTTATTGATCTGGATCCTATTAAGGAGAAACTATCTCTGAGAACTTTGGTAAGTTTTGCTTACTTTAATTTAGTTTAGAGAGAAAGAGAGAGAACTCGAACCTAATGCATTTTTTTTTACCGATTTATAGATTGATCATTCAATCGTGGATAGCTTTGGTTGAGAGGGTAAGGCTTGTATCACAGGCAGAGTTTATCCCTCAGTGGCCATTGATGGAGAAGCACATCTGTATGCCTTCAACAACGGGACTAAGACTAACACCGTTAAGATCTCGAAACTGGCTGCCTGGAGCATGAAGGCAGCTCAAATTAGTTGACGGAATAATAAGCAATATAATAGTAAATGTCATACCTCCCACTGTACCATTAGCAGAAATGAATAAAAATTGCTCTTGCATTGTTGTAGAGGTTGAAATGGTATGAAGTATGAACCATGAGTTAATTTACATTGTTGTGGAGACAAATAATGAAAATAAAACTTTACTGGTATATAAGCCTATGGAAAATACCGCGGATCAGTGTATTACAGAAGAGATCGGATGAGCAAAAGCCATATAAGTACATGGTCAGAATGATTTCACCTAACAACCATGGCAAACCTATTCCACAAAACAGAAAGTGGCGAAGCAAAAGTGTCGCAAACTATGAAATTGATGTATGCAGATGCAAAGAAAACAAAAACCAGTTTCATGAAGTTTTTATGCCATTCTACTGCTGCTTGCATTCTGGAGGGCGTTCCCCTGCTTGACCCTCCCCAGCTTGTGCTCTGGCACCTTTCTGTAAATAAAAGAAACATAGAAAGCTTGGTAAGTCATATCAAGTATACCATATTCAAAATTTAACAACAAAAGAAAGTAGAAACAGTAACATTTTACAAGGCTGAGCTAAACTTTTGAAATCAAAACTTTGGATTCCAAGCTTAAAGTTAAATATATCACCTTTTTCCTGCTCTTGACTTCAACTTTTTCCTCCTCATCATCGTCCTCATCGTCATCTTCCTCATCTTCGTCTTCTTCTTCATCATCATTATCATCATCATCTGATATTATAAGTTCATCACCTTCAGCAGTCTCCCCAGTAAACCATGAGACAGCATGAGGGATAATTTTATCACGAATTGTGGAGCTGCAGCGAGTAAAAGTAATGGTAAGCGATTTGTCTCCACATATACCTAAAAATTGCCAAGCTGGAAATGGCAAGCATATTGGGAACTCCTCAAAGCAAAAAACAGAACACCAACTAACCCAATGTCATAGTCTTGTTCCATCATATTTTGAAGTTCTTCAGCCTATTAGGACATATGAAAAAACAATAACGGGAAATATGAGCACATGATATAGTGATAATTTAGAGCTTCAGGTTCTGATGATAAGGGAACGTCATATATACCTCATCCTCCTCGATATCATCTTCATCTTCTGGTACCTCCGGTGGACTAAAGAAGTTAAAAAAGCTCTCACACTTTTCAGTCTTAATCATAGGTTTTGCATTTTTTGCTCCCTTCTTTGGTTTCTTCTTTAACACCTTCTGAGTCAAGCATTTGCCAGGATACCATTCAATCTCTGTCCTGAAAGATCATGAAATGCATAAAAAAACTAAAGTTCTGCTAGTAAAAAGTTGGAAATAACTAAACGGGGCACCTTAGGTGAACAAACAAATTACCCAATTGCCTTCTCTAATATGGGCTCGCCATCATCAATCATATAATACGTTTTCGTAAGTACAGAATTCTTGAAAAAAGGATTGGTATCAAAGAAGAACTCGAGCTTAAAGCCTTTGGGATTATCAAGCCTACACCACTTAATATCTTTAAGACATTTTAGAGCCTCTTCATCACGCTCAGTGATCTGAACAAGGATATATCAAGATTTCAACAGAAGGTAAATTATAAGAGAGATAACAAACAGTGTGCAGAAATACCAACCTCCTCAGCCAATATTTCATTATTCTTCATCGCTTTCAGCCAAAAGTCAGGAACACCTTTATCTGAGATCAAGATTCTACTATTAGCTAAGCCATTTATGAGGAAACCAAACGCATAAAGAAACTAAACCAGTGCTCGACAACAATAACATAGCACAATCTGAAGCCTAAGCTTTACCTTCATTGGATTTGTCTACTCCTTCAACTTCCACAACACCATTCACAATTTCAAATCGCTGTAGCATTTTAGGCAAATATATCAATAGGAGTTTTATGGCTTACTATAGAAAACAGTAAAAGAACATCAAAACCACCTACTTTAATATATAAAGGATCATAAAGTTTCTGGTATTTGGCTTCAAGTGCTGTTCTCTCCTCAAAAAACTTCGCCTCTACCTCATCGTGTTCGCTCTGCAATTTGGAGAACATGTTAGACTAACGCAATGATCAGCACTACAAGTTACAAAGAACTTACTTCAACTAAATGGCATAGTAAACTACTACAGAAAAATTAAAAATCTTGGAACCACCACTAACAACCAATCAAAAAAAAAGTCTGCTTAACACTTCAATCAACATAACTCAAAATACAAGATTTAGCAGAAGCCATACAACAAAAACATCAAAACAAACTCATACATAAATCAGAGAAATCATAAAAAACCTGAATTTTCCTCAGCGTCTCGACGCGCTCCCGCACTTTAGGCCGCAGTGACGCCATCACGTCCACGTGCTGCAACGCCAAGTCCTGCAGCTTATCCTACAAACCGAAGTCAACAGCTTCAATCACAGCAGAGTTGAAAAGGAAGAAACAGGAAGCGAAAATCACAAACCTTGAGGGCATTTACTAAACCCGCACGGTCCTCTGCACTCAAAGCTGCAGAAAAGTTCAAAATTGAAACAATTAATCACGAATTCACACTTCCAAGAGAGAGAGAGAGAGAAAGTGAAGTGATATGTAGGAAAGAGTAAAGCACCGGCGGCGGCGGCGGGGAGGGAGGAGTCCAACTCGGACATATCGAAGTCGTCTTTGTCTGGATTACTCATGACTGCATAAAAAAAGAGGAAAATCGATAACCGAAAACCTATATAGAGAGAGGAAATTCAAGATTTAAGGATTGGTAAAATTGCTGTGATTGGACCGCGGTGGATGTAATTGATTAGATATGGAAATTATTTACAGCGACGCGAGATTTGCGTGTGTAGCTTCCTACTTGGAAGGATATGCAGGTCTCTCTCTCTCTCTCTCAATTATTTGTTTTTTAGGAGAGGGATAACAGTATATAGCTGTTATCTGGACCGGGCTTTGTAGCCTGAACGCTTAACGGGCCGGTATGGCCCACTTCACAGATTTAAACAAATATCGGCCCAATAATAAGCCCAAGCAAAATTTAACCAAGGCCCAAGGGATCCCGAGAAGGTAAACAGCGAAATCGTAACGGGTGAAATTGAATTCAAGAAAAGAGAGCCGCTAGGGTTTCCACAACCCCAAAATTTCTCGAAATCGAACCCTGATCTGGGAGCAATCGTCGACCTCCATCTTCATCATCATCCAAGATTAGTGAATTTCTAGCTAGCTGGTTAGGTAATTTGTCCGGGTCTTTGTTTAGGGTTTCCCCAAAAATTAGGGGAATCGGAAAGGGGGTGAACAAATGCTGGAGAAAATATTATCTAATTGTTGCAGGTTCTTAAAGATTTTTTTCTTTTGTATAGGTAGGAAATAGAAAAAGAATGGAATACGGTGTGCCCGATCAAAACATCGCCGTTTACGGCGAAGATGAAGAGCAATATGAAGGGCATTACGGCGGGCATTACGGCGCAGAAGAGGGGAACTACGGTTCAATTGATAATGTAGGTGATAGTGCAGGACTAAAGCATGACTCTTCGTCGTCTGCAGGGTTAGTTTGTGTTAGCTTAGTCTTGTGTCCGTTAGGTCTCAAAAACATGATAGAATTTGAAAATTCCTTTGATTAGTTTGGTATTGTTGTTGTATTATGAGGAGTGAGATCGAGGGTTTGGGTTCGATCCCCAAGAAAATAAGAGGATGTGAAAAAATTGTAGTAATTATTGGTTTTTTTGTTGTGATAGCAAACTTTTCGCCGGTGGCATTGCTTGGGAGACTTCTGAAGGTATAATTATTCCTCTACTTTTCCCATTTGGTTTGTTTGTTAGATTTTATCATTCTTGATTTGAGTGAGGGAGAGAGATTGTTATTTTGCACTTCTGTTTGGATTCCTTCATATTGTGGTATATGAATGAACCTCTTTATTGTGTGATTGGGGTTGTTGTTTGGTAGATTATGTATTTCTTGATTTGAGAGAGAGTAAGAGATTGTTATTTTATGCTTCTGCTTTGGTTCGTACATATTGTGGGGTAGAAATCAACCTCTTTATTGTGTGATGCTGTTGGATTTGATTAATTTCAGTAGCTTAACATCTGAAGTGGCATCTTAGATTAGTAGACATTTATGCTTACCTACTTTGGAACTACATTTTGCAGATTCATTCAATAGGTATTTTAGCATGTATGAAGAAATTAGTGGTTCCGTGATAATGCTAGACAAAGTATCAGGAAGGCCTTGTGGTTTTGGATATGTAACATTTACCGACCTCGAAGTTGCTGACAAGGTTTTGGAGGAAGAACATGTTATTGATTGGTTGATAATCTAGAACGGTATGGATTGATTCATAATCTATTCCTATAGCATTTAGGTTTCTATCCATATCATTAAATTACTTTTGCTATTATGAAAAGGTTGAAGTCAATAGAACAGTCCCTAGAGAGGACATGCATGGAAGAGGAGTGACAAAGACGAGGAAAATCTTTGTTGGTGGCCTTCCATTGTCACTAAATGAAGGTAGTTCTTGTCTTGCATCTTTTATTCTCTCGTTTTGTTTATAAAATACCTACTTGTTGACATATATTTTATACTCCCTCCGTTCCATTGGAAGCGTTTTGTTTTCCATTTTGGGCGTCCCATTGGAAGCGTCTTGTTTCTAAAAAAGGCAAGAATATGTGGACAAGATTTAACTATCCAAAAGTCAAACAATATATACCACACATTATCATTTTCTTAACATTCGTGCCCATTGGAAACAAGACGCTTCCAATGGGACGGAGGGAGTATAATACTGTATTGCAGACTATTTGAGGGATTATTTCTCTTCCTATGGTAACATTGTGGAGCACCAAATTTTGTTGGACCACCAAACAAACCGATCTAGGGGATTTAGATTCGTAACCTTTGAAACCGAAGATGCTTTTGGAAAGATATTCTCTGATGGTCGAATGGGAAGCAAGTGAGTCTGATATCCTGATATTTTGATATTCTCCCTTGTTTACACTTAAGGTGTGGGTGACATAATCTTATTGTAAAATTCATAGGTTGAGATAAAGAAGGCTGAGCCAAAGAGACAAGGATTTGATAACTCAAATGAAGGTAGGTTTCGTAGAGTAAGTAGCAGTTCAATATCTTCCGGAAACTTCTCCGGTGGTTCAGAAGGTTTTGATGGTGGGTTTGGTGGCAAAATGGGAAGAGGAGGTTATGGTGGTTATGGGAGCTACGGCGGTAGCTATGGTGGTTATGGAAACTTCCCAGGAAACTATACCGGTGGGGCATCAGTGGACATGGCTATGGCTATGGATTTGATGGGACGATGTACGGTAGTGGTGCGTATGGAGGCGGTGGATTTGCAAATTCGGCTGGTTATGGTGGTGGTGGTGGTGGTTATGGAGTAGGTAAAGGAAGTGGTGGATATGATGGTGGTAAAGGATTTGGAGGCAGCGGCAGCAGTGGTGGATATGTTGGCGGCAAAGGAACCGGCACCCGTGGCCGGATTCACCCGTACAGAAAATGAGGCAAGGTCATATAGTAGACTAGATTATATTTTAAGTGGACTGATATTGTGAGAAACCTTTTTTTTCCAATTACGAGGGGAATCGTAGACGTTATGATGGAAGTGTTGGGCTTAATGCCTTAGTATTTTTATGACGGTATAATGCCTATTTTTTGTGCCATTTGATGGTTGTAATTTGGATTCATGTTGTTGTGCCTTGTAAAGCTTGTCTTTATAAGGATGTTTTTTGTGGTCAACATTATCTGTTTCCTAGTTGGTTTGTTATAATTGTGGTTGAAAAGTTAGTTTAAATTTCTAAACTTACATGGAAGCAATACTGGTAGTGGGATTTGATTGATGATCAAAATGACATACGTAATTAATAATTGGTGATGATTATTAATAAAGTATTAACAGAAGAAATAAACAATCTTGGAAAAGAATGTCGAATGGGCATGTGCCATGTGGTTGTGCAGTACAATGATCTTCTTGACTCACGCGCCATTCCAGTCCAGTCAAAAAAGGATTTCAAGATCTAGATTCTGACGGAGGGGCCCCTCAGTCCTCCCAATTTGTAGTAACATTATTCTAATAAATATTTGTAGTAACATTATTCTAATAATATTGTCGTCACGTCCGATTTCTATTGTTTTTTTCATATGAAAATTTAGAAAAGTTGTAAATTGTATGTGGAGAGATAGGCTTCAAAAAAAAAAAAAAAAAGAATTTTTATGATAATAATTTTCTATTTTATAAAATAGGACAAATTAAATAGACTAACTAAAAAAAAACTAAGACAAACCTTAGTGGTGAGAGTATCACATTTATATAAATTATTTTCTTGAAGTTTATGCCAAATAGTTTTGTGTAATGTGTGAATAGTATATTATGGTTACACTTACACATAATTTACATGGCTATATGAATTATTAATAAATATATCGATATTTTCAATACATTGTATAAAATTCATTACATCTATTTTTCACGAGACTAAGTATGGTTAATTTGCGAGCGTTATTACGTAAGATCTACCATCTAAAGGTCTCTATATATGGTATACACATATCTTATACATTAACTAATGATTATTCTTTTACAATTAAAGTTCGAAATACGCGCTCTTATACGATAGTTTGTAAATTAGTGCAAACTAAAACTACGTTTCAACATTGATGATATTTGAAACCCGTGATTTTGGATTACTAAGATATGAATTTTCTATTATTTATTTACTTCCCACAAAGTATTCTCCATATGGTAAATTTTGATACATGTGATATTTAACGGCTAATCCTCCTACAATGCACTATGTACAATAAAGGGAAACTAATTAACATTGCATTTAATACTTTAAAGGGATTGTACTTTCTTGTTAATCAATCCCAAAGTCCTCCTCAAGAGCGTGTCCACCACGCTCCAATGGCAGCCATCCGCCATCTCCCTCTCTCTAGAAGGCACAAATTTCCAAATCACCACCGTTTGAACCGCTCTCCCTCTCTCTTTCTCACACCAATCCTCATAATACCCTCTCTCTACACTAGTTTGATTTCCAATCTACCCGCTTTCTTCGTCAGTCATCATTTCAATCAGATCCCATTTCCTTCTCCCTTTCACCCAATCTATTTCACGCTGGAATGACTTCTAAGAACAACTTCCTTCCTCCTGGCCTCGTCTCCAATCTCCAAGAAGCCCTCTCGAATCGCAAACCGAGCGGCGACGACTCCGTTGCGTCCAAGGCAGACGACGCCGTTTCCACAACCGAGGGCGAGCACGGTGATGATAATTCGTCAAAGCCAGTTATTTTAATCACCAACAGCGATGGCGTTGAATCTCCCGGGCTTTCTTATCTCGTCGAAGCTCTCGTCAGCCAAGGCGCTTACAATGTCAACGTCCTCGCCCCTCAATCGTAAGAATCATTCCATTCATTTTCCCTTTGTACTGTAGATCTTTGATATATGGATAGTTATTTGCTTTGCGTTTTGTTTTTTCTTAATCTTGTGATTTGGTTATTTGCAATTTTTGTTGTGGAAGAATTTGAATTTGCCCAAAAAATGTCTATTTTCATGTTTTTTATATGTTGGTTTTTGGGAGTTTTGCTGATTTTGTGGAGGTTGAATTGCAGGGATAAATCTACATCAGGCCATTCATTGTCACTTAAGGAGACTGTAGAGGTGGCTTCAGTTGATGTTAAGGGTGCAACTGCTTATGAAATTTCTGGTATGGATTATGTATGATTTGGCTTTGAATGAGTTTGATTGATTGGGAAGTCAATTGTTTGAGTTTTTATTCAAATTATACGGTTATGTATGTATAGAGTTGAAGCATGTGTTATCCTACATGCTGACTTTCAGGAACTCCGGTAGATTGTGTGTCGTTATCATTATCCGGTGCACTGTTTTCATGGTCGAAGCCACTCTTGGTAAATTCTATTTTGGAATTGGATTTTGGTTTTTGATTTTGCTTGGCTCTTTAGTGAAGTGATCTTGTTTCTTTCTATTGTTCCGTGTGTAGGTGATAAGCGGTATCAACAAGGGTTCGAGCTTTGGACACCACATGTAAGTTTTAGTCTTTTGTGTAGTCCATTGATTTATGGAAGAGCCATGTTATAAGGGCAACTTGGTAAATGTAGGTGTTATT
The DNA here is from genome assembly GCA_028984105.1 of Lavandula angustifolia. NCBI lineage: Eukaryota > Viridiplantae > Streptophyta > Magnoliopsida > Lamiales > Lamiaceae > Lavandula > Lavandula angustifolia. The sequence goes on along the minus strand of CM054826.1, from coordinate 6,556,880 downwards.
CGAGCGTTGTTGCTGGAGCTAGGGAAGCATTGGTTAATGGTGTGCCCTCCATATCAATATCACTAAACTGGTTTCGTCTTTCTCCTTGAATTACTCCTCCACTAGTCCACTTAACATGCTTTCTAAATGTGTGTCGGATTGGCTTACATAGCGAACTATTGTAGGCAAAACGATGGAAGTCAAGAAAGTGACTTCAAGGATGCTGTGACTGTCTGCTTACCGATAATCAACGCAGCCTTAAGAGATATAGAGAGGGGAGTTTTCCCAAAAGGTTTCTCATTGAACTTAGAAGTTCCAACATCGCCCTCATCAAACAAGGTTCGGTATTACTCTTTGATTGTTTATCTTATGGTGATGAAGTGTTTTGTTCTATTGTTGGAAGTAGGAAAGAGGCCAAGTGAAATACCACCTTTCTACATACTTTCTTGAATCCTATTTTAAGTAGTTTCACTAATTCTCTACTTGTGTAGTCTTCAAAACATCATGAGGCCCTCGTATATGGTTTGAGTCTATCACGTGATATAGTTTGAATTTGTCATAAGCTTTATTGTACTAATACTTGGTTCTTGTTTTCTCTTACATCTTATAATTGATAAGAATTAGGATGGTATATGCATGAGGGGGGGTATATACCCTTTTGTTTTACAATAATGACAACTACTGAATCTTTTGTTCTGGTACAAAATATAAACTTCTATCTTGATTCTAATAGGGACTAAAAGTTACCAAGAGAAGCCAATGGAAGTCCACTCTTTGCTGGCAAGCCATTTCAAGCACCCGGAATCAAGCCGCTGCAAGATTCACCGGTTCTCAGCCGGGCATGGGAATGAACTTCGCCCAACTTGGCCGTGATGCATCTGCTGCTGTGGGTAGTCTATACGTACTTCAATTTGTTACTCATTACATCACTAATCTCTTTAGATTTCATCTGGTAGTGCGTTAATCTTACTCTTCATCCTCTGTTCTTTAGGCCGCTGCTAGGCGTATGTCGACTCAAAAGAAGGATATTGAAGTAGTGGAATCAGTTGGTGTTTCAGCCAAATCTGATTTCAAAAGGACAGTCAAGTATTTCAGAGCTGAGGTAAAATTTCTTCCCGACTTGGTGAAAAACTCCTAAACTTACCCTTATTTGATCCAACCTTAAATTTCAGATGCTTAACAAGGAACACAAGGAAGAAGACGATGATCTTGATTTTCGGGCTGTCGAGAATGGCTTCGTAAGTTTATATACAGCAACCTTATGCTTGTTCAACAGTATGAATAGTGGGATTTATTGGAATTCTTGAATCTTGAAACAGATTTCAGTTACTCCATACTATGCATCAGAGAAGGTGGATTCAGAGACTCAGGCTGCAGCTTCCAACTGGATTTCATCTGCATTATTAGAGGGACAATGAGTAGACTTTTGAAGCCTCAAACCGAATCATTTTTGTTACATGTATTTATTTATTTTTCAGCATTTTTAAAGATATCTGAAGTTTATTTGTCATACATTGTGAGGCAAATGCTTCCTTTGCTAGTTTTTCTGTATTCTTTTTGGTGTTGGTTTGTTGTATTAGAATTTTGTCCTTTATGAAGGTGAACACACGATAGTATTATTTATAGATTTCCAAACCTATTATAATTGGGATGGAGGGAGTAGTATATTATTATATAATGTAATATTTTGTAAATATATGTACATGATATAATAAATCTTCGCAATCCGTCTCTATTCCCTTCATTTATCAGTCTCTTTTCTGATTCCTACATAGTTCCCTTTTGGCCAAACAACAATAAATTCAAGTTTTTTTTTATAAATAAAATCCCTAACCATCATTTCTAGTTCTCTACGCGGCCTAAGCAATCAGATTGTTGGAGTTCATTGTTGTTCCATTTTTAAATAAGTATAGATAATTGTACATTTTTATAGAACTTTCTAAAATGGTGTGAACTTATATAGCAAGTAGATCACATGTTCAATCTAGATTAAATAGATCTTAAATATTCATTTTGAAGTGGGGTTATAAATAAGATTTAGATGACTCATTTGAATTTACTATACATTCACTCAAACATTCTCAAACATTCTTGTATTTATTATAATTTTTTGTATTTACTATACATTCACTAAAACATCTTTCTCAAGTGATGGAGAACAATCCCCAAACCCTTTTTTAAAGGGTAGCGTTCAATTATTATTCCATATGCTCATAGTCGGGTTGAGAGAGCTGAAGATGAGAACACTAAGTGAATTTGGATTCACGAAGAATCTTGATGATGAATAGTAACAACATTTTCTTGCTTGGAATGAGAAGATCTGGGCCGGAGCTATTGTATACCAACAGGAAGCTATCGATTGATTTGGGATTTGATCAAAGAATGGTGGATTTGAAATAGGCAATGAGGGAAAATCAGAAAGAGATTGTCTCGTTTTCAATTTAGAATGTCACACTAATCTTGTCTCATTTTCAAAAATGACAAAGGAAGAAATTAAAGCATAAATCAATCGCAGTCACAACTAACAAGTATCATCAATAAAATGTCGAAAATAAAAGAGAAATGATAGACAATTTTTTTAAAAAACATACATAAATATCCTTTGTTTTGAGAACTTAAGCTTAAAATTGATCCATCAAATCCTAGAAATGTCAATTTGAGGATTTTGGATGAGATGACCGGTTGCTCAATTTGGGGATTTTGTATGAGATTGAGAGAATTTTGAGACATGTTGTGATGGGCCAAGATCTTTTTCTTGATGCTCGAATTCCAAAAGTTCTTCATGTCTGTTTTTCCCGATAGATGCTTTGCTATTTGAGCCCATCTGCAACATAATTAAAATTAAAAATTTATTTTTTTCCCACTAACAATTAATTAATAATCAAGAAATTAAATGACCTATTTCCCAAAAGTCTATGTAGCTCAATGATGAGAGCAGCTTCTTGAGGAGTGAAATTCCCTCTCTTAAGATCTGGCAAGTAATTGATCCACCTCAATCTGCAACTTTTCCCACATCTTTGCAACCCTTAAAACAAAATAATGTTTTTTCAAGAGAGAGAGAGAGCGATAGATATATATTATGTATATAATATACCAGCAAGTTTTGGGACTGTACTCCAACAGCCATGGCCAAAGGTGGAAATGTAGTTTATAAGCTTCTCATCTTCTTCAGGAGACCATAAACCTGGTCCGGATCTTTTGGCCCCATTTCCGGTGGATCACTTGGTGGCCCACCAATCACGCGGCGCCACGCGTGCATTGGTGGCCCCCCAAGCTAATAAATTAATATTAGAGTGTAAAAAAGGTGGCCCATCAATGCACGCGTGGCGCCGCGTGATTGGTGGGCCACCAAGTGGTCCACCGGAAATGGGCCTGAAGATCCCCAGCGCCATAAACCCCTCTTCACCTGAGTCCGGATCTTCTATCCCACAATTGGTGGACCACTTGGTGACCCACCAATCACGCGGCGCCACACGTGCATTGATGACCCCCCAAATCAATAAATTAATATTTGAGTCTTAATATTTGCAGCAAGTATGATGTGACGTCATCCTTAACTTCTCCGAAAACAACTCATTAAAAAAGAGATGTTTTTTGTGGAGAGGAGATAGAGAGAAAGCACAGCAAATTCTGAGTTGGAAGTTGGAACTGCCTTTTATAGTGAAGTTTTTACTGCCATAGCTTAGATTTCAACGAATCTTTTAGAGTTTGTTCTTATTTAGTAATGTACGTACAAAAGATGTGTATGCATACCCATACACGTATGCAGGATTTTCAACAAGGGGTGGCATAACTTCGTGTTCTTGATTTGCCTCAAAACTATGTATTTAAGTATAAAAACAAGATACCTTGAAAAAAATACTGATATGAATTTGCAGGATAAATAGCAAACTAACTACTAAAATTGATAGTAAAAATAACCAAACAAACTATAATAAACTGTGTTAAGTTGCAATGTTTGGTTGAGAAACAGAGAGACGTAAATCTTGCCTTTTTTTTACAATGATTTGTGCAATATAGACTTTATAGAAAGTATTTAAGGAAAACAATTTATGAACATCAACACTTTATAATGTCCATTAATTCAATTAATAAACTTTGTATAAAATTTTGATAAAATTTCAGTTTTATGGCCAATATATATAATAAATACAAATTTGGGTGTATTAAATATTACATAACATTTGTGATTATATTAATTATGACTATATTAGATAATTATATCCAAAAAGAAAGGGGTGGCAATTGCCACCCCATGCCCCTATATAAATCCGTCCCTGATACCCGTAGGTGGGGATGAGAAGGGATCTTTGAGGGTCTGCATAAAAACTTTGGCTTGTGTAGGAAACTAGCAAATTACATTTACTACACAATACTATATTTCTGCAGCTAGCTAATTAAGTATATACAGATAGATGTAATTAAGTCACACTTCTGTCTTTATATTCAATATGTTTTTTCCACCTTTTAATTCAGATAATTAATTACTACTATATACTTATGATTTTGTGTTTCTTTTATAATGAAGAAAGATTAAATTTTTCTGAGTCTCTTTTCACTACAATGCATTTAACTGTTCAAGCCTACAAATTTAATCATTTCTTGTAAAACCATATTGACATAAACAATGTATGTCTTAATTTGTTGTACTAATTTGCTTATAAAAATGAGGTGGTCCATGTTGAATTCTTGTAAAAAATGTTTCTTCTATTTGCTTGTCAGTTTCTTCATTCCTGATTTTGAGTAAGGCTATCTGGCTGTCCTTTTTACTGCAATCAAGTGCTTCATATATATATAGGACTCTTGCAAGAAGAACTCTTCCGATTCGACACGAAAATGTATGTATGCATCTTGTTTGAGAGAAGATTAGTAGCCCTTTTGTTGATCATAGATTCCTTAAATCTTTGCTTGAGAATCATTTTCTCTATAGCTTGATTAGGCATGTGGAACAAAGAAACTTAGCAAAGGGGTGTACTAGTTATGCTTGCTAACTTTAGGCCATCTAACAAAAAGAAGGTTACTTTAAATTGGAAAATTTGCCAAAAGTTTTTTCACATGCCTCTCTCTCTCTCATTGTGGTTTGATTCATCACAAGGTCCCTTTTTTTCTCCTTTTTTTTGGATCATTTGAAATAATTGGTATGAATTAACTAATATATAATTCTACCTTTTTTCTGAGCCTTGGTTGTAACTAGTATGAGCGGATAGAGAGGGCACGTGAGGTATTGTTGTGAAACTAATTTTAATTTTTGATTTACATAAAGTGAAATCGTATTGATACAAAGTCTTTCGATTTAGGAGGCAGCTATTAATCTATTTAGATGACCATGATGAAAATTTAATTATTAAATTATTTAGGTGTTAAATATAATTAACTTATAGGGTACAAATGGAATTACACGTTTTAGTTCGGAAGGAAATACAAAATTGATAGGCACCAACTAAACCAGGCCCACTGAATTCATACAAAATTTGGGCTTCTCATTTTTAATTTGGACTCTTGACAATATGAGTAGAAAAAGAATATGATATTAATTTTTAATATATACATTAGGGCTAATGATCACCAGAGTATGAGCACCAAAAAGAATATGATACGAAAAGGGAAAATCAAATATATAACACACTGTATCCAAATGCTGGAGAGAGAAAAGCATGTCCAAGTGAACCACAATTAATATAGTCTAAGATACAGACAAGTAGACAACCTGAAAGACTTGAATAAAAATCCACAACCAAACCAAAGAGACAAACATCGCCAAGCAAACAACGTGAGACTTTATTACAAACAACACAGCAACACCGCTTCACCTTCAGCATCACGATGACGTCAGCTGCAAGCAAATTTAAACTCAGCATCTTTATCTCTAACTCATGAATTGAAGATTTGAATTCGATCCTACTAACCCAGACTTCGCTTAGGTCATGAATATTTCCGTTACGTAGAAACTGAAGGACCAGCTCGAAGTTCGCCTGAGTGGGCTTGTAGTGGCCGCTTGTATAAGAAAGAGTCTTTGCAAATACCAACAAGCGTGAGAAGAAATTGAAATTAAAACCCGACTGTATTAATTACAACATATACATATATACCTTGACCCAGCCGTCAGTAACGTGCAAATGGCCAGCACAGTAGACGTCTCCGCCGCTCATGAAAGAAGAGTGGTGGAATATCATATTAATTTTTTTATGAACATAAAATTTCCACTTTGGACTGAGGACGTATATGGTATCTTCATGGTTCCTCGTACTCACAGGCATACCAGTTGCTTTGTACACAAGTCTCCCGTTTCGAACAAGTGCCCTAAACGGTTTTCTATGGCCCTGCACATCATCAATTAGTAGACCGTCCCTATATATATATGTCTTGATTAATTACTACTTAAATATTGATTTTACCATTTGTAAAATGTTTTCCAATATTGGCGGTACTTACATCAGGGATATAGGTAACCCGGTCTCGATCCAGCCGAGCTCTAGGACAAGCTGGAAGACTCACGGATCTTCCATCTCCGTGGTCTAGCCTGCAGAGATAATCGTGAATCAGCGGTGAAGAGAAATTGGTCGCAGAATCGACCAGATTTATTTACCAATAAAAGAAGTTGCCTCTTCTTCCACTTCTCAACCAGTGCTCTCTATAGATTTTCAAGTTTGCCTCTTCGCGATGGTAGACATCGTCCTGCCCAAGAAATTGAAATTAGAACAACGATTTGATCCATACTACCTTTTAAAACGACATCGGATTCGTTTACCTTTTCCAGCGTGTAGGTCATATGCAGCAACGACATCTTCCAGATGAAATTAAACAAACTCTCGAGAGGGAGAAGGCCAAGTGAGTTGTAATTATTGACTTGGCGATGGTGGAGCTGAGTATATCTCGTTTTCCTGTATTTATAGGAGTTAAGATTTTATTATAATATTCTATTCTAATTAACACAATAGGCGGAACATTCCTTCTAATTAACTTAGGTTATCTCTAGAGGAAGGTACGACGAAGGGTTTGTGTGTGAAACCATTTTTTAAAATCTTCAACATGCTTGGTCCACTAATAATAGGGTTACGTTCATTTTAATTTAATAAATTTAAAGTCTAATTTTATAAATATCTAATTTAATAATAAAAAGAAATTCTTAAATGCACATGATATTAACCTAATTGATGAAACATGTGCTGATTGAGGTATGCTTGGTTCGATATCAAGTAGTTCTTCCTTATTCAACCTACTCTCATTAATTCATATAAAAGATCTAATTATTTGATTATTTGATCTTATGCCTATTAATCTAATTATTGTGGGGTGTTGACCACAATTATGAGTTGTCTTAAGTAGTTAGATTAGATATTACGTATGTAAAGGGGATTGATTAAACTATAGTAATTGTTTGCTTAGTCTTAGATTCTTTTATTTTATTTTTATTTTTTCCTAACAACCAGATTATATTAATTGTGGAAACTTTATGAAGACTGCAGAACCTAGACTTTACCAAATGAACTTAAGTGCCTTTAAATTAATTAAAAAGACTAATGTCATTTATGGAAATAAAAATGAAAACATAAATATGGGATTCGTGGTTTACATTACAAAAACGTTTAGGGATCAATTTGGAAATTCATGAAACCCCAGGGACTACACTACGTGAAAACAAGTTTATAATTATGAGATAATAATGAGACATAAAAAATGGAACATGTTATAAACTAAATAGAACAAGAGAATAATAGAGCGAATGAGAAAATAGATGTATATTATTATGATGGTGGAGACCTCTAATTATAGAGTACAAGATGGGCTCATGGGCTTTTAGGGTTTACATAGTCATCACAATATATGGTAAGTATATATATAAAATATATTTACAATACTCCCCCTTGATTGACCATCCCTAAAAGAAACTGCTGCCTCGTTAAAACCTTGCCAGAAAAACCCATTGGAATAAAAACTGGTCGAAGGAAAAAGAGTACAACTGCTCCACCTCAATATAGTCATCATTGTCCTTGAGTCGGCGCATATCGATCTTATGTACCAATTTCTTGAATGTTGACGTTGGTAATGCATTTATAAAAGAATGCGCTAGATTGTCACTTGAGCGAATTTGCTGGATGTTGATGCCGCCACTCTTTTGGAGATCATGTGCTGCATTGGCTCTTTTATGAATCAATCTCAATGACTCATTTACTCGTGTGTTGCATTAGATGCCTCGTTAAAAACCTTAACTAAGAAAACCCTTGGGGAAAAAACTTAGAAAGGAAAAAAGAGTACAACCATTTGACCTTCATGATCATTTGACCTTTAGGAGTCAGTTTAATCTTCAGGATTATTTATAATTTGTTACTCCCCCTCAAGATAACAATCTTCAAGGTTATCTTTAAGGTCTACACTAATATGTGCAACATAAGTTTAATTATCTTCATGGAATATGTCAATATATCATTACTCTCATAAATAGACCAATATCATATTTGTCTCAAAAATAACAAAAGATGGTCAATACCATTTCAAATTCTCCAATTGCACATAATTAAGGAACTTTTGATCCTCGTCTTTGTTATCTTCTATAGGTCTAAATGAGTCTCTATCCACTTTAAGTGATTGAATCAACCATTAGATAGACATATGGATGCGATACAATAAAATCTCTTTAAAGACTTTTCAGGTAGGTCAACTAACGTAACTCCATCAGGGAGATGCTCAATCTACAGGTCGAGACAATTATTAGTTCAACCCAAGTCTTTTGATTCTAACTCCGTCTTTAGGCATGAGTTGATTTCATCAAGTACTTTTGTACATAATGATTCACTTATCCTCTTCAGGAGGAATTTGGAGTGATGTATTCTAATTTTGTATTCCGCGGACTTCTTATCTCTTAGCACCAATAAATCTCTCACGTTTCTTGCGTCAATTAGAATTAATTGATTTATTTTGTCTATGAAGAACTTCAGTTCGTTCATGGTGCATATAAAACAGGTATATGAGATTTTAGTCTCTCATTTTGCACTAAATAACTTGATGAACTTCTGGTTCATAGTGTGTGAATCTAAATAATTAATCCAACGAGATATTTGCGGCATTCAATCTTTATATTTCATATCTCCCCTAATGCCGATGACGATGTGAGTTGGATTATTAATGAATAAAATAATTCATAATTACTTGTTCTATGTAAGTCATTTTAACGGAGTATACATATAAGTATTATGTTCTTCAGGAGTTGCAATCAAACTCAAGTCATCATTTATGTACCCTTATGTCAAGGAATTCTCGTCGTTATGATTATATCATATACGGTTGTACTATTTCAGCCCTTTACAATGACTTTTGCAGTCTAATTGACAACATCTTTTTGACTTACATGCTTTGAACAAGCTAAATCCTTCGGGGATCTTCATATATATGTCACTATCTACTGAATCATATTGATAGATATTTACTACATCCATAAGGCGCATAGCAAACCTTTTGTGACATAAGTAGATTAATCAAATTCTAAATACAATGGCGTCTATTATGGGAGAGTACATAATTAATTCCCGGTCTTTGAGAAAAACATCATGTTACGAGTATTGCCCTATATCTCGTAATTTTTCATTTATCTTTGTAACAAAGACACATTTGTATCCTTCGGGGTTATACTTTCCGGATTTTGGAACTACAGGTCCAAATATTTTCGGTTTTCTAGTGAATATTAATTCACCTTATATGACTTCGTTCCTCTTTGGCCAATTATTTCAATATTGACAATCTCTTATAGATCGTCGTTGAGGATCCTCTTTTTTTTTTTTATTTCAAAAGTCATATTAAAGGCGAATATATCGTCATGCGTCCACGACGATACTTAATCTCTCCAATATATTGAGATCTCATTAATTAGACGATGACAGTTCTTCAGGAATTTTTATTTGATTGATTAATCATTAGCGTCATTTTTTTTTTGGTTCATATGTTGTGCCCCTTTTCTTAGACACAATTTTTTTTTAGAACCAATTGGTCGACCATATTTTTGATGAATTTTATATTCATTTGCTACCATTTGTACTTGTCCTTCAGGGACATTTATTTATGCGGGGGTATTTATAGCAAATGTATAACATTGTCACTTCTTCTATATACACAAATTAAAAGCATCAAGAAGTTGGTTTGCAATCTTTTGCAAGTGAGTCTTTTTGACTTCTTGTTCACATTGATTACTTCTGGAATCCAAATATGACTAGTTTGTTCTTGTGCTTTTTGTTGGATGTAGATTTCACATTGATTACTTCAGGAATCCAAATGTGACATATGTTTCACCTAATGTTGGAACGTTATTTTATCATAATAACAATCTTCTTGTGATACTCGTTTTTATACGTACAAAACCATTGATTATGCACATGAGCAACTAAGTGTTGAATTTCAATTCCAAAGTAATATAATATAAGTCCTCTTCAGGAGGCACTTGTAGTTGTAATAAACTCACTAATTTTATCAAGACAAATCTCCTTGATGGAATTGAGCTCTTTATTTTTGAAATTGTAGTTCTAGCAAGTGCGATATTTCTTCTAGAAATCGAGCATTCATGAAAATTAATGTAAAGATTCTTCAAGATCTCTATTTGCGCTCAGATAAATTTTCAAATATGTCGCGCATGATAGTTGCTCGTGAATGTTCAAACCTCTCATGTCAAAGCATAAAGCCCTTTGAACTTCCGGTTCTTGACATGGTTTGTCTCACTTGTTTTTATAAATGTGTAATACATTTAAAATGGTAGTGTGATAACTTTTCTTTTGTTAGCTTCTGACTAAATACAAAATAATTTATACAAGAATATGTATCACTACCTTCTTATATTATTTCAATATGGTATCCATTGCAGCGGATATCCTTAAAACTTAGTAAGTTTCTTCTAAACTTACTAAAGTAAGGGCAAACTTAATAGTTGATTTCGTATCATTTGATAAAATGACACATGCTCTTCTGGAACCTTCAATAATTTTGATCTACTAGATTTTAAAATCTTGCAGTGAAGATGCAACTACTCGTATCAAGCTTTAGGGAGGACAAACAATTAATATCTTGACGCAATCCTGTTGGGATGCTATGTTTTATTCTATTATTATCCCCCATGCCTCTTATTGGCAGATGAGCATCAATATCAAGATTTCATTAATGTCAACTAGACATAAATAATGTTTTCATTCAGTAATAAACATATATCACTCAAGATACGAGTTGCTCTTTAAGAGCATTTAATATTCTTCTAGAATATAAATGATGCTACTTCAGGAGCAAAAGATAAATAGTATATAAAAATACTATATTTGAAGCATTTCCACAAACATGTGATAGTAATGTTATTATCACAATATGGTCATTCTTCAGGAATGTAATTGTGCTACTTCCAGAGCAACAATTTAGTTTCATGATAAGCGAAATTAATGAATTGCAAATTTTGAGATCTATCGGATCTCACATCTATTCTTGAAAAGAAATTAAGCCATAATAGGATATTGGAAATGTAATTGTCATTCAAAGAGGAGCTCTAGCTACCACTCCATATAATTAGGTAATTTTTTTAATTACAACATACCTTTAGATATACATTGTTCTTTAGGAACATGTAATATTCATCAAGAATATTAATTGTGCTATTTCATGAGCAACAATTAAAGTATGGTTATTGTGATATATGATTTCAAAATGACAAGTTTTAGTTGTTCCAAGAACATGTAGAGTTGATTGTGCTACTTCAAGAGCAACAATTAGAGTTATGAACATATAACTTTTGTCAAAATCAAAAGCTTGAATTGTTCTTCAAGAACATGTAGCATTCTTCAGGAATACAAATTGTGCTACTTCAGGATCACCAATTTAGTCTATATTAAACGACTTCAGACGAATGACTAATATTTTTGAGAAACTCAATTGTTCTTCAAGAACATCTAGTGTTCGTTGGGTATATCAATGCTACTTTGGGAGCAACAACAATAACAATTTAAAAATCAAGACTCACCCATCAATAAGACATTATATGAATTGTTCATCACGTAATATTCTTCAGGAATATTAATTGTGTGATACTTCAGGAGCACCAAATTAAGATTATATGCAGTAAAAAAAACTCGGTATATTGTAAATACATAGATAATATAAGTAACTCTTTAAGAGTCTATAATATTCTTCAAGAATATTAAGTTGTGCTACTTCTGGAGCAACAATTAAATCATTTCAATAAATAAATTCAATTGCTCTTTAAGAGCATGTAATATTCTCCAGGAATATTAAATTGTGCTACTTCTGGAGCAACAATTGAATTGTTCTTTAAGAGTATGTGATATTCTTCAGGAATATTAGCAACAATTATGATCAAAGCATTAAATAAATATGTAAAAATGTGTAAATGCTCTTCAAGAACATGTAATATTCTTTAGGAATATTAGGATACTGTGATATTTCAGGAGGAACAATATAAATTAACATACAAATAAATGTTTGAATATGAATAAAAACGTGGATGAACATCATGAATAATATAATATGTTTTTGCTTTGATAAACGTTTAGATCATGACTAAGAATGAATAATTCCTTTCTTTTAAATACCAATCATAATACATCGTGGTCCATCAATTATTAAAAAATTAAAGGGGAAAATTCATAAGACCATTTTTAGTAACGACCTCCAATAATCTTTTTTCCTTAATGGATTGTGCTATTTCAAAAGCAACAATCTAGATTCAACATTAAATAAATAAACAAACAAATAAATAAAAGTGTGTGTAAAATAAATGCTCTTCAAGAGCATGTAATATTCTTCGGGAATATTGATTGTGCTTCTTATGGAGCAACAATTTAAGTTAAAAATATGTTTTTGGATTGCTCCACAAGAGCATTATAATATTTTTCAGGAATATTAATTGTGCTTCTTCAAGAGCAACAATATAGGTTAGTATAATCATAAAAATAAATGAACTTGAAGTTCTCTTCAAGAGCACATGATATTCTTCAAGAATATTAATTATTGTGCCATTTCTGTGAAATAATTATAACAATATAATAAAAAAATATTCTTTTATCTTCGCCACACAAAACAGAATGATGACTTTATGCAATTATTTTATTGAAACAAAAAGATTCATACGAAAATGGTGAAGTGGAATAAATGTGGCACCAAGTAATTAATTGTTGAATAAGAATGGTGTCGGCTAAAAAAAATAATAATACCTTCAACGGAGGAGAGTATTTGTTCGGGATATGAGCTTGAAGAGGATTTTTTCGGGATATGAACTTCTTCGTGCTGATAACCTGTTATAAACTAAATAGAACAAGAGAATAATAGAGAGAATGAGAAAATAGATGTATATTATTATGATGGTGGAGACCTCTATTTATATAGTACAAGATGGGCTCATGAACTTTTAGGGTTTACGTAGTCATCACATTATATGGTAAGTATATATATAAAATATATTTACAACAGAAGACGGGATTTGCTCTCAGTTTTCATTGTTATCACCCCACTGTTATTATTATACTATAATATCTATGTCATAGATTCGATCGTAATAGGTTGGTAAAATTAAAATACACTCTCCCTCCTAATTTTTTTTATGTGTCGTTTAAAACTTTTTTTTTCATAATATATGTTGTTTCTATTATAATAACCTTGTTTACCCTTTACTTCTTGTATTGACAATTGTGTTTTTAGTTGGGTAATAATTATCCCATTTATAATTAATTAGTATTAAGAATAACTTTTTTTTTATTAATCAGTGTACAAAAGTCTTAAACGACTTATAAAAAACTAGGAGGGAGTAGATAAGATTAATGACAATCTCGCCCCATAGTTTAAATCCACAGCGTTTAGGTATGATATTTTTACATTTATATATTCTCAGAGATAGACGAAGAGGTCAATAATGTATCTTGGATCGTGGATTTTATGCAACCACTCATCTGACGGCCTTGATATATCAGCCATCAAGAATTAAGTCAAATATAAAATAAAAGAAACCCAAACATTAGATTATACAAGTTAAGATCTAATAATTAATATTCATGGCGTAGCAAAATAACATTATTTATGGCCGAAAGTAAGATTCATTTGATTTACATGTCGCACGTGAAATAATTGATGTAAAAAAACTTTATTGCTTTTATTTGATGACACCATAAACCCCTCTTCACTTTCTGTTTAGTGCAGATGCCTCCAAAATACAACTGAGTGCAGGGTTTAAGAAAGAGATGATTTTAGTGGAGAAAATTAAGCACACCAAATTCTGAGTTGGAAGTGTGTTTTATAGTGATCACCCATATGCATAGCTTGGATTTCACGAATCTTTTAGAGTTTGTTCTTATTTAATTAGTAACGTACCTACAAAATATGTGTATGCAAGCATAAATGTTTAGGTGTACCACAATTGTGTACCCTTGTGTGTACCACACTACAAGGGTGTCGACATGTGACACTTTTCATTCAAAATAGTGGGTCACATACGCCACAAGGGTATACAATCGTGGTACACACAAGCCGCTCTGGTATGCAAGGGATCTTTGAGGGTCTGCATAAATTTTTTGGCTTGTTTAGGAAACTAGCAAACTACATTTACTACACAATACTCCAGCAAGTTAATAGGTATAATCAAGTCACACTTCTTTATTCTTCCAATCTTGAAATACTATTAGACCTACCTAGAAAACAATCGTAATTCTGACATTCACTATATTAATTTTGATTTGTTTAAATTCTAGAAATAAAAAGTTTATATATTAGGGCTGAGGGACCACATTAAATTGAGCTTTTTTCATTCTTTAATGGCTGAATTAATATAATGTGGGATCATTGTTGGTCCGGAGACGATAAGTCAGGTGTAGAGGGGGGGGGAGGTGAATACACCTGAGCTCAGTTTCTTTTTCTCAATGAAGGTCAGCTGAGCTGATGATTGCAACTGATGAACAGTGCCAAATAAGCCTTCGATCGCGGGACGAGTGAGTCGGCCATCGAGCTCTCTCCTACCGACCGTAGTCGATACTTTGAGAATCAGTCGGAGACTGTTGTGCGGAAAGTGTGGGGCCCGGAATTCGTCTCTTTTGAAAACACGTTTTAGCAAATTAAATCCTTTGGCTGTGCGCTTTATAAAATACGTTTTATGCAAGCTTATGATTTTCAAGTCAGTTGAATGCTATGAAATAAAACAGTAAAAGAACACAAGCGATTTAACGTGGTTCGGATACGCAAGATCCTACGGCCACGGTCCTGAACAAAGCAGGAGAACTTGTTGATTATTCTGAGCAAGCCTCAGCAGGGATACTGTGCACTGGACAGTTCCCTCTAAGTTATAGTCCTTAGCGACTTTACAATCCAAACCTTAGTCTGAAAGGGGAGGGACTATTCTCCAAATGAGAAGGAGTTCTTACAATAAGAACAATTCACTAAATGTGAACTCCTTCGAATCTAAGCTATAAATATGACAATGAGCTTAGTCTAGAGAAGAAAGGGATCTAAGAACTCTAGAGAGGAAAAACTGAGAAATCTTCTAAGTACACAAGTTTTCCTCTGGATGATCTTTGAGTGTTCTAGAGCGTTTATGAACTTGAGCTTGTCCCTTCGAAATTCCGTCACTCGGAGCTTCAAAAACTTCTCTATTTATAGTTGTGAGTTATGACATATGTCCGTTGGAGACGACGATACCACGTGTCACAAGCTTCCAAGGAAAACGGCCATAATTCGAACTTGTTGCGACGGGCGCTTAATGCACCGTACATGAGAGCAAACTTTACCGTGTAGAGTAGGTAAGCGTTGTCGGCTTCTCATTGGTCGAGGTTTGTAGTTGGTGAGAATGTCGAGTTGACCGTTTAACAACCTCGTAAGTCTTCTCGTCGAACTTTTCGAAAAGACTTGAATAGTCGGGTAGCTTTCCGTAGGATACGATGACCGAAAAGTCTCTCGTCTTCTTCATTGAGTCGGGCGACAGGGCATCTACCGAGTAGGTCACCGGCGGCGGCGCGAAGGTGCTGTGCTTGTTTCGTTCTTCCGCGATGACTATCACCGGGAGTAGTCTTCTATCGATGATTTGTCGGCGATGCGCCGTCTTCGACCGAGTGGAAGATCACGGCCGACCGAAGAACACAAGCGATTACACTGATGACGTGGGGTTCTGAAAAGTATCTTCGACAGAAGATCAGTTCAACAACTACCCCGTACAGGACTTAGACAAAAAATAATAAACAATACATCAAGTCTAACCTATACATCAGCTAATCCTAACGACACACTAATCTACTGATATCAGCTAGGTTTTGGGATCTTCAATTCCATAGTACTACTATGATTTCCCCCAATTTTCTTTTAACCGAACAACAGCTGAGTATCATCTACTGACTCATATCCAACAATTTCCCCCTAATTGATGATGCCAAAACCTCTACCTCTACCTCTTAAACTTCTTAAGTCTATAAAAGATGTTATCCTACTGACAACAATTTCCCCCTTACAACATTCTGAGGGAAAGAAAAGAATTTCAATACTTCAGTAGGTGGGAGATAGGCAAAATCAGAGAAACTGACTGTGAGTGTGTGTCAGATCACTTAGTGATCAGTCGTGAAAACACAATGCAAAGAGCTGAAAGACAATGAGTAATTGTCTGACAAGCAATAGGAACTGATATATATAATCAATGAAGTACAGGTTCCTATCACTATTACAAAAGATAGAAAAGAGAAAGACTACGACGCTCGAAGGCTTGAGTGCGTTCCCCCGAATCCTGCAGATCTGTCCATGGGAGGTTCCGGACGATAGTATGAATAGATTCTCTTCCTCGTAGTCCGGATATCCTCGTCGTCTTCAGCAAGGTGGACACTCGGGTTGAAGTGGAATGCTTGCAAGACTAACCTCATCTTCTATGTCCTTCGTACATAGAACTCCGCGCCAGTTCTAGGAGGTGGGATGCGCCTGAAAGCTGGAGCTCTAAACGGAATATTCTCTCTCTTCATAATCTCCAGAAGTTGTTCTCTCAGCTCTGAATTGTACAGAAACATGAACTCATCAAAGGCTTGATCGATAGGTTGCTCTCGAGGATAGAATCCCCAAACATAGTAGCCTTTGATAAATTGCTCTTTAAGTTCTTCCCATTGATCATTAACCTCAGCCGGAACCCATCGATCGACATGAACAACTGAGTCCTTCTTGGCGAGAGGTGTTCTCTTCCTTGATCCTCTTGGGATTTGTCTTCTGGGATCAGCTGCTGGCTTCTTGGATAGGCTCATCATTTTAGCCATATCAGCCATTCTTTTCTTTTCTCGGAGAGCTGCTGCCCTACAGTCTCCTCGTTTGAGATTTAGGCCTTGCAGCGTCGCCTCCCAGGTCACTTGATCTTCCGCTATCTGCTCAGGTGTTAGAGTAGGAGTGGGAATGCTCTGAGTAGTAGCTGGGATCTTAGTCGGAAGAGCCTTAGCAAAATCTGCTTGGGCTTTCTTCTTCTGCTCTTCGACTGATTCGACCTTTTTCTTGCCTTTGCCCCTAACAGCTTTGCCCTTGGGCTTCTTTGCTGCTTCTGCTGCTTCTTCAAGATGACGCTCTCGGTCCAGCTTATCTTGCAGCTGTTGGGCAATATTGAGGTCATAAGCCTCTTGCTCCGCTTTAGATTTGAACTTATGGAGCGGGGAGGAAGGAGGAGTAGATTTAGTTGCAATCTCCTTCCCCGGCCTCTGCGGTGGCAATTGTTCAGGCTCAGGCTCTTCTTCTTCTGTCTCCTGCTTAATAAATCTGGCTACTTCTTCAACGTGAGCAGCAGAAGAGGAGATGGGGGTCGGCTGTAGTGGAAATTCTAGGAGAAGGACCTCGAAGAGTTCTTATCCCGAGTAGTAGAGGGTCCTTCCTCCCGAGCCCTTTCCCCCCGAGTACGTGCGGGTTCTTCACCGTGGAGGGTCTCTTCTCCCGAACCCTTTCCCCGATTATCCGTACATCACCGTATCCGTTTCGGATTCATCTTTTATTATACCTTCCCCCTTTTTGGCATCAGCAGCCTTATCGAGGTTGGTACGGATAGCTGTGACTTCTTTTTCCAGCTTGTGGACTGAATCCTTAATCTGATTTGCTGTGGATTCAAAGTCTTTGACGAGATCGCAGTATAATTCCCAGTCTTTTTCTTGATCAGCTCTAGATGTTTTGAGCTGTGCAGCTGACTCCAGACGGAGTTTCAGCAGAGCCTGATCATGCGATTCGGTCATTTCCTTCTGAATAGTTTTCAGAGCCTCTGCCTGTTGAGTAATAGCTTTCTGAAGGCTATAGGTTCCAATCTTATTTCTTTCGTCGATCTTTGTCTTGACAGATTTAAGAACTTGAGTCAGCTGCTCGAAAAATATCTTATGCTGATTCTGGAGCAACTGCTGACTCTGAGATTCTAGATCGACTCTCTGAGCTAATAACGCGGCCTCAATAAGCTCTTGAAAATTTGGTTGCGGAGGAGCTTCTGGAGTATTTGAGATGCCGGTTGCTAATCTGTCTAGGCTCTCTGTCTGAGCCTTAGTATACTTCGCCCATTTGATATGAACGTCTTTGGCGAGAAGTCTGTTTTTCTCTCCTTGGCGTCGGATGGCTTTGTTGACAGATTTTGAGGTCACGGAACCAATGGGTTGAATCTGGTAAGAACTGGTTTCGAGCCTCTGCTCAGAAAATGTGAGAAGCTGCTCCCTACTGTACTTCGGAGCACCTTGAGCATCATCTGATGTATCAGGGTTTGGTGATTTGCTCTTCTCACGGGGAGTTGAACCCTCAGCAGAGCCTCCCAACTCTGTATCCTTGGGTATGTCATCCTTCCTCTGATTGTTGTCATCATCATCGTGCTTATCATCAGCAGGAGGAGATGGGGGTGGAGGAGTGTTACCAGAGACTGACTCTCGCAAGCTTAGAAGATAAAGCATTGCGGCTCGGAGGTCTTCAAGAGTAGCTAAGTCAGCTGGTTCTCCGTACCCTATTACTTCTTGTAGCTTCTGCTCCTCATCGTGCAGGTAGAGAACTGAGTGGGTTTTGATTATGTCTTCTAGAATATCCCAACTCAGAAATCTAAGAAGCATTTGAACCCTAGCCCTGATGGCTATGTCGACTAAGTCTGAGTGCCCAGCGATCTCAGGAATATGATCGTGTACGTCAGCTGCGGTACGGAGACGAGTGGTGTGAATAGCTGTCCACTCAGTCGCATTCTCCTCAGTCGGTTCCCTGACGTCCGACTGTGTCTCCTCTGAGCTAATCACCTGGACTTTATCTTTGAAGGTCGCACCCTCAATGCCAGTATCAGAATCTAAAAACTGCTCTTCTTGAGTAGGAGGAGGAGTGGGTTCAATAATAGAGAGGGGCTGAACAGCTGAGACCTCAGCTGGTCTGGTCTTAGTCAGCCGCCTCTTCTTAGGCACTTCGGTATGAGGGGGCAGAGAGGATGCTGCTCTCTTCGGCTCAGGCGGCCCCTTACCGATAGACTTCTCCGTCGCTTCTTTAGTCTGAAACTTTATCAGCTTAGTGTTGTACAACTTTGAGTCTTCAAAAGCTGAGTTCCTCTGTACAATACTCTCTATTAGGACTGACATCTTGGTCCCGAATAGAAGCTTACCCACACTGGCCAACCTCCTCTCGCCAGTGGGTAGCGTAGTGAACTTCTGGGCTTGGGCTTTCATCTGAGTTGTATAATAGTCAGCCCAGTCCAACCTCCTCTCGCCAGTGGGTAGCGTAGTGAACTTCTGGGCTTGGGCTTTCATCTGAGTTGTATAATAGTCAGCCCAGTTCACTTCTACTCCATCATCTATAGCCATCATCAGCTGAATCCTTGGCTTGGACAGTTGATCGTACGATCCAGGTGAGCTTGTCAGTATGTGCGAGACCACATACGCTAAACCTCTGTACCGAGGTAGCAAGAGATTCCTCGGGAGAGCTGTCTTGAACGTCAGATCACTGCGTCCACAGAACTTTTGCACATAAGCGTTGATCTCCCTCTCCTTATATCCGATAGGGGAGATTCCAGAATTAGGAAGCTGAAACGCGAGGACCAGAGCCTCTCGGATGTTGAAGGTCTTCTGAGACGCCTTCCACTTGTTCGGATTAGTCTCCTCCATGTAAGAAAACGAGGCTTCTTCTCCTTTGGCAGCCACTGAATTCCAGTTGAAATATGCCTCCGCCACTTGCCTCGGCAGACTGGCACGGGGATGCTTGGTCACGAGGGTCTCCAACCCAGACCTCTCTAGAGCATCGAACATCGGTTCCAGATATGGGATATCCACCTGGCGGGAAGCCATTGTGGGTTCGAACTGAATCCGAATGGTCATGATCTCCACTATAGGTTCAGGAGTCTGTACGATCGCCATAGAAATCTGCAAAACAACTTGTTAGCACTTGAAAATAGAGTAAGTTAGTAGTTATCAACAGATTTTAATACATTACCGAGTATTAGAGCTTGAAAGATGCACAGGCAAGGCAGTTATAAGAAGTAGAAACTGATTGCGAGTAAAGCTCGTAAGGTATGAAAATGGCGAAAAGTGAGGAATGATAGAAGATAAAAGATTTTGTATATATTGGCTTGATTGCACGTTTTAATCTAACGGCTGAGTTTTAATCTTTCATAACTATGGACGGCTAAGATTTAATGTTATAAAAGGAATGATTACAAAAGCCGCCTAAAACATAGATCTACGTAATAAAGGTAAGTGAGAAGACATGCATTAAATGCGCGACAGACAGCATTAATTACTCAGTTTATGCGAATGAAAAGGTTTCCTACTGACCTTTCCTTAAACTATTAATGGTGGGAAATGAATGCACATTAACTACTGAGTGTGAGCGACTGATGCAATAAATGCGAGCATGCTTCAAAAAAAATAAGTACACAAAATTACGCAAACCTCTTCAGCTGAACTTATCAGCTGGTTACCGTTTTGTATAAGGAGAATGGTTGTCATGCTGATGACTATGTTCCCCCTTGCTGTGTACAGTGTGACTTTCCCAACCGAGTCACCGTACTTAGTTATCCGACTCGTCGATCGATTCCTTATGCTGATACCAATTGTTACCAATTGTTTGGGCAATGATGTTCTCAGTAGTCGGCATCTACTGACGCATCTCAGTAGGATCCAGTAGACCTAGCTCAGCTGATAGTTCTCTGAACCTATTCTCAGCTAGTGGTTTGGTCAGTATATCTGCCCTTTGCTTGTCAGTATGGATCTTCTCCATCCTGATATCCTTCTTCTCGACATGGTCTCTGATGAAGTGGTGTCGGATATCCACGTGCTTGCATCTGGTATGTAGAACTGGGTTCTGAGTTATGGCAATTGCACTTGTGGAGTCGCAGTAGATGGGCACTTCATCCTGAGTTATACCATAATCTCTAAGTTGTTGTCGAAGCCAAAGGATTTGGGCACAACAACTTCCTGCAGCCATGTACTCAGCTTCAGTAGTGGACGTTGCTACTGAATGCTGCTTCTTTGAAAACCAAGAAATCAGCTTGCTGCCTAGGAACTGACAAGTTCCGGAAGTTGACTTTTGATCTATCCTGCATCCTGCATAATCAGCATCAGAATAACCTGTCAATATTAAGTTATCATCGGCAGGGATACCATAACCCAAAGATCGGGTGTTCCTCTTAAATAGCGCAGAATCTTCTTCGCCGAGTCTAAATGACTTCGCTTGGGATCTCGCTTGGAATCTTGCGCATACACCTACAAAGATAAGTTATGTCGGGACGGCTAGTTGTTAAATAAAGTAAAGAGCCTATAATAGCTCTATAATCGGTAGAGTTAACGAAGCTCCCTCTTTGTCTAGATCGATTTTAAAGTTCGTGTTCATGGGGATTTTTGACCGGCTTGCTGGAGTCGCGGCCGAATCTTTTGAGAAGATCTCGAGTGTATTTGGCTTGATTGATGAAAATTCCTTCGGTGATTGCTTCACTTGAAATCCAAGGAAATAATTCATCTCTCCCATCATGGACATCTTGAATTTCTCCTTCATCATCTTCTCGAACTGGCGGCATATGGTCTCATTTCTGCGTACGAAAATAATGTCGTCCACATAGATTTGCACCGGTAGGATGTCATCTCCCGACTTTATGTTGAATAGGGTGCGATCTACCGTCCCCTTCGAAAACCTTTTACGAAGTAGAAAGTCCGATAGGGTATCATACCAAGCCCCGGGTGCTTGTTTTAACCCATACTGAGCTTTCCTAAGTCTCGTACACTCGATGTCCCCGCCGAAAGCCGGGCGGTTGTTCCACGTAGACTTCTTCCTTCGACGCCGTTCGTAAAAGCCGACTTTACATCCATCCGATAGACTTTAAATCCCTGATGTGTTGCATAAGCTAGGAAAAGACGAATGGCTTCCAATCTGGCGACTGGAGCGAATGTTTCATCAAAGTCAATTCCCTCTGCCTGACTATATCCTTTAGCAACTAGTCTTGCTTTATTTCTGACAATGACGTTGTTTTCATCTCGCTTGTTTTTGAAGACCCACTTAGTGTCAATCACGTGCTGATGTCTAGGTCTGTCAACAAGCTCCCATACTTCATTTCTGACGAACTGGTTCAGCTCTTCTTGCATAGCAATGACCCAGCTTAGCATCTTTAAGTGCGTCCTCTATCGATCGAGGTTCTTACGTAGACGAAAAACAAGAGTAAAGTGAGCTTTCTCCTTGACTTAATCTTGATCTCGTCCTTATAGTTGCTGATGGATCTCCAATGATAAGATCTGGAAGAATGAGCATCGAGCCACGAACGCCGGAGTCGGGCTCTTCTTCTGATACTACTTCGCACGCCGATCAGGGAGTGTTAGGCATTTCAGTAGTACTGTTCTGTGACTGTAGCAATTCAGTAAGAAGGTTAGGATCTACTGAGTTTCCAGGTTCAGGGGCATTTAGCTCAGGAACATTAATCGTTCCCCCTGAGTTTATATTCTCAGTAGAGGTCTCAGTTACCACTGGGGCTTCCTCATCGACCGATGTTACCTGTTGTTGATTCTGTTCTAGAGAACCAACTAGGTCAGCTACATTGCTTGTTGGCTGAGTCTGAGTTTCTTCGTTGTCTGACTCATCATCCCAACAATGCTGGATCTTTTCAGCTTTATCATTCAGTCCGAGATCCTGTAGCTTGCTGCTGACATCTTCAGTATTTAACTTTGTCTCTTTCCTGTTCTCAGTAACAAACTCATCAAAAACAACATGAGGGCTTTCCTCCACGCAAAGAGTCCGATAGTTAAAGACTCTGAATGCTTTGCTGACTCGAGAGTATCCTAAGAATACTCCTTGATCAGATTTGCTATCAAAGACCTTCAACTGATCTTTCCCATTATTGTGGATAAAGCAAGGACAACCGAAAATATGAAAATGAGAAATAGAAGGAATTCTCCCTTTCCATAGTTCGTAAGGCGTCTTCATGTGTTGCTGTGTCAGTAGTGAGCGATTCTGAGTATAGCAGGCGGTGTCAGTAGCATCAGCCCAAAACTTTGAGGGTAGTCCTGAGTCTGCTAGGAGCGCTCTTCTGCTTCTTTGAGTGTTCTCGTTCTTACGTTCGGCAAGTCCGTTCGCTGAGGGGTGCGCGCAGCTGATGTCTCGTGCTGAATTCCCTCTTTATCGCAGTACTCTTTAACTACTGAGTTCATAAACTCTGTTCCTTTGTCTGAGCGAATTCTTTGAATCTTGATGTCCTTTTCCACACCGAGTTTCTTCAGCAGATTAGGTAACTCAGTCTGAACATCAGATTTATTGGCGATGAAGATGACCCAAGTATATCTCGAGTAGTCGTCAATAACGACGAGGGCATACTTCTTGCCACTTATAGTCACTGGAGAGACTGGCCCGAATAAGTCCATGTGCAGCAGCTGAAGGATTCCATCAGTGGAAGGTGACGGAATAGGTGGATTGCTACTCTTTGTTTGCTTTCCCTTCGGACATGCTTCACAATTTCTCGTCTTTAACGAACGATTCGTTGGGCGGTCCTCGACTTTGGAGTTCTTGGCTAGCTTGTTCATGGTCTTGAAGTTCAGAGTGGTCGAGTCTCTTGTGCCATAGCCATCCCGACTTGTCACCGGATTTTGTCTCGTGCTAGTAAGCAAGCCTCGGGTTCCGCGGTTTTCCGATCCGCAACATAGATGTTTTTCCTCCGCGAACCCGATAACACTTGTTTTCCCTGTAGATTTGTCAACAATATCACGAAACCGGCGTCAAAGATTACTCTATTAAGATTATCACGAATTGATCGATCGAAAGGAGATTATGTTGAAGTCCTTCAACATATGTTACTCTTGGAACTGTGGCAGTCCCAATTGTCAGCGTTCCGTATCCCCTTGTATAGCCTTTGGAGTTGTCACCGAATTCAATTTTGGGACCATCTTCTTGTACGTAGTTGGTCAGCAGGCTCTTCTGGTAAGTCATGTGTCTCGAGCAGCCGCTGTCCACTATCCATGGGTCCTTATGCACCTGCAAAACAGAGGCATTTTTAGGTACCCTTTGGTTCAGTTGGGTCCTTACTGGTTAGTGGGTGATTTCGGATCGCAGATCTGTCTAGGAACCTTAGAAGTCTGAGACTTCTTCTTCTGAACCTTGTCAGCTTTCTTCTCCACAGGACTTGGAGATACTGACTTTCTGCTGATGATTTTGGGTTCATGCGCTTTCTTCTTCTGAGTCTTAGCGCTTCTCCTGACCCTGGGCTCATAGTAGTACGAGCCGTACTGAGCCGGGTGCTCATACTGGTGGCTCCTTGTACGTGTTACGCCCATCCGACCTTCTTGGTTCCCCCCCGAATTTGATCGCGGTGTCCCGGGGCCGGAACCTTTGGTCACCGCTTGTTGCTACTCGGCTGAGGTGCAATCATTTTCTGTTTGTTCTTCGCCTGAGGTGTGGTGTCAGCAGCTTGCACCTTTCCTCTGACGAACCTATCAGCCAGAGTTACTGAGTTTTTGGAGGTAGAAGCTTCGTGGGTATAGCCAAGGCCTTCTTTTATAGTAGTTGGCCGTTGTGCTCTGAACATGCTTTCTAGCTTCTCCTTAGCTCCCAGGTACTGTTCAGTCATCAGTCCTCTCCAGACCTCATCACTTCTCCTGAGTGAGTCATAATCTTTCTGTACGTCTGAGAGTTTCTGACTGAGTTTGGCTATTTTAGTCTCTTTCTCCAAATTGTCCTTGGTCAGGACTGAGATCTGAGTTTCTTGAAGCTGAGACTTAGTCATAAGAGATTCAATATCTTCCTTGAGTCTCGCAACTAGATCCACTGACTTAGTAGAGACCTGACAATCAGAAGAAAGTCTCTGATTCTCAGCCTTTACCTGTTCAAGTTCTTGGATAGTTCTGCTGAACTCTCTGCTCAGCTTAATCTGTTCCTCTAGTAGATCGTCGTAGGCTTGTACCACATCTAGAGGATCATCTGAGACCGAGCACGTGTCGTGTGTGCTGTGTGAAGAGGAGGTTATATTAAGTTTAGAATTTACCTCAGCCTCTTCTCCGGCCATCAGACAGTATTCGGCTGACTCATCAGGAACTGTCTCTGCAACCTCAACTGCGACGAACACGGCTTCGTCTTCAGAAGAATACATGAATGTATCCTCTTCAATTGAGTTGTCGGATATCTCTCCGGCTATGTAGGCCTGCCTTCGCTTGGCAAATTTTTCTCTTACGGCTCGCCGTTCGCTCTTTGAGCGGAGAGTTCGGGACAATCATACCGATAGTGTCCCTCCTTCTTGCGGTTGTAGCGGTGGATGTTCTCGCTTGCTCTTACCACCGAGTCTTTAGACGGACTGGCAGCAGACTCCGATTTCTTGCATTCAGTAGAAGGATTAGATTCTTCTTTCTTATGATAGTCTTTCTTACCTGAAGAAGAATCTCGGTTGTATTTCCTCAGCTTTCTGACTTTCTCCTTTTCCTTCTGATATTTGAGAGCCATCAGTGCTAGCTGATCAGGGCCTGGAGTCTCGGAAGACTTTGCTACTGATGTGGCCACAACTTTGCTTGAGGAAATAGGCTTGGCTCCTGTGTTGCTGACTGTTGCCTTGAAGGCATGGTCGAACTGTGTGTCAGCTGGAGCGCTTAAGCACTTTTGGGGTAGGCTATGCTCGAATTCCTCCGATTTTAATTCTGAAAATATAACATCAGGAGTTAGAGCATTTAGATTAGAGCGACGTAAATAAGTAGCAAAAGGAAGCCACTTCTGTCGGGGCAACGCTCTCAAGATCTTGGTGTTCATCTCCTTATTGGTGAATGACCTCCCCAGCCCATTGATGACATTGACTTGATTGGTGAATCTGACACTCAGCTCGTCAATGGTTTCGAT
Source organism: Lavandula angustifolia (assembly GCA_028984105.1). Classification (NCBI taxonomy): domain Eukaryota; kingdom Viridiplantae; phylum Streptophyta; class Magnoliopsida; order Lamiales; family Lamiaceae; genus Lavandula; species Lavandula angustifolia. The sequence goes on along the minus strand of CM054826.1, from coordinate 6,530,642 downwards.
GAAGCTCCATTGCAAAGGCGTCGAACTTCTGAAGCTCTAGCTCGAGCTTGTTTTCTTTGATCTGAGGGGTTCCATGGCTCAGTACAGCCAAGGCGTCCCATAGCTCTTTCGCCGTCTTGCAATCCTGTACCCTTCCGAGGTGTGAATCACTGAGCGTAGTCAGTATGGCATTACGTGCAACTCGGTCAAGGTTGTGCAACTTCTTTTCTTCAGGCGTGAAGGCAGATTTATCTTTGGGAACCTTAGCACCAGTTTGTGCTCCCGCGCCTCCTCCAAAGCAAGAATACTACGCTGTCGATCATGGGAATGATCGGTCCTGACTCTAGGACATCTGACATGCTGTCGTGGAGTGACGTTAGGTATGCCTCCATACGTACGCGCCATACCGTGTAGTTCTCTATTGAGAACATCGGTACCATCCTAATACCTGACATATCAGACATTGTAAGAGTAAGAGTATAAGGATGCTGAAAAGATGCTTATGCAGTGAAAACAGTTTTCAGGATCAGTTCGAGAGGACCAGTATTTCAGAACCGGCGATCAGTTGAACACCGTGCGCTCTGATACCAATTGTTGGTCCGGAGACGATAAGTCAGGTGTAGAGGGGGGGGGGGTGAATACACCTGAGCTCAGTTTCTTTTTCTCAATGAAGGTCAGCTGAGCTGATGATTGCAACTGATGAACAGTGCCAAATAAGCCTTCGATCGCGGGACAGAGTGAGTCAGCTACTGAGCTCTCTCCTACTGATTGTAGTCAGTACTTTGAGAATCTGTCGGAGACTGTTGTGCGGAAAGTGTGGGGCCCAGAATTCGTCTCTTTTGAAAACACGTTTTAGCAAATTAAATCATTTGGCTGTGCGCTTTATAAAATACGTTTTATGCAAGCTTATGATTTTCAAGTCAGTTGAATTCTATGCAATAAAACAGTAAAAGAACACAAGCGATTTAACGTGGTTCGGATACGCAAGATCCTACGTCCACGGTCCTGAACAAAGCAGGAGAACTTGTTGATTATTCTGAGCAAGCCTCAGCAGGGATACTGTGCACTGGACAATTCCCTCTAAGTTATAGTTCTTAGCGACTTTACAATCCAAACCTCAGTCTGAAAGGGGAGGGACTATTCTCCAACTGAGAAGGAGTTCTTGCAATAAGAACAATTCACTAAATGTGAACTCCTTCTAATCTAAGTTATAAATATGATAATGAGCTTAGTCTAGAGAAGAAAGGGATCTAAGAACTCTAGAGAGGAAAAACTGAGAAATCTTCTAAGTACGCAAGTTTTCCTCTGGATGATCTTTGAGTGTTCTAGAGCGTTTATGAACTTGAGCTTGTCCCTTCGAAATTCCGTCACTCGGAGCTTCAAAAACTTCTCTATTTATAGTTGTGAGTGGCATATGTCCGTTGGAGACGACGATGCCACGTGTCACAAGCTTCCAAGGAAAACGGCCATAATTCGAACTTGTTGCAGCAGGGCAGTTAATGCACTGTACATGAGAGCAGCTTTACTGTGTAGAGTAGGTAAGCGTTGTCGGCTTCTCATTGGTCGAGGTTTGTAGTTGGTGAGAATGTCAGAGTTGACCGTTCAACAACCTCGTATGTCTTCTCGCCGAACTTTTCGAAAAGACTTGAATAGTCGGGTCGCTTTCCGTAGGATACGATGAGCCGAAAAGTCTCTGTCTTCTTGATCGAGTCGGGCCGACAGGGCATCTACCGAGTAGGTCGGTGCCGGCGACCGCGAAGGTGCCGTGCTTGTTTACGTTCTTCTCGCCGATGACTATCAGCGGGAGTAGTCTTCTGCGATGATTTGTCGGTGATGCGCTGTCTTCGGCCGAGTGGAAGATCAGCGGCCGATCAAGAACACAAGCGATTACACCGATGACGTGGGGTTCTGAAAAGTATCTTCGACAGAAGATCAGTTCAACAACTACCCCGTACAGGACTTAGACAAAAAATAATAAACAATACATCAAGTCTAACCTATACATCAGCTAATCCTAACGACACACTAATCTACTGATATCAGCTAGGTTTTGGGATCTTCAATTCCATAGTACTACTATGATTTCCCCCAATTTTCTTTTAACCGAACAACAGCTGAGTATCATCTACTGACTCATATCCAACAGGGATCGATATCAAGAATAACATCGATAAAACTATAATGTTTAATGATTATAGTGCCATATTTTGATAAGTATATTTGTTAATGAATGTAATTTTTGGTCCCCCATCAACATTGAAAATGTAATTTGCTTTTGTGGGTTTTAAGTAGATGGAAATGATAAGATTTTTAGTCTTAAGTTTTTCTAATTTTGCTTGTTTCTTTGTATGATGTTATCAATATCAACCTTTCATTAATTAGGGGTATTTTAATTCGAATAAACTTAAATATGATGTTATCAATATCAACCTAACAATAGAAAATTCATAAACGCACATGATTGGAGGCCATGTGACAGGCTCGAAAAATGGGATAAAAAATTCTTAACCCGTAGAATGGTATGCTTGGTTCCTTATTCACCCGCTTACTCATTAGTCCTTCTAAAACCAAACAAAGAGAAATCTAATTATTTGATGATTAATTTGATCAACACCTATTAATCTAATTATTGTGGGGTGTTTATAGAATTTAGAAACTCATATTTTATTATGTTAGAAATTGTTTTGAATTAAAAATCTAGAAAAAAGTATTAGAGAAGAAATCTAGCATAATAAGTGTAGCCAATATTTATTTTTATTTCTGTATAGTATTTCACGAAAAATTATAAACTCTATGGAAAAAAATATACATACTCCCCGGCCCCAATTTTCCCGCTTGCCCAATCGGAGTAATCTCTACCAATAAAAATCTTGATCAGTTCCTTTCTGCCCAATTTTCCAACTTGATCAATATTGTCGATGGAAACCACTTTTGATATTTCCCCTTTTAGTCAGTTCAAGCTTAATTAATGCTTAACTTTCGAAAGAATCTCCAACATGCATTATACATTAAGTTCTTTTCCATAATAATCAATTTGGGGAAATCCGTGCCCTAATTCGGAAACCCTAACCCTAATTTAAATTAACCATAGTCCACCCACAATATAGACAAATTGACACGTATAGATAGAGTCGACCGATCGTCTCTCAGACTGGTGATGCCTCTTGCCGGAAAGGAACAACTAAAACTGAGTGTGGAATCATTCTCAAGAAACTTATTTCCTTTTGGTCTCAAAAGAAGTAAAGGACTGTGCCTATAATTATGGGCTTTTAAATAATCAATTCAATTTTTCCAATTATAGTTCATACATGATCCTATAATCTTCAACTAAATGCAATTGTTTAACCTCACTTCCACATAATAACTTACGTATCAAGTGAGATTTCTAACATGTAACCTTCAGCCAGAAGGCATACGCCTCAATCGATACATTATTCCAAGATGAGGTGAAAAACCCCAAATGCAGACTAACTTGTGGCACTGCATCACTAGGAGAAAAGACGAACGTATAACACAGTGAAAATCATATCCATTCAGAAAAGAATGGCCCTCCAAATGCCACCTAATATAAGATAAAGAAAATCTCAAAGAATTGCTCTTTCTTTCAATATAATCCATTCGTCCCATAACTCTTATACCAAAACTTTTCGACACAGTATTTTATAAGAGTTGTTAGTTGCGTGTAAAGATGTGAGACTCACAAATAAACTATTTGTAATAATTTACTATTTTAGAAAACTGAACAGGAAATGTGGGACGGAGGGAGTATATATTTTGAGAAGTATATATGTTAACATTAAAAATGAAATTTGCTTGTTTAAAGTACATAGATATGATAGGAGTTTTAGTCTAAAGTTGTTCTAATTTAAGTTTTCGATTAAAATAGCACTATGAGATAATGTATTTGTCAATAGAGCATTCTTAAAAAATTATTTGTTAAATTAACATTCTATTGCCAATTAAGATGCCACTCGTAACTTTTCCTCCAACTTCTCTGTTATTTCTTTACGGTAAACACAAGTAGTAATAAATTTATCAGATCTAAAACTCCAAAATTAAAAATCAATCTCTTAATCCTTCTCCAAGTTTGGTATAGAATCTACGCAGTTCTTGAGGAATAACAAGTATAATTGCTCGCAAATATTGTATCAGATTTGCATGTTTTTTTCTATATGTTTCATACTCTCAAAGTCATTATAATTATGCAGTATTTGAATTATTTATTTATATATTTTGAGAAGCCTTGTATACAAATTTATATCTATGGTACTGTGTAAAGTATGTTATGTTGTTATTTATTATAATTATGCAGTAACTGGATTATCTATATACCTAAATTTGTTTGAAAATATGTAATTTACAATTTTGGTAAAATTTAATGAGATCAAAATTTACAAAGAGATGAAAATTGTCCTTATCAACTCAAGATCGTATTCCGTCTGCAAATTGCTAACCAAGAGCAATTTTCAATCCAATTATTTCTCATTGTTATAAATTAGTACTACTAGTAATTTCTTGATAGGATATTTGTTATCAATTATTAATTATTTTAAAATTTAACACAATTAACTACAATTGATTTCCATCCAATATTTTCTCATTGATATAAATCTTTTTTAAAATATCCCTATTATTTCTAAATTGGATGAATCAGTTATTAGAATCCGACAATCTTTTAATTATCCATATTATGAAAGAAGCGAACAAGAGAGAAGATAGAGGAGAAGAAGAGAGCAAATGGATTAAAAGTTACAAGTGGTATCTTAGTTGGCAATAGAATGTTAGTTCGACAAATAAGTTTTCAAGAATGTTAGATTGATAAATATTTTTCTCATAACGTTATTTTGACTAAAAACTCTTCTAATTTTGTGTCTTTCTTTGTTTTAAATCAAGATCACAAATAGAATCTCATAATCTTATTACAACATTAGAGAAAGTATAAATATTTTTCCTCATAATGTAATAATTCCTGATCATTTTTTTAATAATATATTCATTTTAATTGGTATTTTCAGAGAAAGTGACAATTGTTCAGAACAAGTGATAAACTTGTTTATAACAAATGATATTTTTGGTGATCGTTGTTTTCACCAAATAAATCCTGCAAAATTGCTAGAACTTAATCAGTATAGCAAACAGGTATCGAACACATGGAACAGATATTTTTAAACTTAAATTCCTATTAATCTACGGGGTTGGTTAGCGACCACGCAATTTTGGATTTTTATCTAAGACTAAAACAAGGAATTAAAATCTGCAGGAAATGAAAACGGAGTAAATTAATTCAAGAAAATAGGTCCAGCAAGATGATTCACACACACACAATCGATCATTGACACTATTAATTAATTAATCCCCTTAAGTTAATTAGTTCTAGGACGCCGTAGTTAAACTAACACATCCCCTATTCCTCCTTAATTATTCGGTAATCGTCATGGTAGGCATTGAAACGACTACTTCTCTAAATTAGATGCAACCTACGTTGGTGGGCAATCAATAGATTTAACACCTAGTCAGCTTTAAGAACTAAGAGAACCCAATTTAAGAGTCTACTCGTATGGTGAGCATCTAATAGTCTCCTACCAAATTAATCTTATTGTTCTAAGAACAATTTTCTACTTATTTAGCCTAATTCCACGAGAAACGATGGAAGTACTAAATTAGCTATGGATTAAATTAATCTAGGGTGATCAAGCCTAAATTAACTAATTCAATTGATTAATCTAGATTAATTCGGAACCTAAGTGATTAATTATAAAGCCCTAGTCTCACGAAATAATGGTAGTGAGTGTTTCACATCTCGTCGGCCCTAAATGACTTAGCCACGCATATCGGCCCGACTGGCCAGGCGGACCGGTTTACTGGGCAGAACACTAAATATGCTGAAATTCAGAAATTAAATGCACAAAAATTATAACTAGACGAACTGAATTAAATACGAAAGCAAACTAAATTAAATCTTGATAATCTGAAAATACCAGTTCGAAGGATTTCAAACCATCCAAACGATAAGCAAAGTCGAAAACTCCAAATCTAAACTAAGAAACGAAAGCAAAATAATGTTTGTGTCTCCAAATCTGATGATCTCCAAATCTCGGTTCTCTCTCTCGCTGATCTCGTGCGCGGAATGGTGTAAAGATGATCTCTTTTTCGTTCGTCTCCTCTCCTATATATAAGGCGGCTCCTTTTCCTTGTAGAAGTAGGGTTTTTATATCCAATATGAAAAGATATTAATTAGATAAATCATATCCAATTCTTTCCATATCATCTCTTTCCTTATCCTCCACCTTCCTTCTCTATAATTTCGTCCAAAAATCAATCTTTTAACCCCAAATTCGTGTCTGCCACCTCAACATCTTGTCATCGACACGTCAACACTAAAATCTGCAAGACAACACATAAAATACGGTCCAACTGGCCAGGTGGGCGCCAAAACAGACAGAATTTGTATAGTACGAATTAAACTCATCAATTTTTATTCGCACAAATTGATATTTTTACAGATCAAGTGGTACTGTTTCCATGTCAAATGATACTTCTATTAAAACCAATAATATTTTTATTCATAATAAGTGATATTTTTGTTCATAGCAAGTAATAAATTGATTAATAACAAATGGTACTCTTATTCAGAACAATTGATATATTCAGAATAATTGTTACTCCCTTCGTCCCATATGAAACGTCTGGTTTCTTTTCGGCGCGGTAATTTATGCGGTAGACTTTTGAGGTAAAAAGTGGTGGCCCACATGCTTAATGATGTTGCTAATGGCATAATTAAAGAAATGTTATTTTATTGCTCCTACTTTCAAAATGAATTTTTTATATTTTTAAATTTGAATTTGTTGCTGACATGGGAGAAATGAAAATACAGATAATGACTTATAATTAACACATCGATAATGACTTGATTGTTGCAGCCAAAACTCGCGCAAAAATAGTTTTTCCCGGCCAATCCAATCCACAATTTTACTGTACATTTACATTTGAATTTCCCACCCAAAATGTAATTAGTCTATATATTGAACCACCCAAATTGAAAAGAGGTCAGCCAAAACGATTCTCCTCCAACACAGTCTACACCAAAAATTTATTCTTCAGCTGAAGATGAGAGACGCCCGGCGCTATGACGACAGGAAAAACCTCACCGACTTCCAACGCAATGCAATCGTCTAATTTCTCCTCCAACACAGTCGTAATGGCAAGCCAATTCGAGGGAGAATGGAAGAGATAACAGCTTCATACGGCGTCACACCCCGGACGGTGAGTCGGCTTTGGGTGGCTGCAAAAAAAAAACAAGAAGAAGGGCAAGTAATATGCTTAAAGAGTGGCAGAGGAGAAGCATCAAAGCGGAAAAGAATTCAAGTGGATATTGAACTAATTCGATCTCTAGAGATGCAAAAAAGAGGTACAATTCGAAAACTAGCAAAGAGTATAAGCATGTCCAAAAGCACGGTTGGTAGGCGGGTTAGTGAAGGTTTGATCAAAGCTCACACTAGTGCCATTCGACCTAGTCTAACCACATTGAATAAGTTAGTAAGGGTTCGGTGTCTAACCATATTGAATAAGTTAGTAAGGGTTCGACCTAGTCTAACCACATTGAATAAGTTAGTAAGAGGTACAATTCAAAAACTAGCAAAGAGTATAAGCATGTCCAAAAGCACGGTTGGTAGGTGGGTTAGTGAAGGTTTGATCAAAGCTCACACTAGTGATATTCGACCTAGTCTAACCACATTGAATAAGTTAGTAAGGGTTCGGTTTTGTATGGAAGCATTAGAGTTTGATCGAGTCCTAAATGTACTTAGGTTTAAGAGTATGCACAACACTATACAAATTGACGAAAAATGGTTTTATATCACAAAAACAGCCCATAGGTTTTATTTGACCCCGGGTGAGGCCGAGCCACATAGAACTTGCAAAAGCAAAAGGTTTATAACAAAAGTAATGTTCATGTGTGCCGTTTGTCGGCCAATTTTTGGAGAAGATGGGCAAGTCTTATTTGATGGAAAAATAGGAATATTCCCATTCAAACAAAAAATTGTTGCCACAAGAAGTTCAAGAAACAGGCCACTTGAAACAAAACCGATACAATCAATCACAAAAGAGGTCACAAAGTAATGCTTAATAAATCAGGTATGGCCTACTACTTCCAGCAATTAAAGCCTCTTATTTGAATCACATGAAATTGTTTTATTCATATTAAAAATATGTTTAGCATATTACAGATTCTTCCATCAATTAAGGCAAAGTGGCATACTACTTCAGACAAAAGAATCTTTATACAGTAGGACAATGCAAAACCACACATTAAAGATTCAGATGAAGATTGGAGAAGGGCAACAAGTGAGGATGGCTGTGATGTTATGCTAGTAAATCAACCACCAAATAGTCCGGATACGAATGTGAATGATTTAGGATGGTTTAGAGCCATTCAAAGCATTCAAATTGAGACTCCTTGCCTTACTATTGATGACTTAGTTAATGCTGTTGTGCTATCATTTGACCAACTAACTCCTCAGACATTAAACAAAGTTTTTCTTAGTTTACAAGGATGCATGATGGAGATTATGCGTGTGAAGGGAGAAAATAGCTATAGAATTCCTCATATGAAGAAGGATGCATTAATAAGAGCAGGTTCATTGCCACAAGACTTAGAGGTACCTAGAAGTTTGGTGTTGGAATGCATTCAATACATGATTGACAATGGAAGTGGTGCTGAGCTAGAGAACTTGCAACAGAGATTGGGTCTTATAATTGAAGACTGCAATGAAGGGAGGGAGTGAATTAGGTACCTATAACTACTTTTGTTAATGCTGTAATTAGGCTACTACTACCAAAAGTTCAGTTTTTGTAACTAAAGCAGATATAAGCACTTTTTCTAACTAAAGCATGTTTTGTAACTAATCTATATGCTCACTCAAAGATGCAAATCAGAGCCACAATTCAGGGCATATAATTTAAACAATATGCAAGATCAGCAAGAGCCACAATTCAGAGCATATGAGAGCTTGTATTTTAAACAACATGCAAGCTCAGCAAGAGCCAAAAACCGATACAATCAGAGCTTGTATTTTAAACAACATGCAAGCTCAGCAATCATCCAACAACATAATCAGCCACCAACTAAAGCCAATCAAGACAAGCAATAACATGCAATCAAAACATATCTCAGTTATAAATTAACTCCATCACAGATATGCTTTGCAAAAATAAAGGCAAGTGAGCAGTTTCATCATTTCAAAGCCAACACAACCAACCAAGGACCCGTGCTTAATTTGGAAAGAGGGGCTAGGACATAAAAGTAAAAAGAAGGATCTCACCAAGAATGCATAACGCGGAACCCAGATCCGTATAAAGTCGTTGATTGTTGGCGAATCTGGGAATGAGCCGAAGCCAGCAAAATCGGAGGAGTCAGTGCCGACAATCGGAGTAACAGAAGCTTGAGTCTCCAACCTTTCCCGTCTCACTTCCGCCAAGCCTTGCTCAATCAACACATCGAGTTCGGAATCGGTGTATGGGACATTTTCGGAGGCGTGAATACTTCGTCAAACGAAGACTCGCTCAAATCCGGCGAGATCCCAGCCTCGGCGGCCTTCCTCTTCTTCCGGTCCCTCTCTAAACCGTGCGCCACCCGCCTCTCGAGCTCAGTTTTGGTGAATGGATATGGAGATATTTCTCGTAAGAAGTTATCTATGGTAGCCATATCCGAATAAGATGAATTTTCGGAGGCGTCGGCGGCACAACCGACGCTCAGATCTGGAGCAAATGGTGTCATTCCTTTCTCTTCAAGTGTAGCATCCAGTGCATGAGAAGAATGATTTGGGAGAAGAGGAAGGTCAGGCAATTTTTGTTTGCTCGATTTCATCATAGCATCAACGAAAGAGGGGCGGAATCGAGTGCGAGAACTCGGCGGCGGAGAAGACGAAGGGGAGACTCAACAATAACGTGGGTAGGTGGAAAATAACGTGGGTAGGTGGAAAATAATTAAGAGTAATGGGTCCCACAATAATGTAATTAGATTGTGTTAATTCTTTCCAAAAAAGGAATACAAGACGTTTGTGTGGGACGACCCGATTTAGTATACAAGACGTTTCATATGGGACGGAGGGAGTACTTTTTTATGTAAAGTGATACTTTTGTTAAGAACAAGTGATACTTTCATTCATAATATGTGATATTTTGATTAATAACAAAGGATACTCTTATTCAAAATAAGTGATATATTCAAAATAATTGATCCTTTTTTTCATTTTAACTGATACTTTTGTTAAAAACAAGTAATATTTTTATTCATAATAAGTGTACTTTTATTTATAGCAAGTGATACATTAGTTAATAACAAGTGATACTCTTATTCAGAACAAATGATACTTTTATTCATAATATGGGATACTTTTATTCATAGCAAGTGATACATTGATTAATAAAAAGTGATACTCTTATTTAGAAGTTGTGATATATTTAGAATAATTGATACTTTTTTTCATGTAAAGTGATACTTTTGTTAAGAACAATTGATATTTTTATTCATAATATGCATATTATCGAACCAATTATAAAATTGAAAAAATAAAAAAATATTGTATTTTTTTAACAAGAATAAATTTTAAGTACATATTAATATTCTTTGTATCATAATTTTTTTTTAAAATAAGAAATTAAATTTATTATTTTTCATGAAAATAAATATATTTATACAAGTATTTGAAGATCGATTAATTACTCAAACCGTGAAGAGCAAAAAACTGAACCGATTTATTTTCATAAACCCAAAAGTGTAGGTAGATTACAATAAATATTAATAAAAAAAATAGAGGCCAAATTTATAAAGATCCTCTACTTTCTCATACAAAAATCCCAAAAAGTATTCTACATATATGAGAGTTGCGAAACCGAATAGGTTATTAGTTATTACAAGAGCAAGGTGGCCCAATAATAATGGTGTTATGTGCATTTTAATTTAAATAAATTTGAAGTTAATCTCATTAAAATGTAATTTAATAATAAAAAAATTCTTAAACACACATGGTACTACATGATTGATTAAACATGCATTGAAACTAAAGAAATGGAATATAAAAGCTTAGCCCGAAGAATGGTATGCTTGGTTCGATGTATAAACGACTAGAGTACTCCATCTCATTTTTTCAAGTCCTACTAAACGACGACCTATTATTAATTATGGGTATTTTGTTTGGAATAAACTTAAATATGATGTTATCAATATCTAAAGTTAATAATAGAAAATTCATAAATACACATGATTGATGGTCAACGAGACTTAAAAAAAAATGGGATATAAAATTTTTAGTCCGAGGAATAGGGATGACAATTTTGCGGGTCGGGGCCGGGTATCATTGGACCCGGACCCGCCCCGCGTCTTAAAAATTGGACCCGGACCCGCCCCGTGGACCCCACGGGTCCAGAATTTAAGACCCGGCCCCGAACCCGTGCGGGGCGGGTCTACCTGCCCCGAACCCGTGTGGACCCATAAATATTTTAAGTAGAGCCGGCAAAATGGGCCCGACCCGATGGGCCGGCCCGGGGTACCCGAAAAAAGGGTTGGGTTGGGCTCTGAAAATAGAAGCCCAAAGGTGTACTGGGCTTAAAAAGCCCGCCCAAAAAAACCACGGGTTCTATGGGCTTTGGGCTAAAAAAGCCTGGGGTTTTTGGGCTAAAAAGTCCGCCCGAAAAAAATGCATAATTATTAGATAATATTAATATTAATACATAAATATAAATTAAAAAAAATGGGAGAGAAAAAATTCTCAAAGAAAGATTCAAAATGCAATTAATATATGTTGAAACTTGACGATTTTAAATTGTTTATTGTCTTAGTTTGAATTTTTGTAATGTTTACTTGTATACGGCTTTGAATTTTGATATTTATTTGTACTTATATCTATAATATGATTTATTTAGTCTATTTAATCACTTCATAATTTATACTTTATTCAACATTAATATATTTAATTTAAATTATACATATTGATTTTATTTTTATACAACAAATATATAATTATAAAATTATAAAAAATATTAAATAAATTAGTGGGCTAAGCCCGTCCGCCCGCCCGCCCGCCCGAAAGCCCGAGGTCGGGTTGGGCTTCATAAATCATGACCCGGTAAAGTATCGGGCGGGCCCAAAAATTAAGTTGGCCCGGGGCTGGGCCGGCCCGCCCGCCCATTTTGCCACCTCTAATTTTAAGTATAAATTTAAAATTATGTTTGCACAAGGATTCGAACCCATGTCATCCGAAAATTTACAAACACTCTTGACCACTAGACCAACAAATTATTTGTTAAATTTAGATAAACATAAAATATATATAATTTTAAAGTGTTATTTTATTAATTTTAATTTAAAACATAAATAAAAATATAGTAACTTTTAATCAAATATAATGATTGTAGTAAGCATGACTAATATTTCATGTGAAAATAAAAATAAAACACAAAAATAAAAATCATCTTTCAAATATATTTTGTAGCTTTTATTCATCATATTTCTTTAATTTTTTCAAATATACTTTTATATGTTATGATTCTTATTAAAGTATGAATTTCTTATGTATATGTTATGATTCTTATGAACTTATGAATGAAGTTCATGAAAAATAAGAGTGTAGTTTTTCATTTATTATAAAAAACACAATTGAAAATTTGTAATTTTTCATTAGTCATAAAGAATTTTAAATTGTGAATTTATAATTTTTCATTAGTTCATTAATTCATGAATACTTATTTTTAATATAGATAATATTAATCTCATTTTCGAAATACATTTTCATAATTAGAAATTGGAAATTTGAATATAATATATTGAAATCTAGAAAGTTAATATTTATTGTATTTTTGTTAGATGTATTTTCAATTATTATAAAAAGTTTTCAATTGTAATTGTTCATTAATCATAATTGTATTTATACATATAATCCATTTCAATTAAAGAATAGAAAATTAGAAATAAAAAATAGTTTTAAATTTAAATTTTGAAAATATAAATATTAATTTCATTTTCGAAATACATGCCCGTAATTACAATTTGAATATAGTATATTGAAATCTAGAAAATTAATATTTGTATTTTATAAACTAATTTTTTGTTAGATGTATTATTTTTTTTACATTTTAGTATGTCATATTCTTATATATAACTATACATGTAAAATATTAACAAATGTGAACATTAACTTAAACGGTATAAGTGCATGTAAAGAATTTATTGATGCGGGTTCGAATCTCACAAATAACACTTTTACACTTCTAAATAATAATTTGTTACGGGGCGGGTCTAGGGCGGGTCTATACGGGGTGGGTCGGGGCGGGGCGGATCCGCAGTACGAACCGGAATCGCCCCGGACCCAGTACGGGTCGGGTCCGGAACCGCCCCACACTCGTACGGGGCGGGTATTACCCGCCCCATTACGTGCGGGTCCAGGTCGGGTCCGACGGGTCCGGGTCCTTTTGCCATCCCTACCGAGGAATGATATGTTTGGTTCCTTATTAACCATACTCCATTACACATTAGTCCTTCTAAAACCAAACAAATAGAAATCTAATTCTTTGGTGTTTAATTAATTTGATCTACGCCTATTAATCTAATTACTGTAGGGTGCTCATAGATTTTAGAAAGTCATTTTTTACTATGTTGGGACTTGTTTGAATTAAAAATCTAGATTAAGTATTAGAGAAAAAATTTAGCATAATTAATTAGTGTAGCCAGTTTTTTATTTTTATTTCTAAATAATATTTCACCAAAAATAATAAACTATATGAAGCTAAAAAAATCTTATACTCCCCCCAATTTTCCCACTTGCCCAGTTGCCAGTTGGAGTAATGTCTACCAATAAAAGTTTTGACCAGTTCCTTTCTCCCAATTTTCCCACTTGATCGATATGTCGGTGGAAAAAAAATTTGGTCAGTTCGAGCTTAATTAATGCTTAAGTTTCAAAAGAATCTAGTTCGGAAAGCATAATCCTAATTTAAATTAATCATGATACATTCACAATATAGTCGAATTGGTACTACACAGAGATAGCATCGACCGATCGTCTCTCAGATTGGCGATGCCTCTCGCCGGAAAGAAACAACTACGGTTATCAATAATCTTATTTCCTTTCGGCCTCGAAAGAAATAAAAAAACTTTTTTAAGGGTTGTACCTACAATTATGGGCTTTTAAATAATCAATTCCATTTTTTCAATTCTAGTTCATACATGATCCTATAATCCTCAACTAAATGCAATTGTTTAACCTCACTCCCATATAATAACTTATGCATTAGCTAGGTGAAATTTCTAGTATGTAAACTTCAGTCACAAGACATAAGTCTCAATTGATACATTATTTTAAAACGACCTTACTAGACAACAAACATGTGAAAAACCCCAAATGCAGACTAACTTGTGGCAATGCATCACTAAGAGAAAAAACAAACATATAACACAGTGAAAACCATATTCATTTAGAAAAGAATGGTCCACCAAATGTCATACCTAATATAAGATACAGACAATCTGAAAGAATTGGATCTTATGTTTTCTTCTTTCAACATACTCTTTCCGTCCCAATAAACATGGCTTGTATGTTTTTGTATTCTTTTTTAGACTTTTCTATTATTGTTGTCTTATTTCTTAAAAAGTCAAAGAAGTTGTGGATTACAATCACTTAAATAAATGGATCCACCACTTTAACACATCTCCTACCACTTTTTTAATCTCCGAAAATAAACAAGCCATGTTAATTGAGACTAGGGAGTATATATTTTGAGAAGTATATTTGTGTTAACATTAAAAATGATTGTAGGTTTTAAGTAAATAGAAATTATAAGATTTTTAGTCTAAAGTTGTTCTAATTTTGCGTGTTTCTTTGTTTTAAATCAAGATCACAAATAGAATCTCATAATCTTATTACAACGTTAAATAATTAGCATAATATATATAATTATGTCATTATCAGACAATAAAGTCAATTATATATATATATATATATATATATATATATATATATATATATATATATATATTCTTTTGGGGATTAAAGCCAACCAGCCTGAAAGAATTGATGTCAACAAACTCTATTGCTTTTATTTGATAAGCCATAAACACAATCTTACAATCAGTATTGTCTTCTCTAGGCTTGGTTGTAATAACTAGCATGAGCAGATATAGGGGACGCGTGAGGTATGCAAATTGTGTAACTAACTTTGATTTTCTTGATGGTTTGAAAATTTATTGTTTCATTCATTGTAATTGCAAATATCACAGATTTGTATCCTGAATTTGCATACTCGTCTCCAGATCCAAATTGAAGATAATTAAATAGAGAGGCAATCATTAGTCATTGGCTCTATTTTCATGCCTCTCGATTTTAGTTAATATAGGAAAAATGATTATGGTGTCTATGATACCTCAATTTATGCAGTCATAACTCATAAGTAATTAGTGGCATGCATGGTGGTCCCTTGTAACTAAATAAATCAACCTTTTGAATAAGTGAAATCGCTTTGATACAAAGTCTTTCGATTTACGATGCATGAGTATTAATAATCTATTTATATATATGATCATTATGAAAAATTTAACCAGCAAATTATTTTGGTATTACATGTAATTAATTGAGAGGGTACAAATGGAACTACCCCTTTTAGTTCGGAAGGAAATACAAATTAATAGTCCCATTAATCTGCTACTAAACCAGGTCCATTTGGTGGCCACAAAATTTACAAGAATTTACGGTGTCGATTTGGAAATCCATAGAAAGCCGAGCACTTAATTGCTTTTCAGAACCCTAATTCGAAAACCCTAACCCTAATTGAAATATTAAATTACCCACAATCCATCCACAATAGAGGCGAATTGGTGGACAGCTATAGCGCCGACCGATAGTCTCTTGGACTGGCTACGCCTCTCCCCGAAAAGTGACAATGGCGGCGTTGTTTTTTAGCGTAAAATTGCCCTCCTCCTCAGCCACTTGCTGTCACAGCCGGCTTATCAAGAAACTTATCTGTTTGGGTCTCGAAAAATATAATGCACATTTTAATGGCACAAAAATAATGCACATTTTAATGGCTATGCCTATAAATATGGATTCTAAATAATTTTTGGCAAATTGGCAAAAATAGTCCTCAAACTTCGCGTTTTTGCGAATTTTGTCCTCAAACTTTTTTTTTTTTTTTTTTTTTTGACTCTCAACTCATTGTTTTTGCGATTTTAGTCCTACCGTTAGATTTTTCGTCAATTTAACCGTTAATTCAATTTTTTTAAATAAAAAATTAAAAGGGCAAAATCGGAATTTTTATTTGCACGGACCAAAATTGCAAATAAAAAATGATTTGGGACCTATTTAGCAAAATAAAACAGTTTAAGGACTGATTTCACAAATTTTAGACAAATAAGCTAATTGCTTCGTATCGACGAGATTTTGCATTAAATTTTCGATTTTTCATATAAGTTTATTGCTTTGTATCAAATATAAGCTAACGAATATTTCGTACCAATATAAACAACATTTAAATCGAAATGCAAAATATATATTGTGAATTAATAATTAAAAAACAAAGTTATTATCACCCAAAAATGTTACTTCAAAATAATCATTTAGCGCATAATATTTACTTCAAAATAACTAGAATACGAGGAGAATTGCGAATCCGCAATTGATGCGCTCGCTGACGAATTGCGAAGGAGGCCGACGGCGAAGAACATTCCCTGGAGCTCGCAGTGGAAGATGAAGTGGGAGACGAATCCGCCGAAGCTGATGAACATGGGGACGAGGTAGATCCAGGCGAGGAAATGGCCGAGCTGATCATCGCGCTGGTAGCGGACGTGAGTTATGATTACGGCCTTCAATGGCGGGTGGTGGTGTTGGGGATTCGTCATGGCAGTTCTATGCAGAGAATGTGAATACGAGACTAACCTTGTTTGCAGTAGTTTTTTTGGCTTATTATAGTATTTGCAAATAAAACTAATATTTTATGTCATTTACGAACTGATACATATTTTCCTCGTATTCTATTATTCATGAAAAATTACGAATTAAATGTTTTTTATAACATATTATTCATCGTAAAATACGAACAGACACATTTTCCTCGTATTCATGTTATTTTGAAGTAAATATTATGCTCTAAATTGTTATTTTGAAGTAAGAAAATTTGGGTGATAATCGCTTTATTTTTTAATGGTTAATTCACAGTAATATTTTGCATTTCGAATTAAATGTTGTTTATATTGGTACGAAGTCTTCGTTAACTTATATCTGATACGAAGCAATAAAGTTATATGAAAAATCGAAAATTTAATGCAAAATCTCGTCGATACGAAGCAATTAGCTTATTTGCTTAAAACTTGTGAAATCAGTTCTTAAACTATTTAATTTTGCTAAATAGGTCCCAAATAATTTTTATTTGCAATTTTGGTCCATATAAATAAAAATTCCGATTTTGCCCTTTTAATTTTTTATCTTTTAAAATTAAAATTGAATTACCGTTAAAATTGATGGAAAATCTAACGGTAGGACTAAAATCGCAAAAACAAGGAGTTGAGGGTCAAAAAAACAAAAAAAATTGTTTGTGGACAAAATTCGCAAAAACGCGAAGTTTGAGGACTATTTTTGCCAATTTGCCTAACTTATTTCATTTTTCCAATTCTATCCATACATGATCGTATAAATCTTCAATTAAATGCTATTAAACTTTAACCTCACTCCTATATAATACTCTCTCCATCTCATATCTTTTTTTAACTTAAATACTCCTCTAACAAATCTAGTGGACCTACAACTTTATCTCACTATACACACAAAAACCATTTTTTAATCTTCGTGCCGAGAAGAAATGGGAATAATGGAGTGAGACGATAGGTTAATCAACATGTCACATAGGCTCACACCACCGGGTGAGGTTTCTACTCAAAACATTTAACTGCAAGACATCCACCTTCTAAGATGACATTCTTACTAGACAGCAAACGTGTGAAAAGGGGGATGCAACCCTTGTTTAGTAATTGCATTATCCTCAAATGCGACTAACTTGTGCTACTCCATCATTAACATAAAATCAAACATAACATGCAGACCTCTCTTCTTAAACTACACTATCCCAACAAAAATCCCAATATTCCTTCATAATCCTTCAAAAATTAAGAGAGGTCCTTCAAACCCCATGAAAACACAGAAAGAATCCAGAATGTGAAACCATAATTAAGATCAAAGTAAGAACACCAAAAGAAAAATATGATATGAAAAGGAGAAAATGGCAGCTGTCTAATTTGCGCAACTCCAGCATTAAGAGAAAATCAAGCATACAACACAATTAAAATCATCTCCATTCAGAAAATAATAGTCTTCAAAATGCCCATAAAATAAGATACACACAATCTGTTGGTCTTAGTGAAGTGAGATAAATTAAAAAACCAAAAAGCAAAGAGACAAATGTAGCCAAGTGAGACTTTATTACAAACAACACAACACAACTTCACCTTCAGCTTTCCCCAATCACCGCGCCGTCATCTGCAAGCAAATAAATGCACAAACTCAGTACCATTTTACTTCTAATTCATGAATATTGAAGATTTCAACTCCTACTAACCTTGACATTTGTGAGGTTAACATGATGTCCACGGAGAAACCGCTTCAACAGATCGAAATTCTCCGGAGTGGGCTTGTAGTGGCCGCTTTTATAAGAAATAGACTATGCAAATACCAACAAACGTGAATAAGAAGAAATTAAACTAGACTGTATTACAACCTAATTGTATATACATACCTCGAGCCTCCCGTTAGTCACGTGCAAATGGCCAGCACAAAAGACGGGTCCACCGCTCACGAAAGAAGTGTGGTGGAATATCTTATCAACCTTATCAGCAACATAAAATTTCTTCTTTGGACTGAGGACGTATATAGTATCTGCATGGTTCCTTGTATTCACAGCCCTACCATTGCATTTGTACACAAGTCTCCCGTTCGCAAAAACTACTCTATACGGTTTCCTCTGACCCTGCAGTTGAATGAACATAGTACACCTAAATCACATATCCCAACAATAGAACAGGAAGAGATCTAAACATAATAGAAGCTCACAATGTAGAACGGCACTATGTCAATGTTTGAAACAATTTAAATATACAATTTTTTTAATATTTAGAATGTATACTTCTAGTTTTATGGAGTCAGAATAAGCAAACGTCCATAAACTTGTCAGGGGTCCTTTTTAAAAGAAGAAGCGAAAAAACTGAAAAGCAAGTTAATAATTGTTTATAAAGGCTATTTCAAACACCGATATATATATTAATTCTTGTCAAAATTTTCTAATTTGGAGAAAATTTGTACTCACTTTACCGATATAGTAAACCATTTCTCTGTTCAGCTTTTCTCTACGACAATGCGGAAGACTCACGCATCTTCCAGCTCCGTGGTCTAGCCTGCATAGATCATCGTGAAAATGAAGAGATGTGAAGAGAAATTGGTCGCAGATACGAAGAGATTTATTTACCATGTAAAGAACTGGCCTTTTACACGTCCGGGTCTAGTCTTCCAGTAGTCTTTATAAATTCTCAAGTTATGCTGTTCGCGATGGTGGGTATCATGCTGTCGAAGAAATTGAAAAAGACGCGCTTAATTACAAGAACAAATTAAGCCTTACCTAAATCCAAATTGGATTCGCTTACCTTTTCCAGCTTGTAGGTAGTGCTCAGCAATAGATGGTCTTCTCCCATTAGGTGAAGATGAAACGAAACTCTCGGAGAAGCGAGTTGTAATAATTCTTTGACTTGGGTGGTGGTGGAGAAGGCGTATACCATTTTCCTCTATTTATACACAAATTGAGATTTTATTATATTTCCACCTTCACAGCTGTATAAACACAATAGGCGGAAGCCAGGTGGAACATTCCTTGTAATTTAATTGATTTTTGGAATCCGCGACTTTATATACTCTCGCTTCTTATTAATCTCTGTATTTTTTTGTTTTTTTCCAACTTTTTCCATACCTCCCTCCCCTCCCTCTATAGTAAGAAAAAAAGTAGTCAATCCGTTCGGTTAATACCGTTCGCTTTCTTTAGAACAAGGAATTTAAAAAACGCGTGGAATTTAAAAAACTTGGGCTTGTGTTGTTAATTTCTGTGGCCCAAATCTTTAATGACTTTTTTAGATTAGTTTGTAATTCTCTATTCACTTTTTATTACCTTTCTCTAGTATTTTGGCTCCAAAAATTTCTTTGCTATCTTCGATTCTTGAATATGAAAATAAATGCATTTATACACGTATTTGAAGATCGATTACTCAAATTATGAAGAGCAAAAAACTGAACTGATATATTTCCATAAGCCCAAGAGTTACAACAAATTATAAAAAAAAGAAGCCAAATTTACATAAAAGAAAGGTTGGAGGAATGGTTCTTCCTTATTCAACCTACAACTCTCATTAATTTTTCGAAAACCAAACAAAAAGATATCTAATTATTTGATGATTGGATCAATGCCTATTAATCTAATGATGGTGGGGTGTTGACCACAATTATGAGTTGTC
The DNA here is from genome assembly GCA_028984105.1 of Lavandula angustifolia. Classification (NCBI taxonomy): domain Eukaryota; kingdom Viridiplantae; phylum Streptophyta; class Magnoliopsida; order Lamiales; family Lamiaceae; genus Lavandula; species Lavandula angustifolia. The sequence goes on along the minus strand of CM054826.1, from coordinate 6,510,136 downwards.
TTAGAAAGTTAATTAGATTATAGTAAGTGCTTGTTTAGTCTTAGATTTTATTTTTTTCTCCTAACACCAGATTATAGTAATTGCGGAAACATTATTAAGACTCCACAAACCTTGTCTTTACCAAATGAACTTTAAACGCCTGAAAAAAAACTAATCTCATTTAAAAATGAAAAACTTAAATATGGTAATACGCTTTACAAAATCGTTTATTAGGTTAATTTGGAAATTCATGAAATTCCAGGGACCCACACGATTAACTACAGCTGTACATGAAAAATAAATTCAAGGAAATATTGACTTTTTACTTGCTGAAATGTCAACCCCACTACAAACTCGACGACAAAATTCTAACAACTTATAAAGTTGTTAGAATGGAAAAAGAATAAGTGAAAATATGCACTATTGGTCAAAGCCAAAAAAAAAAAAAAAATTTGGCCTTCCCTTATAAAAAACACAAATCTAGTCATTTTGTCTTCTTGCGGACGCAGGCTGTCAGAAGGGCCGATGGGGGGGCCGATGGATAATTCTGAGGGCCGATCGAGATCGGCCATCTTTAGGCCGACCTATCGGCCCTATTGAGAAAACATAAATAATTGAAGGGCCGATGGTGATCGGCCCCTGTTCAGCCGAGACATCGGCCCTCGGAAAATAATAATCGTAAATAATTAACAATTTTTTTTATTAATTTTTAAAAATAACTTTATTTTTTAAAAACGTAAAAAAATGAGGGCCGATGGACATCGGTCCCGATTCGGCCGAGCCATCGACCCTGATTCTTTATAAGCCGTTACATGTAATGACCCAAAATTTATCGAAGGGCCGAAAATAATTAAACTGTTTATTAAACGCGGGCCGATACCCATCGGCCCTGAGTCGCAGTAATTGAGGGCCGAATGAAAATAACCGTTGGCCGAAATTAACACTCATTTTCTACCATATTTTGCCGAAATTTCACCAACTTTCTCCACCACAATCGCCGGCCACCGTAGTCCGCCGCTCATTGTCGCCGTTCGCCGCTCATCGACCCGAAACGCCGCCGCCGAAAACAGCCTCGAAACCGCCGCCGATCCCCTTTCAAACGCCATGTCTTCCGGCGAAATTGAGGTTCGTAATTCCGATTCCTTGGCCCTTCCATGTTAGAAACTATGCAAATTCATGTTAGAAACCACGTTGAGTGAATTAAATTGTCGATCTATGCGAATTCATGTTCAAATGTAGAAGTGCCTTTTTTTGAATTGTCGATTTATGCCACGAATTGTGATTAAATTTGATTGATAGACGAAATTTATGTTGAAATTGGTTTGGGTTTACATTGAAATGTCCAATTTTTGATGAAATTATTGAGAATTTGAAGAGGATTCGAGTGTTAATTGGCTGGAAATTTATGAAACTGGGGCCGATGGGAGGGCCGAAGGCAGGGCCGATGGAGAAGAAAGTCCATCGGCCCTGCCTCGGCCGAACTGTGTTGAATAGGCCGTCGGCCCCGGCTGGCCTTGGAGGCTTCGGCCCGAAGGGCCTTCGAGCATTCGGCCCCGGCTGGCCTTAGACAAATCGGCCCTCCATCGGCCCTTGTTCGGCCCTTCCATAGGCCATCGTTCGACCCTTATTTATTCGTCTTAACTAATTAATTCGTTTTTTTGTACATCTTGCAGCATGCTTATATCCGACTACCGGTTAGACAAAAGACCACAAAAGTCACGACATATTGGAGAGATAGTCTACCCGAACTATTAAAAAACACTCTTGCTAGACGGGGGGGTAGTGACCTAGTCCGTTGATTTAGAGACGGACAATTTGGACATTTGCTGAGTTGGAGGAAGGGCAGAAGTTCGATCTTAGCTTTACATCAGCTCATGTGCTATGAGGTGCAGACACCGCCCGGCGAGGCTCGTTTTCACATATCCGGACAGGAGCTTAGATTCTCGCAGTACGAGTATGCACTCGTAACTGGCTTATTTTTCGGTGCTTCTACTTTCGATACGACGGCAGCTCATGCCCCTGTAGAGTCTGGAGTATACATGAGACTCACAAACGGGAATTCAGTAATAAGAGGCGATCTGCTAAATTTATGGAAAAATGACAAGCTTGGCGACCTCTCCGAAGACGATTATTTGAAGGTGGGCCAATGTGTTGGCACTGATGTATTTTTTCTTCGCACCTGCCGACTCGAAGAAGGTCGAGACCTGGATGTGGGTTCTTGCTGACGATGTAGACGCGTGGAACGATTTTCCACGGGGATCATACACGTACAATGCCCTCTTGCACTACATGAGCTTTGCACCGAAGCGAGTCGATGCAGTAAAATCGAAGTATAATATTTATGGGCAGTTTGGGCTCTTCAGGTACAAATTTTTATTTTATAGTTTAAATTTTTCTAATTTTTATATTTTATACTTGTACTGATCTTTAATCGTATTGTAGATCTGGGCATATGAGGCGATACCAGATTTGGCCCGGCTGTGTGTACGCCTTATGAATGACGGTGGTATGCCCCGATGTGTGAAATGGGTATTTGTCACGCCACCAGATATGGAATGGATTAGTTTCTTTGCGTTGCCGGTAAGTAACATTTTAAATATTTATGAACAGATACGGAACATATTATAACCTATTTTTTTAACTTTTCGAACAGATGGAGACACCGTCCCATGAGACTCTTACGCCCATTCCCGAGGAGCAGCTATCGGAATACTGGAGAAAGGTGATTGAAGAGAATCCAATCGGTGTATCTTTTCCTAGACCGACCCCCGTACAGCCGAGACGAGTTGATGAAGAGGGCAGTGTACGAGATCCTCCGCCGGCTGCACAGAAGAAAAAATCGAAGAAGAAACATGCACCGGTGGAGGGTGAGTCATCTAGGCCTCGGAGGGATGAAGATTCGACTTTACCCACGTATGACGGAATGATCCGGTCCATAGATGAACAGTTCCAGCAGCGCGAGACTGAGTTGTTAGAAAAAGTGGATAAGCGGTGGAAGGAGAACGAGGATCGGTTCTTCAAAAAAGTGGGGAAGTTGTTAAAAAATATCTTCGGAGCCGGCAAGGGCAAGGGTAAAGGCATAGGATCCAGTTCTACGTGGGACGTAGAGCAAATTCTGAATGAATCATCCAAGGAGTCATCTGCACCACGACCGCCACCACGGGGGAGGATTGTCACTGTACATGAGTGGCCCAGCTGGAATGAAGATGCCGAACAGACACAGGCAAATGTGGAAGATACGACGAGTGTCGATGCAGATCCCTGGGATGTGGCTGCTCGAAGGGCTAATAGGGGTTATGATCAGTGGCGGCATAGCATGTACGAGGAAAGGGATGTTTGGTTCCCGAAACGTTGGGAGCCACTCCCTTATACGGCTCCACGGTCCCCACCACCTGTACAGGTAGCTTAACTATTCAAATTTATTATTTTTTTTTCATTTGACCATGAGTTTTTGTCCAAAATGCAGCAACATGAGTCGGTCGTCATGGACTTATTTGATACGCAGCATGTACAACGGCTGTATGATAGCCAACCGCCGGAGCAACTAATTGTACTAACCACTGAGGTACAAACATGATTTTAAGTTATATATTTGAGGAAGTTTTTTTAATACATGTTATTTGCAGCCCATAGTGAGCCGCCGACCCAATCCTACTGGAGCTCCACACATGTTTGATCCCGCGGACGCATTGAGAAAAATTTTTGAGAATTTCATAAAAATAGAAATTTCTGCCAATGTCACGGTTTCGCAGCATGAGCTCTCGCACGGCTTTTTCAAGAACCTTTTGGATACACACTACGACATGGGCCACGCAATGCTTGATTTGTACATATGCTATCTCCGGCAGAGGCTTCAAGACAAAGACCGTGACGTATTATCTACACCCGATTCACGATATACCGTCATAGCGGCTTCGTCAGTGTTCGTAAGTATATATATATATTTTTTTTAAAGATATAATGTGTTTGTTTTTAATGCTCCTGCTAATGTGTATATTTTATCACAGACGTCTTTAGCCGAAGCTTGGACTTCGAAAATATTTGAACCCGATAACGAGTTCCATGAACGGTACGAGTTGAACTATAATGAATGGATCCCTGCACAGGGTTTAATGGATGTCGTTTTTGGAGCGGATACGGGATTTGGCGTCGCGAGGAGTCCGTGGTTTGATGCCAAATTCGTAAGTTATACTAATTTCTCTTTTCTATGCTTTGACTATATAATTATTATTTTTTTTTACTAATTTGCATTAATTAATAGGTCATTTTCCCGGTGTTGGCCGCCTCCCATTGGGTCGCAGTCAGATTGTGTATCGAGTCATGGACGTTGGAGCTGTATGACTCACTGAACTGCCGTGGAGACCAGAAGATATTTGAGTTGAGAAAACAGAATTTGTGGCCACTCCGCAAACTGATCGGACGTTTGCTAGATGTACGTATTTTAAGATTTTACTGGTTTTTGGTTAGGCTACAAATTATTTTGAATGTTTTTGGTTAGGCTACTAATTACTGGACGATGAACAAGTACAATCTACCGCATCCGGGAACGCGGACACCCGAGTTGGTCTTGATGCCGCAAAAGGAGCAGTTCAAGCAAGAGGATTCGAATAGTTGTGGTCCATATACGTGTATGGCAATTGAGCGGCTCATCACTGGATTTCCTACACCGAAATGGGGTAACATGAAATCAAACATCAGAGTCTATCGGGAGTGGATGACTTGGAAATGTTTCGAGCAATGCTATTACGGAGATTTTGGTTCTAGCTCCCAATGAGTCGAAACACTTGTAATTTTTAATTTTATTTTATGGAATTCAAACACTTCTAATGTTTTATTTTATTTTAATATTTCAGTTTAATAGTTTATTTTGATGGAATTTATTTTGATATTGGAATTCAAACACTTCCTCGGAAAGAAACCTCTCGGCCTCGGCCGACAGACTTGTCTATTGGACGAGGGCAAATGGAGGGCCGATTGGCTTCGGCCCCCATTGGTTTTGGCCCCATGAGTCGGTAGGCCTTTTCACGAAATATATCTCTCGGCCTCGGCCGAAATGCTTGTCTATCGGACGAGGGCCGATGGAGGGCCGATTGTCTTCGGCCCCCATTGGTTTCGGCCCCATGAGTCGGTAGGCCTTTTCACAAAATATATCTCTCGGCCTCGGCCGAGAGACTTGTCTTTGTGCCGAGGGCCGATAGACCTGGCCGGCCGAGAAAACTCCCTCGGCCCCGAAGGGTTTCGACTAAGGCCGATGGAGAGCCGATGAGTGAACCCCCATCGGCCCTGAAGGGTTTCGGCCCTTTAAAATTTTTTGATTTTTTGATTTTTTCTAGCTAATAAATCGATCAGTGACAAAAAACTAAAAAACCGATAAGTGACAAAAAAACGCTTTAATCGTTATTTGTCGTTCCAGATACGGGGCATCTCCGCCTTGTGTGACCTTCTTCTCCACAGTTACCACATTTTTTCCGACGACGCTTTCCAGATGTACTAGCTTCTGCTCCGGAAGGACGACGGCTGTTTCTCGGGCGTCCGGCTTGCCGCATAATAACTGTTGGAAGAACAACAATGTCCTCTATTTCCGGTGGGACACCCCACTCATTTCGAGGAGGCAAGGGATTAACCACACCGGCATATATTTCCTTCCACGTCGTCGTCGTATAATAATCATTAATATGATTGTACAGATTTTCCCGGCAATGATACAAAACGGCGACAACATGACTACACGGCAACAGGTCGATTTGCCAGACGCCGCATTCACACATTTCGTCTTGAAGATTGACCCTCCACTGTCGCTCACCTGCGTCGACCTTGTATTTATCAATAGTCACCTGCGTAACCGTAAACCTCCGAGCCAGTTCAACTTCGTTCCGCATCCTCAACTCAGAAGCTTCTGTCAACGGATTGTTTCTGGAACTTGCTTTTACTCGTCGTGTATCGAACCACGACTCTATCATATGACGGATTGCCTCGAGCATAGCTAGAATAGGTAGTCGTCTAGCCTCCAACAGTCGAGAATTAATTGACTCGGCAGCATTCGATGTCAATAGACTGTAACGACGACCTATACTGAAAAGTCTGGACCACTTCTCCGATTCGATTTCCATCAACTTCTCGTAAATAGCCGATTTTTCCCCGACGGATAGAGTTCATGGCGTCATGGAATTTTGTCGCCCGATAAGCATAAGCTGCTCGATAGAATGACCGGATAACCCACTCACCGTGCCTAGCAAGCTTATTCGATAGATGGTAGTAACAAAGTCCGCGTTGTGCGTCTGGGAAAACCACTCTTACCGCATTCGCTATGCTTTTATGTTGGTATGAAACAATCACTAAACTGTCATCCGTTGGAAATGCGGCTCTCAGTCGCATCATAAACCACGTCCAGGAAACATCATTTTCAATGGGACCTACACCAAAAGTGAGTGGGAATATTTGCTCGTTCGCATCAAAAGTAGCTGCGACGAATAATATTCCCTTGTTTCTCCCTTTTAAATGGGTATCGTCCACTACAATAACCTTCCGGAGGTTGGCTAACCAAGGGGCTCGCGATACACCAAGCGCCATAAATAAATGTCGGAAACGACCATCCTCACCAACATTAAGATCCGTATAAGTTTCAAGATTTGTTTGTTCCAACAAATGCATATATTTAGGCAGTTTGCTGAACGAATCAGCATGTCCGCCATAAATCATCGATATAGCTGTGTTGCGCGCTCGGAGGGCCACACTGTACGTTGCTTGTATTCCAAATTTACCCAATAGATCGGCCTGAATATCATCCGGTTTCATTAACTTGCTTTGACGACGCATTTTACGGGCTATATAAGTAGCGATAGCCTTCGACCTCACATTTCGTTGGCCAAGTCCGGATAAATCAGTTGTATAGTTGTGGTCCGCAACCCATTTAACAACCTCCCAACACGTCTGACCTCTACAGTATACCGTAGCTCGAATGGACAATCAACACTTCTTCTGCACAAATATGGCAAACGGGAAGCACTCGAACATTGCACTCTAAAATCCGCACCGTTTTCCAAATGGAATAGAGCGACATCAGCATAAAGTTCGTCTTTCGAGCTAAACATCAATCCTGCTTGCAGACTTCCCGTCTACAACAGTAATCAAGTTCTGCGCCGCTACTGAATCGGATACATCAAGGTGAACAACAGGAAGTAGCCAGTTGCTTGCTGCTTCTGTGTTGTCGTATACAGTCTCGTCATTTGTTTGAGAACGATTGACTGGAACTAGCAAAGACATAAGTTGACTTACGCCACCCTCCCTCTGAATCTAGGGGTGTTTCGGTATGGTATACAGGACCAAATTTGTCATACCTTATACCGTACCGAAAGTAACGGTATGAGATTTTTCATACCATTACCGTACCTTTGACTTTGGTATACCGATCTTCGGTATACCGAAAGTTCGATATCAAAGATATAGCATACTGTTGCTGTGTTGGATTTACGGTATACCGTTAATTTTGACGGTATACCGAAGGTTGACGGTATATCGGAAATTAAAATTATACCGAAAAATGAAATATATGAAATAAGAGTAATATCCTATTAATACAAAAACACAATATCTAAATATTCTATTTATATCATGATAACGTAATACATAAGAGTTGATGTATTATATATCATGATAAGAGTTGCTATATTAATTTATGTCATGAATCAAGATAACACAATATATAGATATTACATAAATATAATATAATGACAGAAAGATAAATAAAGTTAAGAATATTTATTCATATATAATATTTATCATCGGCAAAATCAAATAAGTGCAGGTACGTACCGTAGGTTCGGTATGTGTCGGTATACCTCGGCATGAGAAAACTCATACCGTTACCGTACCGAAAATTTACGGTATGGTATGATACCGTGATTTTCGGCACGGTATACCGTTAAATTCAGTTTTTCCGGTGTTTTTTCGGTACGGTATGCACGGTATACGGTATTTTCAGTAAAATTATACACCCCTATCCGAATCCATGCAGCAAAATCTTGTAACGAACAATTGATCAAGGCAGAAGGAAAATCTTCATCCTCATCATCATCAGATGATGAGTCCAAATCTGCCTCACCATCTGAATCCATCTCCACAAGAACATTCCTTTGGGGAGCCCGTCCGCCATCATTACTTCTACTTCCTTGCCCCGTAAACCAATTAGGACCCCCGAAATTAGAATTATCTTCGAGAAATTGATTCGGGTTCGGAACACCAAATTGAGGATTTTGCACTTCAGGATACACAACAAACACAATCGGCTCTACGTTGATAGAGCACAGCCGCATAAGATCAGTATCATGGCCCAGAATGACCTTCATCATCCTGTCGGTTCGTCGGGAAGCAGCAGTATAATAAATGAAGTAGTTGAACGGAAGGGAATAAGCAGTGAGCCAACGATAAATGTTTTGTCGAAGATATTCGAGAGAAGTATTCTTTGAAGGAATGTAAACCATGAACTCATGGCCACTGACATAATTCGACTCTGCATCGAATTGGCCGTTCAATTTCACAATAATTGATCGAAAATCGGTCATTTCTCTCAAATTTAGTTTGAAGAATTGAGAAGAGTGGAAGTGAAATGAGGAAATTTTTCGGTGATTCAACCAAATCGGCCATTCTACGTCTTATAAGAAAATTTTATGTAAATTTTCACGTGAAAATCGAAGTCTAGTACCCATTTCACCATAGGCCCACCATCGGCCCCCCATCGCCCCCCCATCGGCCCTCATTAACGTGCATGTGCATGTCATATCCGACTAGTCATTTCAGCAGATAAAGCTGATTTTAAACTGCACCTCCCACATGTCGTAGATCGGCCCTCCATCGGCCCCCATCGGCCCTCCATCGGCCATACTGCACGTTTGCAGGAAAAACCTTCCAGGTGTCTTGTCCAATCCCGTGTCGAATCCCGTCTCGAATGATGGGATTAGGGCCGATGGATACCCACCTTCGGCCCTCCTTCGGCCCCGATTATACTGGGTCGGCCTATGGGATGTTCGGCCTTCGGCCTTTTTTCTCTCGGCCGATGGCGGTTAGGGCCGACGGACACCACCCATTCGGCCATCCATCGGCCCTCAGAGCCTATAATTTCAACATATCACTTTAAGTGGCTCGACCAATGGGGAGAGTTCGGCTTTTTTTCCTCAAGGCCGATGGGGGGCCGATGGACTCTTCCATCGGCCCCCCCAGCGCCGTATAAAGACAAAATGACTATATTTGTGTTTTGTTTTAGTTGAGGGCTATTATTGTTTTTCGATTTAAACTATTTGGTTATTGCTACCAAAGCCTCAAAAAATAAACTTATGTTGGAATGCAGTGGGCCCCAACAAAGTTAAATTTAGTACTAAAGCAATAATTGCGTCTTATTTTTACGTTCTCACCACATTATTATTATTGTTCTTATACTACTAGAATAGCTGAGTGTGACAAATTCAATCGTGATCTGTGAAGGGTTCGTCAAATTAAAATATACTCCTTCGTCTCATAAGTTTAATCTTTTTTTTTCCAAAAATTCAGGAAAATTATAGGGGCGTGAAGATGTGAGACTCTTAAATAAAATGTTGTAATAATTTGTTATTTTAGAAAATAGAACAAGAATTATAGAACGATTAGAAGAAAAAAAAATTAGAACAATAATTACTTAACAGATCAAGTATATTATAAAATCACGAAATAATCAACTCAATCATTTCTAGATCATGGACAATCTCGCCCCACAGTCGAATTCCAAAGCGTGTCATTACGCATGATATTTTACATTTTTTTTAAAGTATAGAGGAAGAGTTCAATGATCGATTTTGTACCGTTGATTTTATGCAACCATTCAAATGTAAAATCAAATATGAAATTGTAAACTTAAAAATTGGATAATGTGTCACGTCACTAACATACATATTCTATTGGGTGTGAATCCAAATGCATAGAGACAAATTTGACAATTTACAAAAGTACCAAAATATGAGTACATACATTACTCGTCGTCTGTATCTCATTATATAAAACTAATAGTACATAATTATAGTTGGCCAATGTTGGCCAACAGGCTCGGTATTTTCATGGGCCGGATCACCTTGAAAATAAAATTCGGTACAATAATTAAATTAGTGATGCATTTATGCTTACATCTATTGCTTTTTATTAGGTGTAACCGTGTAAGCAGCATTTTACATTTATTTTTACATATGAGAGAAAGAGAGATCATATAATTTAGATAGTAATTAGACTAGTATATTTTGAACTGGCACTCCTTTTTGGAGCTTCATCATTTGAGCCTATTAAAATTGCGAACCATTCAAATTTGTGAAGGAACTTTATTAGGCCCAAACCAAATTTGGATCTAAATTACGTCGTTCAAAGTTTGGAGAGGGTTCAACCACTCTAAACTAACTATAGGTGACAGACTCGCACATAGCGGCCTTGATGGATTTTGAATCCATGACTTTTCGACCACATGCTACCTACCTTAACCGCTATGTCATCAAAATGGGACATGTGGTACTTATATATATTATATATAAACGGATAGTATGTGGGCCCAACCGAACACCAGAATTTCCAAAATATAAGGAGGAACTATGGCCCTAAAGTGGGCCCAAAAATTTTGGAGGTAGTGTTATAACTTTATATTCATTACTGTACGACTTGTCTTCTTTTCCATTTAGAGTTGCTTTATTTGACTTATCCTGTTTTTTAAAATAGAAAATACACAAATTTTTACTTTTTCTTTTTGGGGCTTACCTTTCTACACACAACCAATCAATCATCTTAATCTCCGTGTCGAAAAAAAAAGACAAATAAGATGGGATGAGAAGGAGGGAGTATAGCATTTTGATTTCCAATACTATAAGTTAAGACCTTTTATTTGTTACTATTATAATAAATATAGTAGTAACATAATCATTTCAATCTCTGTGTCTGTTCTCAGTACTATTATAATAAATGATTCTGCAAGAAGATTTGAACCAGTTTGTCAAAAGTAAAGTATGGAGCTTAAAGTATGGAGCTTGTTGATAAACCATCGCATCAACATGTCATCGGGACTAAATGGATCTCCAAGCACAAGCGAGATGAAAATGATATCATCATCAGGATTAAAGCTCGAATTGTTGTCAAACGGTACTCTCAAGTTGAAGGAATAGACTTCGATGAGACATTCGCTTCAGTTGCAAGATTGGAAGCAATTCGTCTATTACTAACTACATATCAAAGATTTAAGGTATATCAGATGGATGTCAAGTCGGTTTTCCTAAATGAGGTACTGAAGGAAGAAGTCTACGTCGAACAACTCCCCGGCTTTCAGCAGGGATATCAGGTGTACAGACTTAGAGAATCTCTTTATGGGTTAAAATAACCACCCCGAGCTTGGTACAATACCCTCGCAGAGTTACTCCTTCATAAATGTTTTTAGGAATGAACCAAAGATCGTACACTATTCAATATAAGGTCAGGAGAAGACATCCTACTTGTTCAGATCTATCTGGACGATATCATCTTCGGATCCAAAAATATGACCATGTGTCAACAATTTAAGAAGATGATGAAAGAGAAGTTCGAAATGTCGATGATGAGAGAAATAAACTATTTCATTGGACTTCAAGTTAAATATTCTGAAAAATGGATATTAATTAATCAAGTCAAATATACTGGAGACCTCATCAAGAAGTTCGATTGCGAATCAAGCAAACCAGTCAAAATCCCTATGAATACAAATCTAAAAATAGATCTTGACAAAGAGTAAGTATCAGAGAACTCTACTTAATATAGAGCTATAAATTGTTCATTATTATATCTTACAACAAGTAGACCTGACATAACTAATGTTATAGGTGTCTGTGCAAGATTTCGGGGCGAATCCTAAGCCAAGTTATCTGGACTCAGCTAAAAAGATTATCCGGTATCTAAAAAGAACATCTGATATAGAGTTTTGGTATCCAGCTGATGATAATCTTGAACTAATTGGTCACCCTACCCAAGTAAAAACTATGAACTGGTGTAAATGTCATCACTAATTTTAAAAGTACAATATTAAAATATATATATTAAGTGCCACTAATTTTAGTGGAGGTTTAGAACTTGAAGTTTTGGACATCCATCTCGATAGAGCTACATATGTAATTAACATATAGTATAATTTTACACAATTTATATATTATGTTTGTGTTTCATTTTTTTTATACTTGTCCTTTGAGTAAAATTAGCAACATTTAAAGTATGAAAAAACTTTATCTATTAAATATTTAATTAATTCTTAAGGTAGAGTTTATCATTCTTTCGAATATCCTATAACTAAATTGGGGCACCATTAAAATAGAGTTTTATACTACCTTTTAAATAAATTACAAAGAATATATAACAAATATTCGTATAAGAAAATATAATATCATATTTAAGCCTCAAGTAGTATGTATAACTAGATCTAAATTGAAATAAACAACCAAAAATATTTTCTCCGAACGAACAACACTCATTCACATAAATCTCACCCCTCCTAACTACAAACCTTGGATCCTCCCCTTAGCGCAACTACCACTAGGCTATAATTATTTTAGTTGATTTCTCCTAATATATATATATATAGAGAGAGATAGACGTTCCTGTGTGAACAACTAAAATATATTTTAAGACAAATATACTTAACTTTAAGTATTAGGAGAAATCAACTCTCTCTCTCACTAAACACTATTCTTTAAAGATAAATGTATTTTAATTTTAAGACAAATATACTTAACTTTAAGTACTGCACTTAAAGATAAAGATATTATTTTTTAAGTAATGCACTTTTGTATATTCATTGTGCCATCCACTACCTCAATATCACTTTATTGTCATTTTATTTAGGGCCACCCTCGATTCATCAATCTTAACCTATTCGTTATTTACATGTTCGAGAATTTTAGGTTCCATAATATATGTTGTTATTTGGGTCATTAAGGTTCACCGAGAGTTTCCCTATTTAGAGATTATTCCATATGTAAGATCTTTGACACTTCAAATTTGGATGCATGTTATTGATGGATCAGTGCTTTTCTAGGGTTTCCCTTTTTTTTTATACAATCAAAATATAGGAGTGTTGTAAATCATCTCGACTTATTACACGGATCACCACCCTCTCGTTTATGGCCGGCTCCATCCATTTCCAATGTTCGTTCTCATATACAATTTGGATTGAAAATCATCAAGCATCATCGCCAGAGGCGGACACAGGTAGTGCGGGTGGGACAATCCTAATTCTTGTGCCAATATTAAAATTCGTGTATGAAATTTACGAAAAAAATATTTTCCCCCACCCCTCATTTTACAAGAGTACAAAATATTTGGCCATAAATTTGAGGTTTCTCTAATTCAATTAATCTAATTGGACTATGAGAATTGAAAATAGATAATATTCTAATTGGGTATGGACTAAAAAATTGAATTGATCAAAATAATTAAATAAGTTGGTCAAATTAATATTCCAATTACTATTAATTTGTTTATTCTTATTATACTTACCATTTTCGTTCCAGAACAGAAAATAGAAAAGAAAGAAGCGGGCTAAAGGCAGGAGTTACTCGGGAGTCCATCGAGAATGGAGAGTTGAAGAATAGAAAAAGGCTAAAGGTGAAGCTACTCCCCGTCTCCAAGACCACCGGCGCTAGTTCGCCGCCTGCCACCATCCTTATTTTGTGGTAAAATTTCCAACCATAATTTATTTTTTATTTGAATTTTTTTATGGATATATTAGATAGTAAGCTTTTTTTTTTTTCTATGCTTATAAAGTTACGACCCAAAAAAATTGGCTCAGAACCTCCGCTGCCGAACCACCAACACAAGACTAGTTTATCATTTCTGCATCTGCCCCTGACTGTCTCAATTAGATTGTCTGGTAGGTTCGGATTGCATAATTCTTCTATCCTTATTCGATTTGATCCTTTGGGTGTATGATAATGAGATTGAATATGATTTAAGAAGTAGAAGTAAAGTTTATACGTTTATTCCCATAATAAATTGCAAACTATATTTTATTTTCAAGGTTATTTTATTTTATAAAATACTTCTCAGTGACATACTATTAACTGAATGGGTTTTTTTTTATCTTCGTTTTTCCTTATATGCGAGGAATGTGTTTGGAAATATTTATGTACATAGTTAATACTTTCCCTATCGAGATTTCATCCTGGCCCTCAAAATTGATCAACAATATTGTGATTGATGAGTCCTGAGAGTTGAGATTTGAGAATCCTGTTTCCAAGGTTCTTTAGTTTTTTCACTGTTGTTTATAGTGAATATTTCTTAATTGTTTGAAGACAAGCACAAACACTCGTGAGGTCGTCCCCATTATTATGTTGTTAACAATTTAGATTATGAGACATCGGGATCATCCCCAGAAGAGACTCTTGTTTGAATACGATGAATCTAAAATCTAAGTAATATTTGGACAGCCCGACCCAACTGACATGACCTGAGATTCGTGTGTCAGGCCAGTTCTGCTGGGTTACGAATTACATTAATTGAGCCAACCAAACTCAGCTCAATCTACCTCCAACATGTTATAATTAATAATAAATTAAGAAAAGAGAAAGAATGGTAGGTTTGAAATTTGATGAGCACATAGTTGGTAGGTATATGTAAATGTAAGAGACGAATTCAAATGAAAATAGAAATATAGAGTCACAAGTGACACCCCATTCTACTTCTATACCTCAAGAAAATCTGAGCAGCCCCATAATGAGCCAGAGCCCCCACCAGCACAAACACATGAAATATCTGATGGCTCTGCCCGGCCAAGTCGAACCACCCGGGCCTCCACCTCTCCGGAACCCTAGTCAAATAAAACACCGTCCCGATCAAATACGACACCGCCATCACACCCTCATACCCCAGTATCACATTCCGGTGCGGGTCGGTCCAGTAGACTGCAGCAGCGTGCACGGCAGGAATGATTCCGAACAAGCTCATCAAGACGAAGAGCAGAGCGCGGAAGGAGCGGCACTTCCCTGAGGAGAGGGCGGGCGTGAGCAGCGTGATGATAGTGCAGAGTCCGAGTATGGTTATGCCGGTGAGGTAGACGAGTTGCCAGTGTGGGGTGCATTGGAATATGTAGTACATTGGGGGGAAGAAGGAGGCAATAATCATTACGGTGATTCCAACGTAGTCGAGGTTGAGGAGGTGGGTGTTGAGGCGGCGGGAGTGGCAGCAGAAGAGGTGGCAGAGACTGCTGCAAAGGAGGCAGAACATGGAGCCGGCTAGGAAGACGTAGAAAGGCCAGCTTGGAGTAGTGCTTCTTGACCCTGCCCTTGATGATTCCTTCTTCAACTCTATCACTTTTGAGCTCCCCTGAAATTCATTTTCTTTAGCCAGGGTAAGAAATTATGTAGAAACATGTCGGAAATTTGATCAGTATAACAAACTCAAATTAACAACAGAGGAAGAAAAAGGAAATTCTTATCACCGTTGAGAATTTGTTTGAGATATTAGCTTCTGCACTTGATGGAAATTGGCTGTAATAAATTAAAGCATTGTTCAGAGACTGGGATTTGGAAATATCAACCAAATCATTGCAATAAAAGTGTTAATCTTTTAGACCGATGCCCAACTTAATTTATATGTATATGATCATAATGAAACAATGACAGTGTCTGGAGAATGCCCAAAAATGCCATGCTCTCAAGGGACAAAAGTACAATCAAAGTGAAAAAATGTAAGACCTAACACTTAATTATATTTAACCCTAACCTAAAGCTTTGTTCCCCTTAAAAGTAGTTAAAAACTAACCTTTACCATAATGAAAACAATTATTTCCAAATGCAAAAAATACTCTCAATTTATGAAAACCTACTTCACTGCTTATGATGAATTTATATAGAGCAATGATTAGTAGACTCTCAAAAAGTTCTCCAATAACCCAAACCATTATTCCCCTCAATAACCGTTTACCATAATGAAATCAATTATTTCAATTACAAGAATATTTATCACTTACGAATAATTCAATACCTACTTCAATACTGCTTGTGAATGTAGAGCAATGATTGCTAAAAATTCTAGCAACATACCCAGTAAACATCGTCTTATCAACCCTAAAACTTTATTCCCCTTAAAATTAACCTTTATCATAATGAGATTCACTATTTACAATTGCAAGAATATTCATAAATTATGAAAAAACTAACTACTTCACTGCTTATGTTTGTAGAACTTGAAGAAGTTACCCAGTAAACATAGTGATGAATTCTGCTACTTCAGAAACATGCATAACATTTGCTACAGTTAATCCCAGAAACAGCAATAATCCAATTAAGTGTCTGCAACACAAAAATTATACAAATAAATATATATTCTGTAGCTAGAAAGTAATTTCACAATTCCATCAAACAGAAATTAATAAGAGTAATTAAGATTTCACTTACGTCCACACGTTGATGGTCTCATTATGCCACTGAAACAAGCTGAGAAAAGCGAGTTTGAGAGGCCAATCAGAGCGGTAATACTTCAGTATGTACTCATTATCCTTCATATATTCCGGCAATTCATGGAAACACAAAAGAGGATATCTTTTCCTTTTGTTTCTCTCACTAACCTTCTCATCCTTGCTGCTATTTCTCTCCCTCTCTTGATCCATTACTCCTTTGAATTTTCTCCTCCACACAGACTTCTGAGAATTTCTGCTCATACTACTACTGTTTCGAGGCATGGATTCTTGGAGCACTCGACAAAATAAAAACCGTATTCATATAATATACATCGAGGGGAGTTGAGGGGTGGATTGAATTAATGGAGGTTGGTTAGGTGTGGGGTGTGGTCCGGGTAATAAGTGCTAATCGTACCCAACATTTTTAATTTTTGTTTTTAATATACCTCTAAATTTCTTGTTTAGTAAATTCTCATGCCGATTGCTCATTTCTGAGTAGGGTTTTATTTTATAATTCTTTTGAAAATTATTTGTTTGTTAGGTTGGGTGAGTGCGGTTATGTTTTGTAATCGAGGGACCTTTATCGGACGTTTATTTATTTTGTGTATCTTATCACTTATTGCACAACATGCTATTTTTATATATTCCAAATCGTTTACCATATTCATTATACTTTTAGTTCCAAAGAAACCATGGTTGCTTCCACTACTATGGGGTCTTGATGATTGTTGGCTCGTAAACAGTTTCTTCGATACCAGAAGTTCAAATTTATCCACACTGAATATTTTGAACGTGTGAATTATTTTTATTATACTATCAATTAGTGTTTAAGAGATAGCATACTTAATTATATAATTAAAGAATATTAATGATATGACGAGAAGCGTAACTAACTCTAAAAATATATGTAACGACTTTTACTGCATGTAACCACTTTTACTGCATCTTACTTAAAAATATCACTTATAAAATGCCATAAATAAACAAGGCATACCCTAATAAGTCTTGCACGGTATTAAAGTTAAATATTCTATACAAAATAACTAAAACATGTTGAATATCAACTTTATTTCTCGAATTAAGCATTTAGGTCTTGGAAAATATAATATTCTTATTCAGAACTAAAGTACATTTATCAAAACCTAATAAGTCTTATCGAGCACTAAAGTTAAATATTCTATACAAAATAGCTAAAACATATTGAATATAAACTTTAGTTTTTGAATTAAGCATTTAAATCGAAGATAATACGCTAATATATTAATAAACTAAAAACATAAAATGTAGACTATAGAGAAAAGATTAATTTTACCTTCTAACTTTGATGAATTGATTTATTAACGAAAATATACAACAAATGGAACAAGAATGGTCAATAATCGAGAAATGGTGCTATATTGATATACTATGAAAGTTGATAGTGCCACTTATATAAAAGAAAAAATAGAGTTGTTTTATCATCCTAATAGTGTACTCAATTACACAATCACGAGAAAGTTTTTTTTGGCAGTCAAAAAAACTTTTTATCTAACAATCTATCAAAATGTTATAATAATACCTGTCAAACATGACTAATATAGAATAAAAAAAATTCATTTGCCTATTGAGTACAATTTATTATAAAAATATCTAATTTTGCAATTTTAATTATTACATTATCTATTTATGCAACTCCCCTTTAATTAATCATGTGTGAGCTGCGACGGATGCAGCTAGTGGTAGTGGTATTATTGTGAAATGTTTAACATTCCAAAAAAATAAGGGATCTCAACGTCTTAAATTATCCTCACGAAACTTCAAGAGCCGGCTGTAGATCGCAATGTGGCAACGTCTTGTTCAGCTTCAAAATTGCCGAGTATGATTGTCACATAAATACTGATATGTCATCATCACAGTCATGTGATCACGAATTTATTTTTTCCAATTATGGTAAATGAAGATATCACTTATTGTTAAAAATATATCACTGATATATTCATCATCTCAATATTTAGAAAGTGATACATTTTCGACTAGTAACTTTGATATAATTAAGTGATGCTTAGATCAAGTGATGCTTAGGTCAGAGCTGGGACTCGCTTAGGCCTCGTCTGGTTTTGAAGAAGTTAAATATTAGCATGAGAAATTAAACAGGGTGTATTAATGAAAGAATGATTTGAGAAATAAATTACTACTGTATTTGATTTCATTTAGAAATTAAATTTATTTTTTTTACGTCCAGTTTGATTTATTTTGAGAACGAAAATAACTAATTATCTAAATATTACACTTTTATTCAGAAGATAATGCAAAGAATTTTTGTATATAGTTTGTCAAATGCCATATGAAAAAAAGAAAAAAAATTACATATTTTTTAGATGAGGAAAATTTACTTTTCTGGGAAAGTACCTAATTTTGAAAAACTAAAATATATTATTAGTGTTATAAACTAAATAGAAAGAGAGAATAATAGAGAGAATGAGAAATAGATGTATATTATTATGAGGGTGGAGACCTCTATTTATAGAGTACAAGATGGGCTCATGGGCTTTTAGGGTTTACATGGTCATCACAATATATGGTAAGTATATATATAAAATATATTTACAACACTCCCCCTTGATTGACCATTCCTAAAAGAAACTGCTGCCTCGTTAAAACCTTGCCAGAAAAACCCATTGGGATAAAAACTGGTCGAAGGAAAAAGAGTACAGCTGCTCCACCTCAATATATTCATTCTTGATCCTTGAGTCGGCGCATATCGATCTTGTGTAACAACTTCTTGAATGTTGACTTTGGTAATGCCTTTATAAAAGAATCCGCTAGATTGCCACTTGAGCGAATTTGCTGGATGTTGATGCCGCCACTCTTTTGGAGATCATGTGTTGCATTGGCTCTTTATGAATCAATCTCAATGACTCATTTACTCGTGTGTTGCATTGGATGCCTCGTTAAAAACCTTAACTAAGAAAACCCTTTGGGAAAAAACTTAGAAAGGAAAAAAAAAGTACAACCATTTGACCTTCAGGGTCTTTGACCTTTAGGAGTCAGTCTAATCTTCAAGATTATTTACGATTTATTACTCCCCCTCAAGATAACAATCTTCAAGGTTATCTTTAAGGTCTACACTAATATGTGCAACACAATTTTAATTATCAGCATAGATAATAACATGAAATATGTCAATATATCATTACTCTCATAAATAGACCAATATCATATTTGTCTCGAAAATAACAAAGGATGGTCAATACCATTTCAAATTCTCCAATTGCACATAATTAAGGAACTTCTGGTCCTCATCTTTGTTATCTTCTATAGGTCTAAATGAGTCTCTATCCACTTTAAGTGATTGAATCAACCATTAGATAGACATGTGGATGCGATACAATAAAATATCTTTAAAGACCTTTCAGGTAGGTCGACTAGTGTGACTCCATTAGGGAGATGCTCGATCTGCAGGTCGAGACAATTATTAGTTCAACCAAAATCTTATTATTCTAACTCTGTCTTTAGGCATGAGTTGATTTCATCAAGTACTTTTGTACATAATGATTCACATATCCTCTTCAGGAGAAATTTTGGAGTGATATGTTCTAATTTTGTATTCCGCGGACTTCTTATCTCTTAGCACCAATAAATCTCTCACGCTTCTAGCGTCAATGAGAATTAATTGATTTATTTTTGTCTATGGGGAACTTCAGTTCTTTCATGGTGCATATACAACAGGTATATGAGATTTTAGTCACTCCTTTTGCACTAAATAACTTGATGAACTTCTAGTTCATAGTGCGTGAATCTAATAATTAATCCAACGAGATATTGCGGCATTCTATCATTTATGTTTTATATCTCCCCCTAATGCCGACAAACATGTGAGTTGGATTATCAATGAATAAAATAATTCATAATGATTTGCTCTACGTAAGTCATTAGGACGGAGTATACATATAAGTATTATGCTCTTCAGGAGTTTCAATCAAACTCAAGTCATCATTTATGTACCCTTCTGTCAAGGAATACTCGTCCTTCTGATTATATCATATACGGTTGTACTATTTCAGCCCTTACAGTGACTTTTACAGCCTAATTGAAAACCTCTTTTTGACTTACATACTTTGAGCAAGTTAAATCCTTCAGGGATCTTCATATATATGTCACTATTTAGTGAATCAAATTGATAGTATTTACTACATCCATAAGGCGCATAGCAAGCCTTTTGTGACATAAGTAGATTAATCAAAAATAATGGCGTCTATTATAGGAGAGTACATATTTAATTCCCGGTCTTTGAGAGAAACATTGTATTACGAGTATTGCCCTATATCTCGCATTTTTTCATTTCTCTTTGTAACAAAGACACATTTGTATCCTTCGGGGGTATACTTTCCGGATTTCGGAACTACATGTCCAAATATTTCCGGCTTTCTAGGGAATATTAATTCACCTTATATGACTTCGTTCCTCTTTGGCCAATTATTTCAATCTTGACAATCTCTTATAGATCGTGGTTGATGATCCTCTTTTATCATTTCAAGAGTCATATTAAAAGGCGAAAATAATGTCGTGCGTCCACGACGATATTTGATCTCTCCAATACTTTGAGATCTCTATTTTCAGACGCTTGTAGTTCTTCAGGAACTTCATTTGATTGATTAATCATTATCGTCATTGTTTGGTTCATATTTTGTGCCCCTTTTCTTAGACACAAAATTTCTTTTACAACCAATGGGTCGACCATATTTTTGACGAACTTTTAATGCATTTGCTGTCATTTATACTTGTCCTTCAGGACATGAAATCTTGTTGGGGGTATTTGCAGCAAATGTATGACATTGTCACTTCTTTTATATACATATTAAAGCTTCAAGAAGTTGATTCGCAATCTTTTGCAAGTGAGTCTTTTGACTTCTTGATCACATTGATTACCGCTGGAATCCAAATGCGGCTAGTTCGTTCTTGTGCTTTTTGTTGGATGTATATTTCACATTGATTACTTTAGGAATCCAAATGTGATATATGTTTCATCTAATGTTGGGAACGTTAGTTTATCATAATAACAATCTTCTTATGAGACTCGTTTTTATATGTACAAACTATTGATTATGCACATGAGCAACTAAGTGTTGAATCTCAATTCCAAAGTAATATAATATAAGTCATCTTCAGGAGGAACTTAGAGTTTAATAAACTCGCTAGCTTTATCAAGACAATTTTTCTTGAGGGAATTGAGTTCTTTATTATTTGAACTATTAGTTCTAGCAATTGCTTCATTTCTTCTAGAAGTCAAGCATTCATGAAAATCAATGTAAAGATTCTTCAGGATCTCTATTTGCGCTCAGATAAATTTTTAATTATGTTGCGCATGATAGTTGCTCGTGAATGTCCAAACCTCTCATGTCAAAGCATAAAGCCCTTTCAACTTCAGGTTCATGACATGGTGTGTCTCACTTGTTTTTATAAATGTGTAATACATTTAAAATGGTAGTGTGATAACATTTCTTTTGTTAGCTTCTGGCTAAGTGCAAAAGAATCACTACCTTCTTATATAATTTCAATATGGTATCCATTGTAACGGATATCCTTAAAACTTAGTAAGTTCCTTCTAGACTTACTAAAGTAAATGGCAAACTCAATAGTTGATTTCGTATCGTTTGATAGAATGACACATGCTCTTCTGGAGCCTTCAATAATTCCGATGCACTAGATTTGAAAATCTTGCAATTTAGGATGCATATACTCGTATCGAGTTTTAGGGAGGACAATCAATTATATCTTTAAGCAAGCCTACTGAGATGCTTCATTTTTATTGTCTCTTTCATGCCCCCTTATTGGCAAATGAACATCGATATCAAGAGTGCATTAATGTCAACAAGACATAAATAATATTTTTCATTCAAGAATAACATATATTCTTCTAGAATATAAATGATGCTACTTCAGGAGCAAAAGTTAAATAGTATATAAAAATACTATATTTGAGGCATTTCCACAAACATGTGATGTTAATGTTTATATCACATTACGGTCATTCTTCAGGAATGTAATTGTGCTACTTCTAGAGCAACAATTTAATTTTATTCAAGATAAATGCAATCAATAAATTGCAAATTTTGAGATCTACGGGATCTCAAATTTATTTTTGAAAAGAAATTAAGCCACAATAGGTTATTGAAAATACAATTTTCATTCATAGAGGAGCTCTTGCTACCACTCCATGAATTAGGTAATACTTTAAATTACAACATACTTTTATCTATACATTGTTCTTTAGGAACATGCAATATTCATCAAGAATATTAATTGTGCTACTTCAGGAGCAACAATTAAAGTATGGTTATTGTGATATATGATTTCAAAATGACAAGTTTTAGTTGTTCCAAAAACATGTAGAGTTAATTGTGCTACTTCAAGAGCAACAATTAGAGTTATGAACGTATAACATTTGTCAAAATCAAAAGCTTGAATTGTTCTTCAAGAACATGTAGCATTCTTCAGGAATACAAATTGTGCTACTTCAGGAGCACCAATATTAAACCACTTCAGGAGAAAGATTAATATATATATATATTTTTTTTAGAAACTCAATTGCTCTTTAGGAACATATAATGTTCTTTGGGATAAAAATTGTGCTACTTCGGGAGCAACAATAATAATAATTCAAGAACCAAGATTTGCCCATCAATAAGACATATGATATGAATTGTTCATCAAAAGTACATAATATTCTTCAGGAATATTTATTGTGTGCTGCTTCAGGAGCACCAAATTAAGATTGTATGTATATATAGATATAAACATTATACAGTATGCAACAAAAAAACTGAGGTATATAGTAAATGCATAGATTATATTAATAACTCTTCAAGCGTCTGTAATATTCTTCAGGAATATTAATTTATGCTACTTCTGGAGCAACAATTGAGTTATTTCAATAAATTTGAATTGCTCTTTAAGAGCATGTGATATTCTTCAGGAATATCAATTGTGCTACTTCTGGAGCAACAAAAGTTAAGTAATATCTTCAGGAATATTAAGGTATTGTCTACTTCGGGAAAGAATAATTAATAATGTATATGTGAGGACATCTCACAAAATATGAATATATAATTAATAAGGTGAACGAATACATACACACGTACTGATATACATCATGACTCATAATTGCCTTTCTTGGAACACGTGGAGAACATGACATAAATTTTATATTATAAACGTATATCTTGAACAATAGAAAGTAACTAAGTCTTGTAATAATTTATCCGCCGCCATATAATTTCACATATTAAGAAAAGACAATTATGAAGTTATACCTTCAATTAGTCGACGGTAGCACAAAGGAAGAATCCAAACATGAAGAACGATCGTGCTGATAACGTGTTATAAACTAAATAGAAAGAGAGAATAATAGAGAGAATGAGAAATAGATGTATATTATTATGAGGGTGGAGACCTCTATTTATAGAGTAAGATGATGGCTCACGGCTTTAGGGTTTACGTATTATCACAATATATGGTAAATATATATATAAAATATATTTACAACAATTAGCAAAATATAGCTATTATTATTATCATGGTACAAGTGGAATTGGAGAATGAAGGAGGGGACACGACAGTATATGAATAGATATATGATGTAGAAATTGGAGTTGGGCGACCAATGAAGGGAGGTATGAGTCATGAATGCGCACAGAAAGGCATTAGCTGTTGGGATGGTGAATTAATTAAATTATTGCTCATCAATGTTCCTTCAAATCTCACCAACATTCATTGTTCATTTCAATCACCTTTTTCATCCTTTCCACACAATACTAAAATAAATAAATTATTTGTCGTGTTTGACTACATAACCAGTGTTTGTGATTCGAGGAATTTGAGAAAACTCGATCGATTATTTTTTGGGGTGCAATTTGTAGGTGTCACATTTTTATTTTTATTTTAATAATGAGAGTAGTTTGAAGCCGTTAGTGAAATCCGTACTGGATAAACTCTGCTCATGTGCTCTAGCTTGCAAAACATAAGAGAGTTCAACCATTCTAGGCTAATCATATGTGACATGCTCACACATAACGATTTTGGTGCATTCTGAACCCATGACCTTCCGACTATAAGCTACTCATCTTAACCGCTATGTGGTTCCAAGGGGACCACATTCTTTAATATGTACCGCAACAATAAGTGCATAATAGTTTTGAGAGTAGATAAAGTAAGAATGAGACGGAAAAAAAAAAAAAAGAGAGAGAGAGAAATGATAAAGTACGAGAATATTGTGACTTTTTTGGAAAGTTATTTTCTTTTTCGAAAATGGGTCGTTTCAAATGAGACGGATGGAGTATTAAATTGCTAACTCATTTATTAAAATATAATTATACTTAAATTGGTAACTAATACTTTTAGAGCTAATGATATTATGAATTAAAAAAAATATTTGGAAGATAAAATTATTCAATAAATGACTAGATAAGTTGTAAGCCTCATCTGAAAATTGGATCATAACACAGCTTCTCTATCTTGGCACTATTTGATAGCGAATTTCAACTGAATGGGTGTTCTAACACTCAAACTGCGGCTAAGAGTTGTTTCAAATACCCATAATAATCTAAACCAAAAAAGATTATGCAGTTATCTTAGTGAATTTTATTGGTATCATTTTGAGCCCATTTCAAATGGGCTGTGAAATCAATAGACATCGGTGACAATGACACAAAGTCTTTAACAGCCCATGGCGTGTTTCAATATAATGTACTTGGCCCACTTGGGAATTTAAATTAGCAACAGTAATAGATTTTTGAAATGGTTATTAAGAACTTTCTTTCATACTTCTTTGAAAAAAAATGAAAATTTTCAAGTTATCCGCTCAGAAGTCTACTTATAGATATCATCTTTCTACTCTAATAGTAGTATTTAATTTTTTCTAGTTAGATTTGGATTTTAACTTTTTTTCAAAAAAAATATGTAACTGCTACTAAAAATATGTTAAGCATAGAGCCTGAAAGTATTAAAAACTAACCACAATATCCCTTATGCGAATTTTCGGGCTGACGGCAAAGTCAATTTTATGCCCAAATTCGTATATCGGTTTTGGACTCGGGTTGTACTTAGGATCAACTTAGAGCTATGTTATGTGCATATAAATAGCCTCAATATTCCTTGTTATTGATCGGAAAAATTTACTGTAATTCCTAACTTGGTAGCGCTCCCAAACATATAGTTGAAAGGCGAATTGGAAAAACAATTCTCATATGTTTTCATTGCTTTATTCGTTTTCTATTTTCGTATTCTATATTTACAAAGTACTACGTAGTATAAAATATGATAATAACTCCACAAATATTTGGGTATTCAATAACTCATGTTCTTTTTTCCTATAACAATGGTATTAAACCAAATAAGCTTCTCAGTAGTAAACTCGATGCACGAGAAACTAGCTCAAATAAATCTTCTCCCTCCCATATGTTTTGTTCCTTTTGTCGTACTAAGTTTTACTATTTGAATGTAATCACTCTTTTATTTTAAAAATAATCCAAACGTTTTTAGACAGGCATGCATCGACCACGTGCAAAAGTGCTATCTTTTGTATCGATCAAACCTCATAAGACTATCCCCATTATTAATACTACACCAGTTCAAAGAGGAAAAGAGAAGATTTCAAATATTAAAATATATATATATATATATATATATATATATATATATATATATTATTGTTGCGCTTCTCCAACTTAGGTTGGTAATAAGTTGATTTATAAGTGTAATTCATATCATTAATATTATTATCAATTATCCATAAAATATTTATATAAATGTAATCAAAACTCATTACTTTTTTTTCTTTATAAATAGAGGCTAAGTTTCTTATGTTTTCACCAATTAAAAATAGTTAGTAAATTACTCTTCTATTTTCAAACTTTCAACAGTAATTTGAAACTTCATTTTCTTATAACTCTCGATGTAATCTCGATTTACATATTTTCAATCTTCGTATAATCTTCATTTTATTTTAAGCAAGTATCAAGTTTTTAATATATGGTGATATTTTTAATTATAATTAAGAATTTTAGATAGAATTTTTGTAGCATTAATTTTCTTATACATTATAAATTTAATATAAAATCAAAAAGAAAAATTAAATTAGATGTGGTTGGTATTATTGATGGAATATAAATTAAATTTGATGTAGATAATGGAATTAAAGAGAGAAATGAATTTTTGGTTAAAAAATTGAAGTTATTGGATGTTGTGAGTCAAAGCATAGTCTAAAAATAAAGTTTCATGAATATCAACTTGAGAGAGACATCTTGTTTGTTTCATTTCCGTAATTTTAAGTAATTTTTAGTAGCATCATGTTTTCCGCAGGAATCCAATGTTTGATAAAATAGCAGTCTCACAATTTTACCGTGCCCTTTTACAACACTAGAGATAAGATCCTCCAATTTTTCACCGCACTTACCACTGTAACATCGTGATAAATGCTCGGTAAGACTTTGGAACGATTGGGATTTGAGATAGAAGAGCTGACAAGTGACCACTCGTAAGTCGTCCAACACTCCTTTTCCATTTTCTGCGTTACCACTCTTACCTTTTTACAAAAAAAAATTATAGGTTCCATTGAAATAATCAAATATATTTTTTTCTACTGTTCAATTGAAGTTGTTCAATTTTTATTTTTTTTTTTGGACAAATTATTATAAACATTTTTTGATAGACTCATAATTTTACACAACTCTACGCACATCAACTACTCTCCTTAAAAATCATGCTGATAAAGAAACTGGACAATTTTAATAGGACGGATAAAGTATTTAAAGTGTGTATTGATTAAACTTTATTCTTATATAAGTAGTTATTAAAGTAATAATTTAAAAAAGCTTAATTGCCTGAAAATGTTAAATATATATTACATTTGGGTGAAAATACGTTAAAAACTATAATATGTTATTTTTTTTAAAATATCACTTGTTCTTATAGAATATTGCAAGGAAATCATTCCTTCAAATTTGACGTGCATGTGAAACGCTAAGAGTGTCACTGGACAATATTAACATGTATTAGAAAGTAAGATCATTTTATATTAACGCATTCCTCAGGATATAGAATATTTTTGGGAAAGAAGTACGATTGAAAGGTTAGTATTATTTTTACCATTTCATCATAATTTGCACTAAAAGACTTGAAGAGGTATTGATGGCTTCAAACTTACAATGCATGATTACAAAAACCTCACAAAATAATATTATAATTTGTGGACCTCAACCTATCGTGGCCTTAATTTGAAATTCTTTATCCAAACTAGTATCCATTTGTTTTGAAATTAATCATAGAGAAAAAGAAGAAGTAAATCCAACCGAAATAGGAACTGCTACATGCAGTCTGGTTTCCCATATGAAAAAGAAAAGAAAAAGGCGAAATTGGGAATACTTTAATGAACACGTACGCACACTTTGGCTTCTTACTTTACCCTATCATCTGGACTTTTCAAAGTGTCCACAAATGTTATTCATTCATTTGTTTTAACTAAATTTAATTTAACACGTTATGGATGTGTTGATGTGATGGAATGAGCCTTTTCAAAATTATAGTTTCCATATTATTATTTTTTTTTTAAATAATAATTTGGACATTGATCGACTGGTGTCTTGAATATAAAATTGTCTACTTGTGACATTAGATTGAACTAGTGTAATTACTTCATGAATTTAATTGATTACTCTATATAATGGAGTACTAATTTTAAAAAACCACGCGCTTCTATTCAAATTTAGACATAAATTTAGCATGAGCTGAGAAATCGAATACGCAAATGTGAATGTAAAGCACTAGCTCCCTTTGCTAAAACAAACCTATAAGTCAATTATTTTGTCTTTAAATATTATGAGTTTATTATTACCAATCTGTTTGAGGTTTCAGATTTAACATTTTTAGAAGGTTAATGAAGTTTTTGACGTAATGAGAGGGGCTACCCTAACTATAACCGTCCTAAGATAGTAAAATTACATATTAAATAAGTTTTGAGAAGTAACGATATACTAAATTCATGGTGATGTAATTGTGTGATTTTATAGAATATCTTCTACACTTTACATAATCGATGGCGCTCTTTAATTATGATTAGTGGGAAAATGCATTAATTAACTTGGCTTTTTTCTTTCTGCGGCCATTTTTGTTCATATCGTGGGATTGTGTATATCCTAATAATATTCTTTTTAGTGCAGTACAGTAGTCTAATGGTTAATGTTAATTTGGTCTACCGACACTATCCATAAAGCAATGGTTGATAAGATTGCATAAATACATTTTATATATGATAGAAAAATTAAAGAGAAAAAAGAAAAGAAAAGCAAATGTCATATTCACACCCATAAAACTTTATTATAAAAAAATACAGCCTTAAGAGTTAGTCATACACATCAAGTGAAACAATTAATTAAGATGGGTCGCTTTGCTGCAGTTGTGTTGGTGTTCATGCTTGTCATGATGTCTGGTTAGTTCGTTCATTCATTCATCATTTTCTTCTGAATCTTAATGTATGTATAAGTGTTGTAACAAAGGAGAATTATATATGCAGACATTGGTCCGATGGTGGGGGAGGCTCGGACTTGTCAGTCAAAGAGCAACAAATTCAAGGGGGCTTGCCTGAGCGACACAAACTGCGGTTCAGTTTGCAAGACTGAGGGCTTCTCCGCCGGCAAATGCACCGGCCTCCGCCGCCGCTGCTTCTGCACCAAACATTGCTAGTTAATTAAGGAGTTAAACTCAGTACACCAATTAGATTGGTCCGCTCTCCGCCCTTAATTACTACCTACCAATATGTGTGTGTGTGTTTAATTTTAAATAACATGGACAATTAAAGTCTCATCATGGTGTTGTAATAGCTTAACTAATTAATGAAATAAACTTGTGCTACCTACTGACTATTACAATTTGTGTGACGGCACATAAATTTTTTTTTCTTCTTAATTTTCGATTTCTCAACTTATGCTAATTAATACTGAAAAGCTAAGTGTTGGATTCTCTAGTCGCAAAAGTATAGTGTTTATTATTTCTGTTTTTCTTTTTAGTCATTACGATTATTGATAATGAAGGTGAAAGACGAATATTATTGATAATCGGCCCTCTCTAGTCTCTAGTATGCATAATTTGGCTATCTAACGATTAACTGGGAAAATATCTTACTTTAATGAAGCACGTACTTTAAAGGAAAAAAAACACATAAATATGTTTTCCATCGTTTTGGCTTATATAATATCTTGCTGTTGTTTAGTCACGTGTTGTCAATTCTTCTATTGAAAAAAAGAGCAAAATTACTGTGGTAAACATTAAAAAAAAATCAACTGAAATATTATAAACATACAAAAAAAACTGAAATATTATAAACATATTTTGGCTTCATCAAATTCAAGTAGGAAGAATACGGGAATTTAGGCCCCATTTGGAAGAGTTTAGAGGTAGCTTATTCTAAAAAATAAGTGATTTTTCACACTATTGTATATCATTTTTTACGAACATGGAAATTTGGATTCATCTACTCTTAGGCTAATGAGAGAAAGTTTGATGGTCGGAGATGTTAACTTACAATTCAAGAATTAGTGCAATTTTTTTTTGTGATGGTATAGAAACCGCCAGAAGATCATCTGGCCCAAAAATGGTGGCCCATTCGGTGGGCCACCAATCACGCCCCGCCACGCATGCATTGGTGGCCCACCTTTTTAAAACTAAAATATTTTTTTATTGCTAACATGACCCACCAATGCACGCGTGGCATGGCGTGATTGGTGGGCCACCGAATGAGACACCAATTTTGGGCCAGAAGATCCGGATTGATAGAAACCAGCGTCGGTCATTAATCGAATTCGCGAGTTTAAGTACATCGAATACGGAGGTCTGCTTTCATACCCAAATCAATTTGTTTTCTATGTTTCTTGTGATTGTATTGTACAAAGATTTTGGGTCATGAGATGGATATTCTTTTGCTATCTCAATATGAAATATAGTTAAATTTGATTTTGAAACTCACTAAATAAGTTGGGTAAATTAATAAATTTTGGATGCTCAAATATTTTATAGTTGTGATTTTAGGTCCCGAAATTTTATTTCTTGTCAAATGGGTCATCAAATGATTGTAATATTTGCTCCTCCCGTTCGGTTAGACAATAATTTTTTAAAAAATAAAAATTAAATTAAAAAGGTAATTTTGGCATTTTTTTAATTCTTAATTAGATTTTAATAGAACTTTAATTAATATAAAAAGAATTATTAAAAAGCTTTCATTCATGTCGTGAATCTTACAAATTATTTGATACTTTATTAGTTAATTTTATAAGAATTGAGAAAGACTCCCTATATTCCATTCATCACTACTCACTAGCAAATAGGTATACACAATTCTCATCTCTAAAATAGTGAAAAGTAACGAGATATATACTAGGAATAAAGAAAGAAAAAAATCCAATGTTAATATACATAATATACTACTAACTCTATTGTGTGCACCACATCATCGAGTTGGAGTTGGGAGAGAAATGCCGAGCATGCCGAACTTGTTAAGTTGTCGGATGAATTTTCAACGAATAGCAGTTTTGTGACTTGTGAAGATATCAACTAGTTGGATAATAAGAAATATTCGATGAATATTCATAAAGAATACATTTGAGAGAGAATACACGATTAACAGTGAATGTTGCACGCAAATGTTTCATTTGAAACCAATTACACATTTCTTGCCCGCTCTCCACTCTCCAATTTTAATTATCATCCTATATGCTCACTTAGTTAATGAAATATCAAGTATTTATACATTGATTGACTCAAATATCTTCAAGCTACTCATGCATATAGATGGGGTAAAAAGTTTATACTCAATATTGTGTAAAAAGTAAGAAATAAAGTGTAGCAACAAATGAACATGCATTTCTGATTATAGAATCTACAGTGGCTTTGTTCATAGCTCTATACAGTTAAAAAAGCCAGAAGATCATCTGGCCCAAAAATGGTGGCCCATTCGGTGGGCCACCAATCACGCCCCGCCACGCGTGCATTGGTGGCCCACCTTTTTAAAACTAAAATATTTTTTTATTGCTAACATGGCCCACCAATGCACGCGTGGCATGGCGTGATTGGTGGGCTACCGAATGGGACACCAATTTTGGGTTAGAAGATACGGATTGGTTAAAAAACCAAGTGAGTGAAACATAAAGGAGAGGAGAATGGTAGTAATAGATGAGAAGAGTCATACGAGTTTCCTTAGTTGAGGGAACCGCAATCTCAACCTTTTCCATCTGCTGTTCACCAGCAGCGGATGCAAATTCAGGACATGTTCTGGCATGAAGTCGTGCCGAGTCAATATACCCACAACTGGAAGCCTCTGCAAGTAAAACAAACCAAACCTATCATTTACAACAAACTAGAAAAATGACAAGATGCTCAAAGACCCAAAACATTCCATGACAAGATGCTTCAGTAGTAAGTAATTCTTACCCCAGAAAACTTAGGAATGACCAGCACGTGCCTCAAACCAACTTCCCGGAAAAGTAGCAGGGCTTTCGCTAGCGACATTGTTTCCACAACCGTGTAAGGCGATGTGTTAGTAAATGGATGCAAATCCATGTACATCTCCAACTCTTCATCAGACAATACTATATCTTCTATTTTATCCTCATGGCCCAGACCCTTCTTTGCAAAATCATCAGCTGAAAGGAGTGCAATCGCATCCCGGCTTACTGGTGAGGGAGTTCGCAAGAAAACTTTCGCTCTTAACAATGTCAGGAGATGTGCTCGGAGGATTAAACCAAATAAGAAGGGGGATTCAGACACCGGGGGCTCATCTACCACGGGAAACCCATTATGGCGTGTGGCTTTAAGGACATGCACAACATTAGCAACCTTCTCGAAGCCATGGAAGATCTGTAGTGGGCCAGTAACTACATCGCCAACTGTCAATTGCCTCATATATGGCTCGGCATAACCTTCCAAGTAAGGTAAACCCTTCAATGTCATTATGAGATCGTACACATTTTCATTGAAGATATCAGCCACAGTTTTCGAGATGAGAAGAACTATCATTATAAGAGGCAGCAGCAACAGATTATTGGTTAGCTCAAGAATAATAACACACAAGGAAACTGTCGTCCTCATTGATCCCCCAAGAAGAGAAGCGGAACCAAGAACTGCAAAAAGTCCGTGGTTCAGATTTGACTTCGAACCAATTAACATCCCAACAAAACGTCCATAAGCAGCACCTGTCACGATAACTGGAACAAACAAACCTGCCGGAGCCACAATGCCATAGCTGAAAATGCTAAGAAAGAAGCAGGTAACAAAGAAGACAAGCATCGATAAATGATGAAACTCAGAATCAGTGTTTTTGCTGAAGAGGTTTTTGATTGCATCATCATTGGTGTTGAAAAAAAGGCTGGCAAGATCATTGTAGTGACCAGGAGGACACTGGAACTTCTTATAATTTCCTGACCGGCCAATTGTAGGGCAAGGTTCTGATGGATCTGATGGACATGGACGACAGGAGGCCAGCCATGGTAAACCAAATAGAAGACAAGAAGTAAAGATGGATAGAGAACAAGCCAACAGGATTCTTAAAGCAACTCCTTTCCTGGAACGAAAAAAAGTACACACTTAAGATTGGTTAGAGTAGGAAACCTAACTCATTTCATAAAATAAAATTTAAAATTTAAAAAAAAAAAGTAGGAGAATTTGAAGACTTACTTGTTTATCATGTTGTAAATCCTGAGAACCTTATTAAGTATAAAATTGTATATGCTTCCTAAGATGCCACCTACAAGTGCAAGAAGAAGAACTGGAGGCACATCCCTGAGGTGATAGGAAATATCTGCAGATGTGACATCATACATAATAAGACCCCCTGTGCCAAATAGGCCACATTGACCCCTCATACACAAATCAATGAAAGCCCGAAGAACTATAGCAGCAATAGCTGTAGTAAAGAAAGCTCTCCACAACAGAGCACCTCTCCACCTGCAGCAACAAATTATATAGAATTAGGTATTATCACAATTGGATTTTGATAAGCAGAACCAACTAGTAAGGTAGTACCAAGATGCCATTTCTTCCAAAGCAAAGAGCACTCCACCAACTGGAGCACGAAAAGCAGCTGCCATCCCTGCAGCAGATCCACAAGTTACAAGATCTCTCCTGTCACGGTCATTGTTGAAAAACCGCAACCACTTCCAGGTCAATCCAAACTTCTTCGACCCACCCTGACCGAGCAATGCAGCAACGCAAGCACCAGAGTGAACCATCGGCCCTGCCTTTCCAACATTTAGAGATGATGACACAGCACATATGCTTCCAACTATCTGGTGACATAGCGTAAAGCCTCAAATTTCAAAATATTCAAATTTGCAGAGCATTTAATAATATTTGAGTGTTTTAGCATATATTCGTTTAAGATGAACATGGAGATTCATTTCATTATTATACCAAGGTATTAGAAAATGGAGTACATAGAATTTGACAGTCATTATTCTCAAAGAAGACTTAATGTTGGTCTATTCCTTTTATAATGTTAAATACACTTTGCAACAATACTCCATTACATTTTAAGAAATCTTTTAGTATTTCTGAGAAAGAAAAAAATTTCTACGTCTTCTGGGCTTAGTTGTCACATCCTTATATTAAATTGCCCTGTTCAGATTGGGCGTAATAACCATGTTCAACTGGACAGAAGATATGTGACCTCCAATCAAGGGCTCATCTCTATTGGCTAATTGGTTGGGGGCTCATTTTGGCTATTCAGGCATTAAAGCTTACAATTACTTGTTTCGAGCTTTTGGGACCTTATACATGCATTAATTTAAATTGTAAGCATCATGTTAAAAAAACATTACTGTGGCAGTAGGTAGTCTCGGTCTCCTGTAGGGGCATGAAAAGGTTCTAAAAGCTAATGAAAATCCATAATAGTGTGTAGGACCAGAACAATCAAATAGATTCAATATGTTTACCAAGTTCGAATTTTGTGGGTATATTTTAAACCTTCTTTACAGGAGGCTGAGGGTGGGAGAGAGAGCACGCAAGTTAAAGTACCTTGACTATCAGAGTCCGGACTGAAAATATTGCTGGAGCATCTACACCATTCAAATAAGCCTTAACCTCTGGTATACCTGAACCAGCAGCTTCAGGTGCTACAGAAGCAGTAATCAAAGTTGCAAACAGGGTCAAACTTAGATTTGAAGATGCAAAAACGACGAAAGCCACCATAAACCTGTCGCATATAGAAAACCAGTAAATATAATCTCGAAACATATACAACTCAGCAGCAAAGAGCTAGAAGAAGCGAGTGCAGATGAAAAGGAGACACAGAAGTAGTATTGAGAAACTACAGAAGATCAGTTTATGAAATCAGAGATGCCATCATGTGATGACCTTTTTCTTTTATTGAACCCAACCCAAGAAATGCCAGAAACATTAAGGATTATTAAGGTGATAAGTAGGACACCTAACCCAAAATATAAAACAAGCACGTGAATGCAAAAGATGACGGTTTCTTACTTTCTGGCCAACATCATGTTGGAGGTTACAACGAACTTCATACCAGCTACATTTTCCACAGCGAGATTGATGAGGAATCCAAGGAGACCGACTATATGTCCAATAAGAAAACACAGTATCCATTTCATTAATGTATATTGGCATCTCTGGACTATTCCCCTACTCCTCCAGTCAAGCTTGACAAAATCATTCTCTACTGTCCTGCATACAAAAGCTTAGCTTTGTTGAGATCCCAAATATTTTTTTACATCACCATAATGATAGAAAAAAGGAAATGGACAGAGACAATTCATTCCCACAAATTTCTCCTCTGCTAAGACAGGATAAAGGTTAAGTTTTGCGAACAAATTTATATCCAGTGAAATGCACTTGATTGCTAATACAAAATTTGCATTTTGAAAGAAAGAGTTCGTGGTGCTTTAGCATGATATACTGAAACAGATATTTCAAATTCCCAACTGAGCCAAAGTGAAATTTCTGGAATAAGAAATCAAGCAGAAAACAGTATTCAATAAATAGACTATTCCAGCAGTCTTACACACTGAGCATGGAAGGAAATGCATTGCTAGTACAGGCACTAATACTCTCCTCCCCCTTCACCTCGCCTACATTTTTTAAAGAATCACAGTTTAACTAAATTCATTCTCCTCTTTTTAATTCACAATTTTGAAGCAGCAGGAACGATAAATAAACAGAATGAATAGCAACAACCATTCTCTTCAATTGAATTTGGAAAAAAAAAACAGGTATATTCAAGCGAGGTAAGTAATGGATCAGTCTCACATATCAAGCACACATACACAGAACACAATTGCGCAAAATTTCATATTAAGATCCAAAATCACAAGTCACAAGCAATACTTCAAAACACAAAAATTCAGGCGACAGAGCAATACGCTACAAAGAGCCACAAGTTAAATAAGAAGAATAATGAAAACAGAAGCAGGAGCGCCCCTACTCATAATCAAGGCTTTCGATGGGGCAGATATTGGAACCAACAATGGCGACCTGCGATGTTGTATTGGAAGCGGAGCGACGGAGGCTCAGCGGCAGCAGCGGTGACACCTCATCATCCGCCTCGAGCAAGCCATTGGAAAGCGGCGCCGACATTCCTCCGGAAGATACTCCCGCCGATTTAAAGAGAATAGAAGAAATTGTATGAAATTGCGTGCTCTGAAAATAAGTTGTTGTGGTTCGCCGGATAAAAGGGAAAAATCTATAAATTTAAGGTAATATTATTATAAAAATATTTAAATATTACTAATATATCCAGTTGAGGCAATCGCCGTCAATATACACCAACTCTCCATAATCATCATCGACACTTCACAGGTAAACAAATAGGATGGATTTTACCCGTACCCGAATCTTCCGACCCGACCGGAGTAGTTCAATCCTCGAGGCTACTTTTCGTTCTCGATAAAATTATCTTCTTTATCGATAATCACGCTTCATCGACAGATTTTGCACCAGTAAATAAAAACATTGACGAATCTAAACGAAAATTGGACATGGATTGAGTAATGATGAGAGAAAGTGGGACGAAATTTGATATGGGCATTGGGAATGGGTCCCGTCGGCTACCCTCGCACTGTAACTGCCATTCCTTTACACGCTAATAAATCTGATATTTCATCTTTTCAGATTCCCTTCTTATCAATCTATTAAAAAAAGAGCCAATTATTGGGTTTAAGGCTTGATGCTAATTTTTTGTGCAATCACTAGTACGTAAGCTCAACTCTATTCATGCTCGATTACTTCATCAGACAAGGATCATATCTAGCTTATTTATTTAAATCCGATTACTTGATCCAAGTAGGTATTATTAAACATTGTGATTAAGATCCCCTCATATGATTCCATTTCGAAAATGACAGATATGTTACCTAATGTGTCAGAAAATTAATTAAATATGTTTTCTTGAGGACGTTACAAAAAAATATAATTAAAAAGTTTGTAGATTTTCTTAAAAGACAGTGATATTCAATTAATAATTCTAGATTGGTTTAAGTGGAATCAATGCTTCATTACATTACAAACAAAGGTATCCGTCATTATTAATGAATTAACACATACAACGTTTTGGCAAGGAATCTCAGTAATTATCATAATATCATTCAAGAACACTACTAAAACGTTTTGTCGGATGAAATAGAATATTTCCTCTTTCAAGCAGTGGAAGTTTTTTTTTCAATAAATTCATTATAAACTTGTTAAAATGTTTAATTAATGACGACATGAAACATGATAAAGTGAAGAATTAAAGTATTTCTTTTGGATTTAAATTAAAGTACATAAAATAATATTAGGAATCTATATCACTTGATCAGTCCTTTATTGTTTACTTGTTTTAAGTTTTAACTAAAATTGATCGTACTTATCCTGTTAACCGTCCAAGAAATTCGTCAGCCAATAAAAGAAATTGTTTGCAAATATGTTTACTATTACACACTAGCATTTGTCGAGATGTTGAAGCCCGGATTCGGAATAAAAGAAATTGATTGTAGCAGAGACAAGAAACAATTTATATGTCATCATTTAGGTTAGAATAGTTGTTAGTAGAGCAGGTTGATGTATTGTAATGGATCCTCAATTTATGAATTCTAAATGCACATGTGAACGCCAGAAGATCATCTGGCCCAAAAATGGTGGTCCATTCGGTGGGCCACCAATCACGCCCCGCCACGCGTGCATTGGTGGACCACCTTTTTAAAATTAAAATATTTTTTTATTACTAACATGGCCACCAATGCACGCGTGGCATGGCGTGATTGGTGGACCACTGAGTGAGACACCAATTTTGGGCCAGAAGATCTGGATTGCATGTGAACTGCATGTGTAGCGTAGATTATAGACAGAGTGGTGGTGGTGGTCGAGCTAAAGGTGCAGTGAAGTAGCTGATATAATCAAATATATTAAATGAACTGTAAGGGCACCCGGCACCATAGTAAAAAAGGTCGGCAGGGTAGGCCGTGGGATTTTGAATCGATGATTTAGACACTATTCTATTTTGAATTTTCTTAAAATTCTTGTCTATTTTTTTTTTAATAAATTATTATATGTAATTTTTTTATGGGATGTATCATGGAGTTCACTTAGAAGTATCTGAAGTGACAACTCTAAGAATGAATTCTCTTTTCTACAATTAAGTACCATTGCCAAAAAAGTATTGCTGGGGAGCAACTAAGTTAGTATATAAATCAAAATAAACCAAGTGCCCCTCTCGTTACGCCTCTTGCGACAGCATTTTACATCATATATTATTTTAGGAAAAAGTGTAAATAACACATACACGTTCAGTTCAAAGTAATGAAGTAATAACAAAGTGATTACGAATCTCACATGGGGAAATATTAATTCCACACGCCGGCAGAATCAAATTTGTAGATCGCACGAAATCAATAACTAAGTTCATGAAATCTCTAGGTTAAATAAATTAAACGCTCTTTATTATTTAACCTTACCAAGTAAATGCATATATTTTATAAAGCTACGTTAGGCCTGAAATATTTTTACGAGCCATTTCTAAAGCAGAACAAAGTAGCAGATAGTTACTGCTTCTACAGCTTCACATTTGATTTCAGCTCCAAAACATATGTAGTTTACATATATATATATATATATATATATATATATATAGCAAAGCACAGTCTCACACCAATATTAAATACAAAGTTATATCGTATCACAAATATTGGTTCCAAATTGGACAGAGTAGCTTTATTCCACTGAAACTTCTTAATCAGAATAAGAATAACACCTTATCTGCTTCACACAAACTTACCTGCGCTCCAACTCTTAATTCACAGTACTAGGCTCAACGGTAAATCGGAGAGGACGTTGTGCAGATGGTTTTTGTTCAGCTTTCTTCTTCGACGATTGAGTCCCCTGCATCAACCCATCAATATCAAATGATGCTAATGAAGCAGAGGAGGATCTATTTCTTTGCATGGTTTTGGATTTTTACTTACATAACCAAAAGCCTAGAGAATCAACATCATAGGGAAGTAGGGAACAATCCACATTCCCATCAGAGTTGACAAACAAAATAGAAAATTGAATTTCAATGCATTTGAGATCAAAATGTTCTCACCAATACTGGTTGAGTAGCACAAATGAATCTGTTGGTATCCTTTTTCCATCATCATTTCGATTCCAATGGTAAAGTGCATGTGTTCTGTTTTTTATCTCCAATGTAGAATGTCCATAGCTGGACTCACGAAAAGCAGAAAAATCCGGTTGGGGATCTTTAAATCTACAAGGCCAAAGATGCATTGACAGTAGTGAATAGGGAATGCAAATTACATATGGAGAATAGTATTAAGAGGTGTTGCTAGTTGGCTACCATAGTATGAAGTATGAACACCTAGGTAAATGACATGTGATGTGGGTTACCTTTGAGCAAGACCTTCTTGGTTTCCTCCATCTCCAACAGTTACATAAACAGGCGCTGTTTTGTCAGGTATAGGATACAATGGACCACGTGACGAGTTGAGTTTTATGTTTGAGATACGGTACTGAAATAGATAAAGTTTGTTACAGACGTCCAAAAGGCACAACTATAATCAGGAAGCACGGATGTATAATTCAGAGACACTAGGTTATCAGGCTTAATGGGAAAAATACTGAAGAGAATCATACCGATCTTTCATAGGCATGGACGTGACCAGCAAAGATGATATCAACTTTATAGCGACAGAACCAGCTCTCGAACGCTGCTCTCATGCTCTCTCCCTCCATGAAATGAGCCTCATTACTGTTGTAGATTGGAGCATGCATCAGGACAATAAGCCATGGAGTCTTCTCCCTGTCAACCTTTTTAAACTCTTGATTAAGCCACTCCCACTGGGGTGTATATTTAACTGCAGCAATTGAGGATATATAAGAAGAATAAAAAATGATGACAGACTAATGCTAAATAGTAAGTATTGTACGCAGTAACCCAAAACAAAATGCATTGGCAGAAATGGTGAATTACCAAAGGGCGAGTAGCTGGACAGGACAATTATATGAGCGGAACCCCTTCTCACAGAATACCACAGAGGACTACTGCTTTTACTAGCAAGGTAAGGGGTTGGATATCTTTGAAGATAATTTCTGAAAGGAGTAACCTCCCCCTGAATATCAGGAACAGAAGTGGTTAGACAAAAAATAAGATCCTTCATATAGAAATCTTATAATGGTTGTCCATACATATTAATAATATTGTAAGAAGTTGAGGGACCAGGAAGTAACAAATAAATAAACTGAACCAGAGAAACGAGAAATTTTTTAATTGGCAACATTGCCATGCATTTGAAGGAACTATGGTATTTATCCAAGATTCATGGGAGAATATTCAGGTAAATGCAACATTTTATACTTATACAAACCAAATGAAGAATATTTTACCAGGGCATGGGGGTATCACAGGAATTGAAGGCCAAAACTGTACTCGAATACACAATTGATTGGAGAAAACACTGGGAGAAGGTTGATTTTCTATAATCTCAGGTGGTCAATGTTCCGGCCAAAATAGTATTACAGTCAGCGGAGTGCAGGAAAATGCACTTAAAATGACTATATCCATGTTATTACATAATCAACACGTATACATTCTAAATTGGGAATGCCTGATCAACTGATACAGAACTTTCTAAAATATGCTTAGAAAAAAAAATAGAATAAATAAATATAATATCAAGGTCATGCTTTACCATATATGGAAAGTACTCTATTTCATGATTTCCAGCTGACCAAAGCCATGGTTGATATGCCGCGCTACGTTCAGCAAAACGACCCCATGAGTCCCAGCGGACACCAACATCATGGTATTGGTATCTATCAGCATAAGAAAGATCTCCAACAAATAATATAGCCTCTGCACCAGTCTGCAAGCTATGCTCAAGAGTCGAAAGAGAATTGAATGTCTGACCAAGATCACCTGTGATAGACAGTAGATGACATTCAACAACGAATACTGCTGAGAAAGAATTGCAAGAGAATCATGAATAGCACTGAAACACGATCACTGTGAGACATATTGATATTGGTGAAAGGAAGCCTCAGACAGCCCGTGCTAGAATTGGCAGCTATGTAAGCTTTTGAGGCATATATGGTTCTTCCTTGAAAAATTTTAAGTTGTTCGCTTTCTTGTAACAATAGTTAATCCTTACCCCCAGCCCTCATAAATGGAAAGGATCCAATTTTCCCATCTCAGTAAATAGATTTGATAAACACTGCACCTCAGGTAAGATGTCAGAAAATAAAACTCGAAGATGAAAGGAAGACTGACCAATTATTGCAAATGTTTGAGCTGCATCGGGATCAATTGGTAAGGGTGTTTGGAACCAAAACCTTCTAGAAGAATCACCATCTCCAACCTCATAGTAATATTTGGTGTCATACTGAAAAGGCAAACACCTATATAAATAAGAGAACAGATAATGGCCAAAGTACAGTGCACCTAGTTTCTAGTGAGATCTTATATTTGAAAGCTTGTAGTTTAACTCAACCTAATTATATATATCAAATTGTTTTCCATCTTGG
Source organism: Lavandula angustifolia (assembly GCA_028984105.1). Classification (NCBI taxonomy): domain Eukaryota; kingdom Viridiplantae; phylum Streptophyta; class Magnoliopsida; order Lamiales; family Lamiaceae; genus Lavandula; species Lavandula angustifolia. The sequence goes on along the minus strand of CM054826.1, from coordinate 6,468,711 downwards.
ACTGAGAATACATAATATTGATATCAAGTCACTCCAGGGCATTACCTGAAGACCATCAACCAGGCATTGATGAATATACCCAGATTTATAGTTGTAAAAGGTATAGTTATGCACAGTCCCTTCTGCAGTCAAATCAAGTTTTCCTTCTGATAAGCCATATCTAACTTTGTTGGATCCCGGTTCATCAGCAGTAACCCATGAAATAATTACAGCCTTTCCATCATAGTCACCCTGTGTGATGTGCACCTGAAAAACAAGTGGTGTCATAATATAATATAGATATTTGAGGGGGATAAGACAGAAATTACATGGTACTAATAGACATCCAATTCTCAAGAAATTATGTGCCACACCAAATTTAACACATGATCTGAAGTTGCAAATGCAAGATAATTAAAACTCCTGGGTGATTCTACATTAGGTGTGTGCCAAATACTTAGTTATAGGCTATATTTGATTCATCCGTTTTCATACATTTCAATCAACTATCCGGGCACCAACTTATTTTTCACTGAAAGTGAATAAAAGGAAAAAGAACAAGAAAGTGAACTCTATAAACCCAAGCAGCGCTTGGAAATGTGTAATTGTATAATTTCTTATATTTCTATCCCTGTTCAAGTGAGACCACATGAGGACTGAGGAAAATGAAAGCTTACTTGCTGCGGAGCATTATAACCTTTAGGCAAAGCAAATACTTCATTGTCCAGAGGAATATCAACTGATGGCCACTCAGTGCGGACAAAGGTACTAGTCACACCAGCATTCCCATTGCTTATGCAGCACAACAGAACAAATGACAAAAGCAGTAGCTTAACCAGCATTTTGCCCCCTTTCCTGAACATGGCTATAGTTATATGTGTAACAAATCCTAATAAAGAAAGCAATGCGAACACATAAAAATAGTCATCATAGATCAGTAAAAGAAGATATCATAATTTTCTGAATCTTCTTCAGTTCTGAAATAGCAACCTGACTACAACTGGCCTCAACATGTTAGGCTAAAATCAACTACCTTAAACTAAATAAAAATTGAAGTGTTTCCGACAAGTGATTCAACTAAACAATTCAGAAGACTAAAAGATCCAGCCTACAGCATTAGAAATCGGAATACAATCATGGAAAGACCAAAGTACTAAACAAATCAAAAAGATCCACAGAATACAGAAGAGCAATCTGAAAACTGCCATGTTCTCTACCTACCGCAGAAGCAATTGATCTGTACAAAAATCAATCACAATTTTCCATCCAACAGTTCAAACCAAAACAAAAAACGTCAGTTCAAATATAAATACGCCGATCCAGTTTCAGTAACATATAGTAATATCAATCAAACTGTAGGGAAGAAGTGAGCGGAACTTACAAGCGCCTGAAATTACAAGGGGAGTCTAGTGAGTGTCGGTGATTTGAATCAAAATGAGGAATAAATGTAGTTAAACGGATAATTTGACGCGAAGCGAGGCGCACGCTAGGCCATAGGCGTGTGTGGTGCGAGGACTGAACAGGTTATCAAACACTGATTGGCAACCAGTTTATAATAATTGAAAAAGATATATTACCCGTGCTAATTCCATATACACGTTTACAATACTCAATTTTTTTAAGTTTTTAACGTCAATTTTTAAGTTGTTTATTAGAGAATTAGTTTTAAGTTTGCAAATACTGCTTAAAAATATAAAAAGTGGAGAAAATAGGGTTTGCAATATAAGGTGTAGAATCAAAAAGTCTATTTTACTTTTAAGTAATTTTATTTTAAAATAATAAATAAGATTGGAATTTTATAAATTTTTTATAATTAAAACTTTGTCATGACTTGCTTAAGTGGGTGTTTGGAACAGTTTTTTGTAAGTTGTTTTAGCTTTAAGTTGGTGTGGGGGTGTTTGGGACTCCCATTTTAAAGCTGAGATTCTCTAAAATTGGGTCGAAAATAGAGAATCAGCTGAAGCTCCACCCCAGCTTCTAGCTTTCAGCTTATAGCTTATGCTTTTTCCGGACCAAACTACCCCTAATAATTTTATCTAATTCCAGAACTATCCTCAACCCTAATACTTTGTGAGAATACATTTGTATCACATCCGCCGCGTCTCTTCTCTTCTCCCTCTCAATTCTTCATAAAATTTATAGAGGAATTTTTATGTATTTTGTTTGTATGATGAATTTATATAAATAGATAGTATTTAACATATAATTGTTTTGTATACTATATTTATTATGATACAATTTTATAATATATAATATTTAGATTAATTTAGTATTTTATAGTATTAGATTGAAATTGTAAGCAAAAAATAAATATTGAATAACAATTATTTCTGAATTTTATTATTTAATATAAATAATAATTAGTAATACTAAGGGCAAAACAGACATTTCTTTTGAAAAGTAGCAATAAGCTACTTCTATCACCAGTATTCTCAAACACTATTTTCCCCCATTTCAGCACTTATTTTCAAATACTAACTGATTTTCAAATAAGCTGTTTTCAGCAACTTTAAGCAACTTTCAGCACTTATCAATAAGTTTCAGCTACTCCAAACACCCCCTAAGTTGCCTTGAAGCAATTTCTCTAACTTCTTCTTTTATGACACTTAAATTAAGAGATAATTTGAAAAGGGGAATTACATAAATATAACCAAATAAAATAACAAAAATAATATGTATAACCACACTTTTTAATTTTATTATACACTCATTTTGTGACTTATTCTAAGTGGTTGCAAGTACCCACTTAATGTTACTATACTAATATAACAACCAACTTCCTTCTGCAAAAGGCAAAAATAGTCAGTGCAAAGTTAAGAACGTTGCAGTGAAGGATTTGAAGCGTGGGTATGTTGCCTCCAACTCCCAGGATGATCCTGCTAAGGAAGCTGCCAACTTCACCTCCCAAGTCATCATCCTGAACCACGCGGTGCGGGGCAGATTGGTAATGGTTATGCTCCGGTGCTGGACTACCGCACCTCTCACATTGCAGTGAAATTTGCTGAGATCCTTACCAAGATTGACAGATGTTCGAGTAAGGAGGTGGAGAAGGAACCCAAGTTCTTGGAAGAATGGTGATGCTGGCTGGTATGATTAAGATGATTCCGACCAAGCCCATGGTGGTGGAACACATTCTCCGAGTACCCACCTCTAGGTCGGTTGCTGTTGGTGTGATCAAGAATGTTGAGAAGAAGGATCCTAGAGGTGCCAAGGTTACCAAAGTAAGCCCCAAAATGTAACTCATTTCAGGATGGTTGTATCGTCGCGTTTTGTACTTTTTGTTGATGAATAGAGTCTTTGTATCGCGCCTGTTTAGCCTCCTCCTGAAGATAGTTGGACTGCTCGGTGGTGAAACCATTCTAGTGGTTAGTTTTATTCTTGTACATGATTGTTAATTGATGTAATTCCATTCAACTTGGTCGAATTAAAAAGCAGAACAGATGCAAGGGCCAGGTTTTTTACCAAAACAAGGTAAATGCTCTATGGGAGAAAAGATTCATCTATGAATCCCTAAATGAATTTCTCATTAAAAAAAAAAAAGGCAACTGATACAAAAAATGGTCCTTTATAACTCTAAGTATGAGAGTCTGAATAATACGTATCGAAACAAAAAGCATTTAGCATTCTTTGTAGAACCGCGAAGATCAAAAGATGAGCAGATGAACACATGCAGCAGGTAAACATCTTTACCTGCATGAACGACGATATATCCAATAAGAAGTCGGACAAATGCAAAATGACATCGTATAGTAAAAGCACACATCAGAACAAAATAAATGGAAGCCCATGTTTACCAGAGAAGTAAGTTATAACTCAGCATCATCATCAAGTTGTGCTTTTGAAGCCGCCTTTTCTGTTTCTTTGAGAGCAAATGCTTTGAGTGATTCAACATCCCTAGTTCCTGTGACATTTACAGTTTTCCAAATGTTAAACTACTACAGCTCAGCATTTCTGAAACTCTAGGCTCATGCTGACATTCAAACATACGAGTGTTCAACATGTCCTCAGTAAGAATATGGAAAATGTTCACTCATTCAGATAGTTTGGTCCAAACTATCAAACGGAAAATGAAAATTCGAAGAAAAAAAATGGAAACATAGTTTGATGGTTTAGTTCCCTTTCCATCTTTTGTTCTTCTAATCTTTCCTTCAACTGATTGGAACAGAACTAGCATGGTCATCACACATTACCATCACCATCCACCTCTTCCCCAAAGTCTTCTTACCCAACCCCAATTTGGTTATAAGTGGTACAACAGCCAGCCTATTACAAAACCCATCAACATCGGGTAAATTGTTCATCCAAAGAAAAAGCTGCAGAACTAATTTTGATTATCCTTACTTCATTTAGTATGACTTTTGGCACTTCATTGCTAAAGTAAAGTTTCGTCCTTGAGATTTAAAGTTTCTATGAAGTTACAATGGGGAGACATATATCTAATATATTAAAAGTTGATCAAATGACCAAGATCATAATTTGAATCAGAAGCGTATAGGGCTTAGATGGTGAGGTTAGGGGAACGCTAGAGAAAAGAGGTTTCTACAACGTCTTCCATCATCCAGATTAGAGCATTTGCCTATTTTTACAGTGTGCAACCAGAAGCTTCAAAACCAGTTTGGAGTTTTTGCCTCTTTTACAATATTGTGTGGGAAGCCAACTAACTTAATTTACCATAATTCAAATGAGTTGACCATCTTTTGTATCCAAGACCATTCACTTACCAATGCAAACAAGGAAAAAGTTCACGAAAATGTATTTATTAAAAGAACTGGAGAAAACAATTCATGACACAACTTTTAACCCTACACATCACAGAATTAGAGAAAAAGCAGTAGGGCTAAGCCAATATAGTTGAGAGAAAAGGAATTGAAAGATCAAGCACGAATTTCACTCAAAAGATGATATGTCACCTTGGTATTTTGCAACTTCTTCTCCATTATAAAACAACTTGAAAGTAGGATATGAGTGGATATCCACTTTAGAACACACTGGTTTATCTGAGCCACAGTCAACGTCTCCAATCTCAATTTCATCTTCACCTTCCATCTCCTTCCCCAAATCCTCCCACAATGTTCCCAAGTTCTTGCTGTAAACAAGTTTTAAATATTACAAAGCTAACAATAAAGTGTGTTCAAGGATGCGTAAGCGTAAGTAATAATAAGGCCACCACCAACTAAAAATTACCAGTGCTTGCACCAAGGGACACAGAACTTAACAAACCACGCAGTATCTTTCTCCTGAACCTGAAATAAATCAAATCATATATGGGCTTAGAAACTTGAACAACACATATAAAACCTAAAATACTCAGCGAGTCCATTTTGTTTTGTACTCATAAAACATGCAGATTATTTTTCCCATAGTTATTTGGAGCAATTAGGTTTCTATGAGTATAAACGGAAGATGATAACCTTTGTGAACAACTGCAGCAATGAAACTAAAAGATGGTCTAATTGCTACACAGATCGAGCACTCCGCTATTAATTAAGAATCAGAATAAATTTCTTTCTATGAAGTTAGAAGTTATACACATAAACCCACCAACCATAGAACTAATAATTATGATGTAAGAGTAGAGAATCAGTAAGTTTGTTCATAAATACAAACATAACCCCAACTCACAAAAAAGAACAACACATTTGATTAAACTTTCATCTTGAATTGTTCCCCCATACTCTCTAAGTTGGTTCAGTAAAAACAGGCCAAAAATCAACGCTCCACCATAAAACCTAATCAGAAACTGCCATGGACGTGATCTATGACAGCCTCATAAAATATGCTTCTTTCAGAAAGGCGAAGTCCCCGAGAATTTACCTTATCACTAAAAATGTCCGAATTTAGGGTTATGACTTCAGCATTTACGGACCGATTGCTGATCAAGCTCAGGCACAAAATGGAGGAACAGAACAGTAATAGGACAGAAACTGCGAGGTTGAGCAAACGCCGCATCGCGATTGAGTTGAATACAAGTAGTTGATCGGCGGACTCGGGAACTCGCCGGTAGGAACAGTTAGGTCAAAAGGCCGAATCAACTCCGAGATGTTTTGCTTCTATTTTAAAAACCTTTTTTTTTTCGTTTTCCTTTTGAAGAAGAAAACAAAACTTACGTCGAATAATCGTTACTGTTTATAATTTTCATTGTCAAACTGTTTTTTTTTAATTTGAAATTAATACGATTCTTGATTCCAAAATCTATACCACTCATTTTGAAGGAAGAAAAAAAAGTCTCATTTTCTATTTTATATGTTAAATTTATAGCACAATTAAAAAGTTGCTTGCTTTTGTATACACATGTTTCAAGTTTAAATATATTTTTGAATAATTGATTATATATATTAGCACTTTTATAAAAATATAAATTTTATAATCTCTAGTAGAATATCGGTAATACCCATCATAAGTTGTGTGTGTTAATCCGGTATCGTGTGAGGATAAATTTTATAATCTCTTTTATGTACACGTTTAATAGTTATTAGAATTTGTATGCATACGTTGATAGCAGTGATGTAGCTAGGAACTCGGTTCAATCGGGCCCAATTAATTACAGATTTATATTTACATATAATTTTTTTTAAAAAAACTATAAATACAGTCTGACATCATTTAAATGGCGTAACAAGACTAATAATTCAAAATCAAACACCACGATTTTATAACATTTCTCTATTTTTCATGTTCTTATAGTGCCGCATAATAGTTTCATTAATAACATTTACAAATCCATCATTCTTGATGCAAGTACTAACAAGTTGTTTAATAGTTTGTCTCCCATACGGTTGCGCATAGCACTATTGATGATCTTCATAACATAAAATGCTCTTTGAACAGTAGTAGTGGCAATTAGTAAAAAATTAGTGACAACTTAACTAACAAATAAATTACGCAAAAAAAAATTCATGTTTCCTTGAAGAAACCATCTTCTGAAAACTTTTTATTTGTGAGCACATCAATTATAAAATTCTCAAGGTGATGTTCAAGCTCATTATAAATAACTTCACAAAATTCAAATGAATAGCACTTTGCAAGACCAAGTAGTCTCTTAGTATCAAATACATCAATGGAATCTTTCGGATCTTAACATAACACGTATAAAAGCAAAAATGTGTTCACCTCATTAAACCTTTGATTAAACTCTTGAGCTTGCATGTCGATCACCTCATAAAGTAGCTCAACTCGATAATGGTGGAGATTGGTTAATTTCTCACTTTTCGTCTTCCTCTTCTTCGAGCTATCTAATCATCTTCCACATCTAGTATAAATATTTCATGTGTGCTACAAACAAAATTTAGACACATCATTCATCAACATCGCTCAACCTTTATCTATCATTTCCTACAAACCATTTTTGCTATTTAAACAAGACTCATTACATTGACAATATCTTGATATTTCTTTTGTAGCACTCAGATAAGTCACTTGTAGTAATTGATTCTTGCGTTTAAATTTAAAATCAGTACTCAAGTGTATTTATCTCTTTTACATCTGAAGATTCGTTTTTGGACGAGCAGGAGGGAGTGTTAAAAAAAAGGAATGAGAGGAAGAAGAAAATGCATAGAAAACGAATTTGTTTGAGCTTTGAATTCCAATTAACTCGGTAGTCCATATGCAGCAATTCTTTCATGAATTTGAAATTTGAAATTGAGAACGTTTACTATTTAAAAATCCAATAAATAAATAAATTTATTTATTACAGCGGATTGTATTCGAGTTGTAAAAGTCGAATTGGGCTTTCCCTGCCCTCTTTTAAGCATATCATTCCAAAAGCGGGGAGATAGGGGAGGGAGAGAGATATGCTGAGACGAAAACCTACAAAAATCGAAGTGAAGGTCGAAGACAAAGAAGAACTCGAAGAAGCCCGCAAGCGCGCCGCCGCCTCTGCATCCGCCAACGCTGCTGCACCCTCTACTGCCTCCTCCTCTCTTCTTCACCATTTCGATCGCTCTGCCGTCGATCCCACCTCCAAGTCCCACCGCATCGGCCTCTCGTAAACGAAAAACCTAATCTTCATCAACCATTCAGAAAAAAACGGCTTCGATCTCAAGGTTATTAATGGAGGTTGAAGTGAAGCTCCGATTGCCCAACAAAGCCGCCCATCAGAAGCTCCTCTCCGCACTTTCTCCATTCCACACCTCCACACATCACCAGCATAACACCTTCTACGACGGTGCCGGTGCGGAGCTGAGCTCGCGGAGAGCTGTTCTCCGCCTCCGGTTCCACGAGGAACCTGAAAGCCCCAAATGCTTCGTAACCCTCAAGGCCAATGCGGTGCTGGCTAACGGCGTCAGCCGTGTGGAGGAGGATGAGGAGGAGGTGGATCACTCAATAGGAAAGGCTTGTTTTGAGGACCCCCAGAAGCTGAAGGATGCGAGTTGTAGGGTTTTGCGAAGGGTGAAGGAGGAATTTGGGATCGAGAGTTTTGTGAGTTTGGGGGGATTTAAGAATGTGAGGAATGTGCATGAGTGGAATGGGCTGAAGTTGGAGGTTGACGAAGTTAACTACGAATTTGGGGATATGTACGAGGTTGAGTGTGAGAGCGTGGAACCTGACAAGGCTAAGGGGATCATCACGGAGTTGTTGAAGGAAAATGGAATCGAATACTCGGATTCTGTTAAGTCCAAGTTTGCTATATTTCGCGCTGAAAAGTTGCCATCTTAGTAAGTATTTTCGTGCATCCTAATTCAATACTTTGATCTCATATCCATTTTGTTCTGGAGTTCCACTTGCTTGAGTTGGTTGTTTTGATAGGTAGACCCTGTTGTATCTTCCAAACTAAACATGTTTTATGTTTTCTAATGCATATTGTTGAGCAATTGTAAATTCGACTGAGCTTTTCTTGTTACTTATATGTTCTAACTTGAGCTTGTATAGCATAATATACCCTACGTCCTGTTAAATCTTTTTGCCTTTCTTGTGGATGTCTTAATATATACACATATTTCATCATATTATTCTATGCTAATAATCACATCTTTCACACTCTATATGATGTTGGGCTATTTTTAATGGTAAAATGTATATTTGGTTGTATGTTAATAGAATGAAATGGTGCTTCTTTCACGTTGGAGCTTCCCCAAAGTATTGAATTAGCATCCTGATCTTCGTTGCTCTTAAAGTAATGTAACAGTTTGGTACTATGGCTGATACCCTTTTATAGAGTTTGTGGGAACATATGATTTAGATAGAAGACTTCATTTGTCATCTTATTTTGGTAAATTGCTGCTGTTGCCATTGCTTTTGAATCTTAAAATAATTGTTGATAATTCCAATCTTTTCCTGCTTCAGGTTTTCTTGCTGGGGCGGAGAGAACTTTGCTTCCATTTGGCGAGCTGCTTCGGCTTTCTTTCGACTATCACCAAGTCTCGATTTGAATTTGATTTTGGATCCTGTTGTAGACCTTGGTCGTTCTAATTTATCATATTCTCTCTTTTTTGATTACCTTCTTTGCGTATGTTCATGACAACTTTAACCAAAAGAGGCTCTAATGTGAAAGATCCTTGTTTAGTTTATATTTGTTCTTCAAAAATCTCATTTTGTTAGACCAAACGTAGTTAAAATACTAGTAAATAAACAAAAGAAAGAATAGTAAAATCCAGAAAAGGAATCATACTGGATACCTAAGATGGTCAATTTCCTAGTCCATAAAAAGCACAGAGAAGCTACATCATCCTCATCCTAATACACACTCCCAACCAACACAAACTTTTAAACAAACTACTTCACTTTCTCTTCTTAGCCGGTGGTTGATCCTCATCCTCCTCCTCTTCATCCTCATCACCCTCTTCATCGTCATCGTCCCCATCATCATCATCCTCGTCATCATCATCACTTCCTCCTTTGCCGTTAGCCTCCGCCTCATCAGGATCAGCTTCTTCATCATCTTCGCCTTCTTCACCACCTGAAAAGTCCTCATCACCTGCATCATCATCCGCCTCAGCTATGTCATCTTCTTCGTCGTCATCCTCTGTATCACTTCCATCTTGGTTTTCAGGTCCGGGCTTTTCCACTCTATTAAGCTCCTCCAAGGGAAACCTGCTAACCAATTGTTAGTTTCATTTAGGTTCCCTTTTCTGCATGCAAATTTGTATTGGAGAGAAATAAAAATTACCGATTTCCAATCCGATCAGGTAGTTTGTCGTTCAGCAGCTTACAACTCTGTTAACACCATTTGAATTAATGTGGCTTAAAAAAATCTAATAGTTTGAAAGAGTGAGATAATAAAGTTCATCATCCAAGCATTTTGCATCAACAATGGTTAATTATGAAAAGAATAAGAGACTAGCCATGTTTCACAAGTTTAACTAAAACAACCATAAGTTGCTTAGCAAATAGTAATGATCAATAACCAAACAACATCTTTAGGTTAAACAATAATGTTTGCACATACATACTTGCAAGAAACTCAATGGCTAACATTCCATTAGCAACATGACTAGAAAACATTTCAACATGAAATGTTATAAAAGTAAATGGAAAACGTTAGGACAAGAAATATTAATTCTGCGTCAGCAAAGCATATACGAAAAGCAAAAACGTGCGAGGATGGAGATCCAAATAGAGAGGACAAGGATGATTAGATAAAACAACAAGAGTTCCAGAAAATTCAAAACATCTTGTCTACAAGGAGTAGATACATGATATACTCTTAGACGATGGTTCCTTTCAAAATACATCTTCATGAGTTTATGCAAGGAAGTCACTTGAAGGAGACAATGAGTACTTAGTTAGGTCTACAAGGCTCGAAACTATTAACTAATAAGCCCAAGTTTGTTGACACTGGTAGAGTTTAAATGCCCCTCAAATCATTATCAATATTAACGAAAACTTTAACCAAAATCCAGAATATCAAATCTATAAGTTCCCATAGCTCTAAAGCAACATTTTTTTCAACTCTAAACAAGTGGGATGACAAACCATTCAAACTACAACTTCTAAGAACATTAATAAACCATAATATGAAACAAGCAAAGAGGAACCTACAAACCCTTCAGCTATAATGTCCAATTATTACCTGTAAACCACAAAACCACCAAATTCAGAAAGAAAAAGGATTATAAGCAGCAAATTAGTTGATAAAAATGTCAAAACCCACAGCAAAATCTCAAATACTCTCACAAGAAATTTGTAATCTTGGACAGAGTAAAGAGCCAAAAAAGCTATTATTACCAGCACGAGGAGAAGGCAAGTAAGGAAGTTTTGAGCAGCCAAAAGGCTCAGAGCCAGCGGCTTCAAATCAGGCCTCACCTTCGCTACCTCCATTCACTCCAAAAATTCTTCACAAAACACTAACAATCCTACTTTGAAACTGAGATTTCGCAAACAAAAGAGAGGACGGGTGTATGAGAGAGAAACTAAAACGGTTTGAGAGGGGGATTCTTGTAGGGTTAAATTCGGGAAGTGGGTCTAGAATTGGAAACGAAACGGAAATAATATTTTTCTTTTCTAAGGTTTTTGATTGGAGGACTCTAGGGCTTTTTTTGAGGTGAGAAACAGTATTAACCATTTTTTTTTTATTCATGAACCCGACACTGCCATTATCTTCGGTACAAGTATTGGAACCACGCCTCGCTTGTGCGATGAATGCAAACCACACAGGAGGTTCAACCACCCTTAATCTTAAGGGGTGACAGGCAACAACTAGCGGTCTTGATGGGAATTGAACCCAGGACCTATCGATCCCGGGCCACCCACCTCGACCGCTAGGCCATCCCCAAGGGGACAAATATTATCCATTTCTTTAAGGAGTAGTCTGCAAGGTTTTTGAATTTTGAATTTTGAGCTGCTTAGAGCATCTCCAAGAGTTCCCATATATTAGAGGAGCCCTATCCGTATTTTTATGCGAAAATAGTGTTTCGTCTCCAACGGTTTTCTCTTATCCCTTCCCTAAAAAAGAATATTTCATAATATTTTCATTTTTTAATTTTACAAATCATTTTATGTAATTATTTTATATAAATGTATTTTAATATTTTACATATGTATTAAATATTATATTTTACAAATATATAATAATGTAAAAATGAAATTATCTATTCTATATATACAAAATGCGACAACGTATTTTATAAACAAGTAAAAAAATTAAAAATATATAATAATGTAAAAATTGAAAATTATCTATTCTATATATACAAATCATTCGCTCTTCTTTCGATGAAATCGTTCTCTTCTCTTTCGCTCTTCTCCTCTCTCAAACGGCGGTAGAGCTTTGGACTTGTGCGGGAGCGCCGCTGATCTCTCTTCTCCGGGCCACGCGGCTGTTTGCCGTCTCCGATCGATAGATCTCCACAGACGGCGGTAGAGCTCTGGACGGCGACGAGAGCGCCGCTGATCTCTCGTCTCCGGCGGCCATGCGGTTTGCCGTCTCCGTCTCCGGTGGCGGTACTCTTCTTCTCTTCTAATTCTCTTCTTCTTCTCAGCAAAAAAAAAAAAAAAGGCAAAATAGGGGAGGGCGGATTTTCCCGTATATGTAGGGGAGAATTTTCGCCTCCCTCTTTTTTGTGCAATGGATAGGGGACGGTTGGAGGTGAAAAATAGGGGATTCCCCTAAAGAAGGGGAGCGTTGGAGACGCTCTTAGGATCTAGCGTCGGATTAATTGGTGCGAGTCAATTGTATGTCGAGACTGGAGAGTTTAAATTTTAACATACAGATAAACCTCCGTTAAATAATGTTCGATAAAATAATAACGCTTAGATAATAATTTCTTCCGTTCTGAGTTGGATCATTGTATTAAAGTAATAATTTTGCTAAATATATTAAGTAATAAAAAAAATTAAATCCTTAAAACCCAATAAAAATATAAAAAATAATTAATAATCTCGGAAAATATATATACCATTACATTGCTACAATATTATAATAGTCATTTCTTATGAAAATATGTATTTATATTTAATTATTTTTTTTCCTACCTAAACCAAAATTAATCTTATCCTCAAAATTGTGTGAAGCATATTCAACTTCAGAAATATTTTGCTCTTATTGTAGCAATTGATTATGTAAGATGATCATTACTTAAAATGTCTATTTAGATGACACAATTGAAACAAAGATACTTTCATTTGGTTTGTGATAATTTTCTTCATTATCATTACTATTTATAAATTATTAAATAATTTTTTCATCCGCTGGTAGTTCCATAGCTATATTGTTCTTTTATGTTACATCTGTCCCGCTATTTCTGGCACGTTTTCCCGAAATAGACGTCCCGTTATTTCTGACACATTTTCTAATATGAAAATAACTATCATCTCTATTATACTTTATCATCTTATCTCTCATACTTTTTCTTACTTTATCATCTTCTCTTTCTTACTTTATCATCTTCTCTTTCTTACTTTATCATCTACTCTCACTCATCTTCTCTCTCATACTTTATCATCTACTCATATCTCATTCTTAATCATCTACTTGCTTAATTTCCGTGCCGAAATAAAGTGTGCCGAAAATAGTAGGACGGAGGTAGTAAAAAGATCCCAACATTCACAATAAAGAATAAACTTTTTATTTTTATGTACATTTAACTTAGTTTTTACAAAAAATAAATCTCATGAAACTATTGAGTTTTTCCAAAATTAAATTCTGACTTGATTTTTTTTATTTGTATTGATACAATCTACATACTTTTAGGATAATTTTAATATCAGTAAGCATAAGTATTTTATTTTGGTACTCCCTCTTTCTCATGAAAAGTGTCTTGTTTTCCTTTTTAGGCCGTCCTATAAAAAATATTTTGTTTCTATAAAAAAGTAAAGAATGTGTGGATCAAAAATAACAAGTTAAAAGTCAAACAATCTCTACCATATAATACAAGTTTCTTAATCTTCGTGCCCATAGAAAGAAGACACTTTTTACGGGATAGAGAGAGTACACGAACTTTATTTTTTATAAAATATTGAGTTTTTCTAAGATGGATTAATTTGATTTATTTTATAATTAGTGTACAGATAATGTACATTCTTTTTTTAACATGTAATACTAAAACTTATCATTTTCTTAAATATGCTCAAACTATGTTATTAAAAATGTAACATACATATTTTAACTTATTTTATATCGAAAAACTCTCTCTAAAGTAATGAATATTAATTTATTAATAATTTATTCATTTATCGATAATTGAATAAATTCGCTAAATGAATATTTTTTATCCGGTCACAAGATTATTAATTTAAAGAGGTTTAACTATCTTAACACTTTTGTTTAGAAAAGTAATTTCGGTCTGGTATCCTTTTTGTTTAAGCTATATGTCTTTATTTTTTAGCGTTTGGTTTGATTCAAATAGTTTATTTAAATATGTCATTTTTAGAATGTGGATGCATAATTAATAGGGGGTAAAGTCTATCTAACCAAAATAAATAATTTTGTAATATTTTTAACCGCAGTCATAAAAATATGTATGTAAAATATAATTACTTTTTAGAAAAGTTGGGTAAATTTATTTTTTCCTCCTCTCTCCACAATCGTTCTATCTCCTTTTCTTTGAAATGATAACGCAATTACAATAAGCATTTCACTAAGATTATTTAAATCTGCCATTTCCCAATTTTCCAAGATTGTATCTCTCAATCGTCTCTTCCAGAAGTCCAATTGTAATGTACCCATACTCGATGTGTGCGATAGAGTTCATGCTAAAAGTTATATTGTTGTGATTCTGGATTTTTGTTCATTCGAGTTTTTATTAGCTTTTGATCGATTTTGAATACAATTTGGTAAAGTTTTTGTATTTCTCCATTAAAAGCTTAACTGTACGAATTATGGAACACTTCTAATTGAATGCAATAACCTGAGAAGGTTGGACATCATTTTAGCTGAAGTAATAAATAGTAGATATTCATTTGTATTGTGAGGAGGTCGGTCTGATCAAAATGATTATGCCATAAAGAAAATATAATTTTGGGAAGTACTCTAGTTCTATCAATGTTTGCATCTTCGTTGTAGTGATATCTTGCACAGTCATCAACGACTATAAGAGCATATTTATTTTTTCTGATCGTTACTGGAGTGATTGACCCAAAAAGATCTGTGTATTAGATGAATGATTCTATCAATGAAATGGGTCACTTTCCGTGGTTACTACTTTGGTTTATTTTCCCTTCAAACATGCTCCACACTCTTCTTCTTTATTGAAGACTTTGTTGGACAACCCTCGAACTAGAGATTTCCTTGCAAGCTTGTTCAGTGTTTTGAAGTTGAGATGACTCAGTCTTCTATGCCAAAGATATACTGCCCTGCTATCGTTCTTCGCGAGCAAGAATGCTTTAGGTTCAGTGAGGGTCCATCTAGAATCATATATGTTCTTCCTATACAATCCTGATAATACTATTTTCACAATAGATTTATCTAACACATGACAAAAACCAGCTTCAAATGTTAATATATTCGCATTATCACAAAATTGATTAACTGAAATGAGATTATGTCGAAGACCCTCGACATAAAAATACCTTTGGAACTTTTATTACAGCTCCAATCTCTAAAGTTTCATATCCTTTCTTGTAGCTTCTAGAGTTGTTTCCAAACTTAATTTCGGGTCCTTCTTCAAAATGTACTACATTCGTCTCGCTAATGTTAGCCACTTTCTTTTCGGCAAGGGAATTAAAATAATAGATGATAAAATATGAAAAAGAATAAATCATGAGTTCGTAATTGTAAGAGAATTAAGTCCTTATTACTTATTTATAGTGCTACTATAGTCTCTAATGCGTTCGTAGTTGAAGCCCAATAATTAAGGTAATAAGTTAACAATTATGAAACTTGCAAATAATAACTTATCTGCTCCCAAATCTATTAAATTTATTACCAACTAAGAAAGTAAATAATCACCTAATTTAGTTATAGATAATTAATGACTTATTTGGGTCAAATTAATTATTGCGTCGTACTAAAAATAAAATTAAGATTAAAATTAATTAATTCTCTATGTTCAATCCAAATCACGATTAATTAATAAATAAATATTAATTACACTTGAGAATTTGTGCTGACTTACCTCTTTGTACCCAATTGAGTCAGTATTTGCACCTTTAGACATAATCTAATCTCCATATTAAAGATATAATAACTATATGCTAATTACTTAAGTTCACTGACAACCAAATTAGTTAATATATTATCCATAAGGAGTACCACTTAACTAAACACACTTGAATTTTATCAATCAACAAAGTTAATATGATAAACTTTTCGAGCTACTTAAGAGATATTATCAGCCCTTGTCAAGGAGTACGATATAAGATACAAATAACTAGTTTGAGCTCCAATTAA
The DNA here is from genome assembly GCA_028984105.1 of Lavandula angustifolia. Lineage (NCBI taxonomy): Eukaryota > Viridiplantae > Streptophyta > Magnoliopsida > Lamiales > Lamiaceae > Lavandula > Lavandula angustifolia. Next base: position 6,452,468 of record CM054826.1, on the reverse strand, counting down.
CTATTATCACCTAATATATGTAGCCAAATATGACCTTTACCATAGTAAGTTAAAACAATAATTAATTACGTCCACTAAATTAAAATCTTTACTAGTTTAAAATCAACTAATCACCGAAACTTTAATTTTGTATTAAGATCAGTTAAGAGTGGACGTCTCCGTGCTATCTTCCATACACTTTACAATTTACATTGAGGAGTACTTTATTGATGTTTGGTTCATTTTATAATTTGGCTATAATTTTATGGATTCTCTCTCATAACGTCCAGTCAACTCACTATATCCTTCCGCGAAAACCCCTAGAATTAGTCAAATTTATTTCATTCACATACACATCCATATAAACCAACCAGATTTACAAATTGTACATTTTTACACAAACACGTCATTGTTGTCATCAATTCGAATCCTCCCCGATCTCCGTGCGTCTCATCCATATTTTGTATTATGGCGTCGGAGATCGAAGTCGTGGAGGAGGTGGAATCGAGAGATCACCGGCCGCGGTCCTATTCTAACGGCGGCGACACGGCGGTGGTGTCTGCGGCCGCGACCGAGGAGGAGAGCTTGAGGAACGATGTTTATACGGCCGCTGCCTATGGAGATATGGAGAAGCTCCAGAGACTAGTGGAGAGTGAGGGTTGCTCGGTTTCGGAGCCCGACGCCCTCGGCTACTACGCCCTTCAGTGGGCGGCGCTTAATAATCGCACGGCCGCAGCCCAATATATTATTGATGTACGGGGTATTTTGTGCTGACATTGTCGTTTGTTAATGATTTTACCGTTGTCATGATGATTGGCAACGGTTTTGGATTTAATTGGGCACTCTATTTGGCTATTGCATATATTCGTATCCTATCCTTACTGTGTAGATTGTATTGGATGATATTGTTTGATTATAACTAGTTGGGTTGGATTCTATAGCAAATTTGACAAATCCTAATAAATAGGGGCCTTAGTTGCATTTTGTGTACTGAATGCCCGGGGTTAAATTCTTTCCATAAAATGGAGAAAATGCATGTGATAGACTGATAGTTTAGACTGGAACTTTCACATTTCTTGTTAATGCCATTACCCTGTCATTTTCTGGAAGAGACCAGGAGGTGTCATCTTTCATGTCTTTAAGGTTTGATCTTTCATGTCTTTAAGGTTTGACCAGCAAAGGGGTTTAGTTGATAAATGTCCACTAACCGCAGATTTTGTTTGCCAACTGACTGAAACTTGGAGGACATTATGCTTCACCAAATGATTGATCTTTTGAAAAATAATGAACACCAGGTCATAATTTTTTACTGCTGACAGCTTTAAACAACACATTTTAGAAAATTCCTAGTAAAAGGTGTGGATGTTGGAAGCTTTGTATATTTTGTATAATGTAGTAGAGATATAGTGTTCATCCACAGTCTACATGTCCGTTGTCTATTCTTCTCATCTCAGAAGGAGAAGGGGGACACCTGGCGCAGGTTCTGTATGCTGGTTGTTTATGGGATCTAAGCACAAAAAAATGATGTGCATATAATTAATTATAGCTCTTAGGTCTTATGTCTATTTGGTTCTATGGACTTTTGAGTTATCAGATTATTTGTGTTTGCTGTTGACAGCATGGAGGTGATATTAATGCACGTGATCATTCTGGACAAACAGCTCTGCATTGGAGTGCAGTGAGGGGTTCAATTCAGGTTGCAGAACTTCTGTTGCAGGAGGCTGCTCGTGTCAGTGCAGCTGATTTTAATGGCTATCAGGTTTGTTTTACCTTTTTGTTATTCAATAATGGAAACAAAATTTAAGATAAACTACGGAGATGGCTAATTAATCATGGGCATGGTCTTGGTATTTTTTCCACAAATATCAGATTTGTTGCAAAGTTTATTTGGTGTTTCAGATATGGGTGGATGGGTGGCTGATGGTGATGATAGAAACTTTGCCATTATTTATCTTGAATCTTGACAATCACCAAACTCTATTTTGATGTGCGCATTTTTTACGTTTATTAAATGGGCCGGGGAGCTGATATTAATAGCCACAGATTTCATTTGAAAGCAACAAACAATATTATTTACCATTTGAACTACAAGCTGAGTTCCAGATAAAATATTTTAGTTGTGCAATGTTTGTATATAATTGCGATTATTTACAAAAACATGTTGAGACTGAGTCAGTTCTTAAGGTTTAGATTTGAGCTCGGAGTTCTATATTGATTAGTCTTTGCAAGACTGTGGAATTGGTAGAACTCAGTTTCTAAAGGAATTTTGAGAATGGTATAGTGGTCCTACTCTTGCACCATCAGATTGCACTCAAGCTTTCTTCTAACATGGATTCATTTTAGTAATGTTTTATGCTTCTCCTTTTTTTTTTTTTTTTTTTTTTCTCCCGCAAATGCAAGGCTTCAACATTTCTGACAGTTTACTATGTTAATCTCATTCTTGCTGGGGTTGCAGATGACACATGTGGCGGCACAGTATGGTCAGACGGCTTTCCTTTGTCACATTGTTACGAAGTGGAATGCTGATCCTGATGTTCCTGATAACGACGGAAGAAGCCCATTGCACTGGTACTTGACAAATGGAAGTGTAGTTTGCTGTTGGCATGTGTACCAATTATGATGTCTAATCTATGTATCCATTATAGACTTTCTTTAATTGGTAAAATATTTTGGGTGAGACAGCATTACTTTCGTAGAGGAAGGGTTACAATTTTGTGAGTTTCGTTACTTTCTCTTATCTGTAGATAATTATGAATCTGGGCTCCCTGTTCCTTTGCGTTGGTTTAATGTCCTTCAGTGGTGATCAAGATAATGTTTCACTTGTTCATTATACGTTTTCTATTTCTCAATTAAAGTTCTTGTTAGCAACCGATTCTATCATATGTTGTAAATGTCTTCCTTTATACCAATTCATGGAAACTTTTGATGGATCATCTTTGTTGAGTTTCCTTTATGCATAAGAGCAACTCCAATGCTCAGTTAAGTTTCGTTTATCCTCATAAAGAAGTAAAAGTAGCTCTCCAACTGTTTGGTAAATCGTATCCTGTTTTCAAGATATGCAATGTGCCAAGTATGTCCTGTACTCTTCAATTTTTTTTCTTGAATGTTGTTGTTAAAGTGAATTATTATTTTTAGTTCAAGGTCCTATGGAAATAATCATGTGCTGTCTTGAATACTTGCATACTACTTCCTTGGACATTATTTCTCTTTCTTCCTTGGTAGTTTTTTTAACTGGTATTCTCACATGCTAATTTTAGTTTATTATTATTTGATGATGACCACAGGGCTGCTTACAAGGGATTTGCTGACTGCATACGCCTTTTGCTATACCTTAATGCTTATCGAGGGCGGCAAGATAAAGAAGGTTGGTTGGAAATGGAATGCATCCCACTATCCTGCTTCACAAACGTCTGATGTGCATTTTTTTTGTCATCTAGGGTGCACCCCTCTGCACTGGGCTGCTATTAGGGGTAATCTAGAAGCATGCACTGTTCTGGTGATGGCAGGGAAAACAGAAGATTTGATGGTAACAGATAATACCGGCCTTACACCTGCACAGCTTGCTGCTGATAAAAATCATAGACAAGTTGCATTTTTCCTTGTAGGTACTCCGTAAACTATTTCTCTAGAAAAGATCTGTTTAATTTTTTTTTGTTTTTTATTGTTTAAAATTTTATTACAGAGTAATACAAAGCTCAAAATTGCAGGTTCTTGTACGAACCTATATTTTTAGCAACCAATAAGTATTCAGAAAACTTATAGCTCCGCCTTATTCTAGTTTTTTGTGGTGCCACTTTGAAGTCCGTTCATTGTGTCACGTGTTACATGCTCTTAAAGGATGAAACACATTTTCCATGTAACTTAATATGCCTTACACATTGTTAAGATTGTTGTTTACTTTTGGATCCGGAAAATGCTAATGAAGTTCTATACTCTAATATTTGCCGTGGTATATATGAATCCATTAGTTATCAATATCCATACGCAGGGAGTAATATTCGTAATTCGTGGTTTGTGAAAGGTTTAGGTCGACAAGTATAATATGTACACTATGGTGTTTGAACAACTAAGATCCATTTATATCTTATTCTCAATCCTGATATGGTATATTCTATGACAAATGTGCCATTTTTTTTACTGGCAATTTTGTTACAAAAGGATTTTTGATACCCTCTTCTATGTAAGAGTTTTCATGCTTTATACTTCGATTTGACACTACTGGAGGCCCCCCTTTTTAAGTACTCTTTTCATTCTTAAATATAGGATATAGCAATGTCTTGAATTTCTTTAATCAATTTATTTTTCTTTCAATTTGGATCTTTTTCAATATATGAATAATCTTGACCTTAAGATTTTATTGGTCTACAGGGAAATGCTAGAAGATTGTATAACAAGCGATGGGATAACAACAGCTTCCTTGGCAAACTGTCAAAACTAGGACTTGCTCCAATTCTTTGGTGCATAATTTTCCTGATGCTTGCAACATATATACATTCAGTTGTTGCGGGTATTTCTTGATACCAATCTTAATCAGGCACCCCTACTTCAATATTTCTGTTATTCTCCATAAGAATTTATGTTGCTTACTATCCATGCAGCTTCAAATCTGCCAAGGTTAACAGCAGGCTTCGGTCTTTTTGCCTGGATGGGTGCATTCTTGGCATCAATAGGTGTAGTTCTCTTTTATAGATGCAGCAGGTAACTCTAGAATGTTTCATATACTTTATGCATTGTATAGTAATAGTTAGTTTAGCTGGTTCATGTTTAGACACGAGTCTGAGTCTAATATATTATAACGTGGAACTTTTTAAAGTGAAAGTCACCTAGGGACATATTTGTATCCATCTATTTATGCCGTTTACTAAACCCTTTGATAATGAGTTGCGTATAGCAGCTGACTACTACGGTCCAAATATATATTTTTATGTTCTTTCTAAGTGCTACTAATCTTAATTTACTTTTGCAAAACTTGAGTTATATTTTTCGGAGGTGGCATTATTTCCATCACTAGTCAATTGCTGCTAAAATTTCCCTTCTTAACATCTGTTTTTCAAAAGCTTTTTGTATACTAAGTGAGTTGCTAGTGAGCTTAACTTTCTGTATGTTTGTATTTTGTAGCAAGGACCCTGGCTTTATCAGAATGAATGTACATGACCCAGAAAACATGAAAGATGATGTAAGTCCAGTGTAGATACGAGCTCACTCAGTCATTGTTTCACATTGTTGCTCTTACTTTATTAGTTTAGTGCAAGCTTGCTTTTCATTGCATGTCTAAAATTTTGTTGTGTTGAATTTATTGATCTCTGTAGGAGCCTTTGCTGAAGATTGAAATAAATAATCCTGCTCTAATTGCTGGAAATTGGTCCCAGCTTTGTGCAACTTGCAAGGTATTTTCTTGTTGTATGAAAGAGAACAATTTCTTCCTGTAAAAACTTTTGCATTCTCTTATATGGGAGGTTAATGTTTGCTTTATCAGATTGTTAGACCTCTTCGTGCAAAACATTGTTCCACCTGCGATCGTTGTGTTGAGCAATTCGACCATCATTGCCCATGGGTGTCCAATTGCATTGGCAAGGTGATGTTCACATTTATTATTTTTCTGTTTCTAACATGCAGGTGTTTTTCTTTTTACTGATTAAATTTGTGACTTGTTCCCTAATGAATTCTTGTAAAACTCTGTGAATTCTGATGATTCTTCATAAATTGCTGTTTGGATTCTTCTGTTTGTGAGATAGTGCCTTACACTAATGTTAGTCTGAAGTGTGTGGGTACTTTACTTTTTTCATATTGACAGAAAAACAAGTGGGATTTTTTCTTGTTTCTTGTTCTCGAAGTTCTGGCAATGCTTATGACTGGAACAGTGGCTCTGACAAGTGAGAATACCTTCACTTTGGTCTTTTAATATGAAGTTCTTTCAATATTGTGTCTTATCTAATATGTAAACTTTCTCATCATTGCAGGGGTGTTGACAGACCCCACGGCCCCATCTACTTTTGGTGCTTGGTTGAGCCATGCTGGTAATCAGCATCTTGGCGCTTTAGCATTTTTAGTTGCAGATGCTTTTCTCCTTTCTGCCGTCGGAGTTTTGACTTGCGTACAGGCTTCTCAGGTAAAGTTCCAGAGTCTTCATCTCTTGTATTATGTTTTATTATCAGTTGACTTACCTTAAGATGCATTGGTATCTCCACAAGACATACACCTTAAGATTTCAAGGTTCTCCTTTGGTAATGCCTAGTTCGGAGAAGGTTTTCTTACTCTTTTGTGCTCTAGGTTTTCAGTAGTGCTTTTCGTTTATCTATTTTACTATTAGAATTGTTTGGTGAGGATGAGATCAGCTTGGGATTTTCGGTGGATCCACACCTCTTTTTTATTTATTTATTTTTTATATGTGATTCATCTAGAAGTGGCAGAAATGCCCTCTCATCTCAATTAATCATACTAACATCTGGTCACATATTTATAATATTTTGCTACAGATTGGTCGCAATATCACAACAAATGAAATGGCAAACATGCTGAGGTACAGTTACCTTCGAGGACCAGGAGGTCATTTTCGTAATCCATTTGATCACGGCTGCAAGAAGAACTGCTCCGATTTCTTGATAAATGGATACAACGAAGATATTGAGCGTGTTGAAGAATCAAGGGAACCCGAAGAAATTGGGATGACAAATATGACACGAAGTGCAAACCTTACGAATGGTGCGAGTCATTCTCATCAAACAAATGGAGATCAGCATGTAGTAATTGATGTGAACAAGAACTCTAACGCACACCAGGGACACATTCATTCTTCTCAGTGCAGCCACAACCAGGGGCACAGCCACAGCCATAACCATAGCCAAAATCACACAAACAGTCATGTCCCTCTAGGTTTGGGTATCGGTTTAGGCCGAAATGTTTCCCGTTCTGCAGTGGTTTCATGATAAATGTGTTGAATACTGTAGGCAAATGCTTCTTGTTCAACCATCTTGATTATTTCCTCTTGTATAAAATTTTGTTGTATGTTGTAACAGCATGGGACATGGCAGGAGTTGTCCTTTTGTTTGGGTTTCAGCGTGTTGGTTATATTGACTGCTGAAAACTGATTTAAATTACTGTATTAACCTGAGTAAAAGCTAATAAAATACAACACAAGATTGTTATAGTAAACATCTAGCTCAGTCAAGCAGATGCATTGGGTAGTTTTGCACGAAAGAAATGAAGGGGAAAAAGGAATAAATATCAATAACTAAAAAGAAATGGTGAGAAAACAATTTTTATGTATTCTCTCAAGTTAACTGCACTAATGAAGCAGAAGTGACAAAAACGATTTTCTGCTTATGCAAACAACACACAACTGCAATAACTGGCGTAGAAATGAAACATCAGGCATTAGCAGCTCATTCTATACTACTACTATTCACTTTGAGACTACTACACTTAAAAGGGTTTCTTCTCTGTAATTTATGATTCCATTGATACTGCCTTCCATCAACACTTCATGAACCAGTAAAGATTAAAAAAGGCCTTGCTACATATTTTCAGATTGTTACCACAATTTCGAAATCCAGAGAATTCAGATATTGTCCTAAATACACCAAAGAATGATGAGATAGAAAACTATCTTCTCTTTCAACTTCAAAATAGAGAAGACATACTTGAATGACATTAGTGACAATCGGAATTTAGAGAACCAAAAGTCTCTTGAAGGCTACAGTTGAATCCTCATTGTGAAAGTATCCTATCATTTACAACCGATAACTTTTTTATCTCTTAATCTATGGGTGATCAAATTACCCTTAATGAGAAAAGAAGCACTAGACTAATCATCAGTTATCATCCAACCATAAATTCCAACCAGCAGGAGCATCTAAGCGTTCTCAAGGGCATAATAGATTTTTGAAACTCGTCTTCTGAGCACTGGCTCTAATCTATATGAGGGACTGCAGCTCCCCCACTTTTTGGCTTCATACATCTCATTCCATGCCTGTACTATTTCGTCAATATTGAATCCTAACCCTGCAAGCCACATTAGGGGTCAGAGTATATAACAATGCACCCACCATTATTTTCTTTAAATATCGACATATACATAAACAGACCTTCGGATGCCGTGTCATTGGAACAATGGTTCTTTACCATAACAGCAATATCAGTTGGAGAAGCTCCAGCAAGTTCAAATTTTTCTACAGCCACCTCCAGACATTCATGCCACACAGGAAGTCCTAGTTTGAATTCAATAATTGATCTTTCATAGAGAATGGTGCCCCATAATACGAGTATCTGAGCCCGGACGTTGGAGGCCTGTTCTGCCACTTCTTCTGCTGATACACGTTTGAACAAGTTATTCAGTTCCATTTTCTGAAATTGATTTTCAGTTCGGTTTGTCCGGGATAGTTCATTGGCTCTCTGTTCCTCCTCCCACATCTGCATTCCCTTTTCTATGTTTTCTTCAGCCCTGTTGTAAAGCTCAAGAACTTCTGTTGAAGGCCATGATTCCAAATCAACATCAGTAGCAGTTGCAAAATACCAAGAGAGTTTAGCCTGCTCAAACTGTTGCTGCCCAATACCTAAAACAGCGTCATAGAAATCTGATTTAATTTTGAGAGCCTCTTCATAGCTTTTTCCAGCGTTCACGAATTCCGTTTGTACCCATTCATAAGCAGACTTGACCCCTGTAAGCAAGGGTTCTTTCGAAGAATCATCTGTCAGATATACTCTCTTTCTTGCTCTGGACATGTGAACATTACCCCAATTGAACAAAGCTAAGGCTGCCATCTCCTGAAATTTCTCTGCAGCAATGCAGAAAAGGTCTTGAGCTTCTTCACTAGTAACTGTCTCTTCCATAGCGTCTGAAAAGAGCTTCATCCCAACTTCATGGAGATCAAGATAAGCTTCAACATCAAATCCCACATGGTTCTTGAATAACTGAGCAAACTGAATGATCCAATCGGTTATACAAGCTGACTCGGTCTGTACTTCCTTCCTTCTTCCTGCATGTCCATTTTCGGTAACATTTTTCATGTCAAAATCGTCTATTAGTCCAGCATTCCTGATCTTTTCAAAAAATGGATCTTGATCAGGATTAACTTCAACTATATACAGCTTTACAGAGCCATGTTCTGTACAAGTTTCAGCCAACCTCAGTTCTTCTGTTGAAGTTATTGTTACCAGATCGCCTTCTTGGTCTCTGTACTTGACAAGAACAGCCTTAGAGCTGGGAAAACGATCTAAAAGAACCTCCCTCAGTTTCAAAACATCGCAGTTAAGAGGAATCTGAGCCCACCTTATGTCTTCTCCAAATACTAATTTCACTGTTCTTCTAGATTGTTCCTCTACACCATTTGTGATTTTTAATTCCTCCACCACCAATTTGTCTTCAGTTTTCTTCTCCTCAATCTGATCATCAGCTTTCATCCACACAACATCAACATTAACATCTACTTTCCGTTCTGCAATGCTTTTATGCATTTCAATCTCATCTCTAGTGTTCTCATCCTTAATTACTTCTATATTGTCACCGACTTTTTCCTCCTTTGCATTTTCCTCTGTATTGTCATCTACTTTCATCTCCTCCGCACTCTTATTTATATTTCCATTGACTTTCTCCTCCTTTGCATTTCCCTCTACATTGCTATCGACTTTCACCTCCTTCACACTCTTTTCTATATTGCCATTCACTTTCTTCTCCTTAGCATTTCCCTCTATATTGCCATCGACTTCCATCTCCTTCACACTCTTTTCTATATTGCCATTCACTTTCTTCTCCTTAGCATTTCCCTCTATATTGCCATCGACTTCCATCTCCTTCACACTCTTTTCTATATTGCCATTCACTTTCTTCTCCTTAGCATTTCCCTCTATATTGCCATCGACTTCCATCTCCTTCACACTCTTTTCTATATTGCCATTCACTTTCTTCTCCTTAGCATTTCCCTCTATATTGCCATCGACTTCCATCTCCTTCACACTCTTTTCTATACTACCATTGACTTTCTTCTCCTTCGCACTCTTCTTTATATTTCCTTTGACTTTCTCTTCCTTCACAATCTCCTCTAGACTTCCATTCACTTTCTCGTCTTTTGCAGTCCCCTCCGTGTTTGTATCGAATTTCTTTTCCTCCACACTGCCACTTCTCTTTTTCCGTACCTTCTCCTTGTTCGCCTTGGTTTGGGTTAAAGGAGTTATGTCCAAGTACTCAGGCAGCGAAGTCAAATCCACAGGAACCTCATTTTCTCTCGAGCCTTGCCTCTCGATTGTTTTCTCAATCCTTTCTGAAACTTCAATAGCCATGAGATTGTTTGGTTCCATCTTCAGTACTATCCCAACATCTCTACGCGCTAAATCTAGCTGGTTTAGTGCTTCATAACACCTAGCTCTCTTCAATAGCGCCTTGCTATATCTTGGGGAGACTTGAAGAGCCAAATTGCACTCGTGGATTGCCCTCGGGTACTCACTAATACCTACTTGCATATAGCATGTAGCCATGTTACTCCTAAGATGGGCCACGTCTATGTGGTTCCTAGGAAGCAACTTTATGGCTTTCTCATAGTTGAACATACCACCTTCATACTCCCTCTTCTGAAACAAACTATTCCCCTCATCCTTCAATTCCCGCGCCATCGAAATGAATACGGCTGTGTCCTCATCATAACCTCTAACCCTACTCTCACTCACCTTACTTGATTCACCTGATTTCTGCCCACTACATTTTTTCTTCATTCCACCATGTTTTCCCATATTTCGAACCACCAAAATCTTGATATCTAATCAAATCTCTACACTATTCCACCCAACTTTATTCAACTAATTAGTTCAGATTCAACAATACAGAAGCAATCCCACAATCAAAATAAGATATAAGGCTGTAAACCACAACAACTGTGAATATAAATCAAACCCACACTCCAACTTTCGATAAATCCTCCACAACAAAACAAAAAAGAAATTAAAGTTAAAAAAATGCAAAAAAAAGAGAGCGCCTTCCCTAATTTATACAGAATTCAAGAATTGTTTAGAAATAAAGATAAAGACGAAACCTTTATTCAGCTATAGAAACAAGGTTTTAAGGCTCTTCTTTGGTCTAAGAAAGAAAGGGAAAGATAAGATTAAGACAATATGTTGAAAAGAGGAACCTTGGTGGGTTATAATTTCCTTGAAAATGAAGAAATTGCAGGTTTAGGAATGGGATTTATGTGGTTGGAGGTAAGTGCAGGACCACAGAGAATACTTGCAAGGAACAAAGAAGAGTTTATTCACGTTGAATGAACAAGCGGGAGAGTCAGAGAGAGACGTCTGCAACAATTTAAACTGGGATTTCATTTTTTAATGTTTCGAGAATTTCTATGAAAGTATTTGGAAACGGACAGCATGATGTGGGACCAGGTTTCCGTGTATTCCAAGATTGCGGAGGACGTCATCCAACTGTCTTCTTTCATTTGACTAATTAACTGTTTTTCTTAAGCTTATTACCCACCTTCTAATTTTCATCACATAATTACAAATAGATTCTTCAAGGAAGGAGTACAAATTTTCAAGTTAGCGGGTGTGAATTTTGATTATTTTAATATTAATACTCTCTCAATCCCATCCCATTTCAAACATTCTGTTTTTCTTTTCGGGACATCTCATTTGAAACAACTCGTTTCTAAAAAATGAAATAATTTCTCTCATAATTTATCATTTCTCTCACCTACTTTACCTACTCTCATTATGTTAATTATTTTATCTCTCATACTTTATTCTCTACTTTTGTTACACTCTCACTCATCTCTCTCTTACTTTATCATCAACTCCTTTATCATACTTTATCATCAAATTTCTTAATTTTCGTGCATATTTGAAACAAATCGTTTCAAACGGGACGGATGGAGTATAATTTTTTGTTCTCAACATAAATTATACTCCATCGTCTCATTTTACTTGTCTCTTTTTTTTCCGGATCGTATCATTCAACTTATCTTCAACCAAAAAAGATTTTTTTTTATGATGTAGGACCCACACATTACTATTAAATCATTTCATTTGAATTGTAAGACTTACATCTTTACTATTAAAACGCTTTATTTAAATTGTAGGATCTATACATTTATAATTAAAACTCACTTCACCTTAATAATCGCGCCTGAAAATTTGAAGCCAAGTTAAATGAGACAGAGAGAGTATTTACTTAAAATGTTTAGGGATATTATACAGATACTAATTAAAAAATATAACAGGAATACAAAACACTATAAATAATTAATTTAAGTTGATTTATCCATTATTATTTGATACTTAAATTCGTGTATATTAGAGATATATATCTTGTACAAGAGTAGTTAGGAACGTGCATGAGTATGTCCACGTTCATGATAGTCGTGCATGAGCATGTCCACTCCACGTTCATGATAGGTGTCGTGCTTGTTAGTTTTGTATAACCGTCTCCCTCATGATGCTTAAATAGGATCTACATGATCCTATTTAAGTTTTGTTAATTTATACAAAACTATTTAAGCTCTATTTGCAAACATTATGTTTTGAGCTTTATATACTTTTAATAAGCTCTATTTGCAAACATCCCACAAATTTCCTAACAAGTCAAATTTTATCAAATTAGACAGTCCTTGGAACAGTTTTTATAAGCACCTTTTAACTACTTATGCTTAAAGTTGTTTAAAGTTACTTTTAACTCTATTTGCAAACATGCTACAAATTTTCTAATAAGTCACTTAGACCAAATTAATCATTGTTTGAAATAACTTTTATAAGCAACTTTTAACTAATTATGCTTAAAGTTGTTTAAAATTTCTTTTAAGCAAAAATTGTTAATGTTTACAATATTAGAATAAAAAATAACTTAATTAAAAAAAATAATAATGCAAACACTGTTATAAGCTGTTTTTCAGTTTTTTTTTGTTTCTACTTTTAAAAGGCACCCCTGTTCAGCTTATGAGCTTCTACTTATTGTATCTTACTTATTTTTTAAGCTCAAATAAAATAGAAGTGTACATTCCAAACATTAAAAAATACTTCTACAGTGAAAAAGTCAGAAACAACTTATTAAAATGGTTCCAAACACTACTTAAGTTAAGCTATTGTTGTACGAATTTCTGTACAATGTAGTGTCTGAATTCTGATCTACTGCGAGACAGAACAAAAGCCTGCTATTTAGCGGGGCGGGCCTATTTTCAGAACCCAACATGAGCCCGTTAAGTCCATGGGTTGACCCACACTTTTTCAAGAACTTGCAATTAGTTTTTCTAGATCAGCTTAATCGAATCATATAGCTAGTATGAGAAATGTGAAATTATATTGATCTCATATATAAGAATAGTTAATAATGATACTAATATTATTTTATTGATATAATCATGGACTTGTTGGAAAAATCGGTTTGGATATATATATATTAGTTATATATATATTAAATTAAGGAAAGTTAATTAGCATTTATTGCTAATTTAACTTGGGCATAATTCAGCCGTTTTCGATCGCATTTTCGAGCCTCGATATTTATCCGATTAATGATTTGAGATATATGACGTCGATCTACGTTTCGAGTAGATAATTAAAGTGTGCTTAATTTCTCGATTCCGATTTTCGGTGAGTGAGAAATAGTGGCTCGAAGTTTGGGGGGACAAAACTAATATGTTACCTAAAGTGGAGAAACTTACCTTATTCGGGTTTTGGAGAGTTATTACATTAATCATGTCCCACATCGATTAATGAATAATGTTTTGTGTGGTATTTAAGTCTCTACAATATTGTAGAAGATAACTAAGTGACATGTGGTGGGCTTGGGCCACACATGCTCATGCGCGCGAGCCTTTTCGCCGACCGCCTCACACCGCGCCGCACCGCACCGCGCCCGCGCCCGGCTCCGGTTCCGGGTCCGGTCCGTGTCCGTGGACTTGGACTTGGACTTGGATCTTGGTCCTTTGGGTGGTCCGTCGGGTCGTTCGCCGGGTCGTTCGCCGGGTCGGGTCGGGTGCCGGGTCGGGCGGTGCAGTGGACCGGCTGCACTGGATTCCTCTCCGTGGTGCACTGCACCTGCTACACCAGATTAGTACTTTTGGGAAGGATCTGGAAGCCAACCTTCCATCTCTCCACTCCTCCACTCCCCTGGACACGTCAGCATGCCTTAATTGGCAGGAGTTACCAACACCCTTTCACCTGGGGGGCAGCAGCCTATAAATAGGCAGGTGTTCAGTTCATTTCATCACCAACACTTGCAACAACAAAGCTTCCATACAAAGCTTGCATTCCATTCTTAGCTCTTAGCTCATCTTAGCTGCTCTTAGCTCAAGTCCAAGGCTTCCTCGTCCTCGCCGGAAAGTCCTGTTCACGGAGCTCAAAGATCCCGCGGTGCTGCAATCCTTGAGACGTCGTCGTTTCATCTTTGGGGACGAAACGCCACAACCGAGAGCACTACCGGGGCGTTTTTCGTCTTGCGGAGAGAGGCCTTCCTCGACTCGACGGTCTTTTCTTTTTGTTTTAATTTTCGGCTTATTGTATTGTAACCAACAATCGCAAGACGAAAAAATCTTACCTACTCAAGCTGCTGTAAACATGTCTTCTTCAAGTGCTCCCCTCTCCGATGCTACCGCCGCCGCTGCTTCTGCCGCCGCCACCAACCCCGCTGTATTTGACGTCATTGCCTCCTCCGGCAACACTGTTCCACCGACGTCTGTCCCTACACCTGCTCCGGCCTTTGCTAATCCAACCTTAGCTACCATTTCCGCCGCTACCGACGCCAGGATAGCACTTAACCGTGCTAATGCCGCTAACACGGCATTCAACTTCACTGCTATGTCCTCTGCCTTGCAGAGCAACGTCCCATTTGGGAGTGTGAACCACCATGGTGTGGTGGGGGGGTTCAAACCCGACCACGACGGCACCTCCGCACTCGTGCTGGAGTGATGCCCCCGTTGAGAAGCCAGCCAAGTTTGGTGGAGCTGACTTCAAGAGGTGGCAACAGAAGATGTTGTTCTATTTGACAACATTGGGGTTCACGACTGTGCTGATGGAGAATGCACCCGCCCCTCCAAGTGACAACGAAGAGAACTTGGAAGTCCGCATAGCCTTTATGATAATTGGGCGACTTCGACTACTTTTGTAAAAACTTCTTGCTTAGTGGACTAGATGATAGTGCATACGGTGTATATGCAAATGTAAAGACCTCCAAGGCAATTTGGGAGGCACTTGAAAGAAAATACCGTGCGACGATGCAGGTACCAAGAAGTTTGTAGTCGCCAAGTTCTTGGACTACAAAATGGTGGACTCTCGACCAGTCATGGACCAAGTGCAAGAGTTCCAACTCATTGTCCATGATGTCCACGCCGAAGGTATGCTTTTGCCAGATGCTTTTATCGTGGCAACTGTAATTGAGAAGCTTCCCCCGAGCTGGAAGGACTTCAAGAGCTACTTGAAGCACAAGCGAAAGGAAATGACGCTTGAGGACCTTGTGGTTAAGCTCCGCATCGAGACCGACATGAGGACTCGAGATGGGAAGGGGAAAGCACCCGTGGAGCCAAGAGTCAACCTTGCTGAGAAAGGTGGCAACTCCAACAATGCTAAGAGAGGGCGTCCGAATAGCAACCCCAAAGGGAAGGGCAAGGTGCAATCCCGCAAGTTTGAAGGGGACTGCTACAACTGTGGCAAATCCGGCCACATGTCCAAGGACTGCCGAAAGCCGGAGAAGAAGAGGGCTTGTCAAGCCAACATGTTGGAGATTGACCTCACTGAAGCCGACCTTGCGGCCGTTGTCACTGAAGAAGCAAACGTCGTGGAGAATGAGGGAAAGTGGTATATTGATACCGCTGCCACGGCACATGTTTGTGGTGACCGAAGCCGCTTCACCAAGTACAAGAGCTGCCAAGGGAGGAAGCTCAATATGGGTAATCAAGCCTCGTCTGAGGTGGTTGGCTATGGTACTGTGGTGCTGAGGTTGAGCTCCGGCAAGAACCTCACTCTTGGAGAGGTGCTGCATGTCCCTGATATCCGAAAGAATTTGGTGTCCGGCTCTGTACTAGTCAAGAGAGGGTTTAGACTAGTTTTTGAGTCAGACAAATTTATTTTGTCTAAATTTGGTATGTTCCTAGGAAAAGGTTACCTGTCTGAGGGCCTTTTCAAGCTAAGTGTAATGGCGTTACGCCAAGAGGCCGTTGAGGCCAAGAATAATGATAATGAAGCCACTTCCTCTTACTTGCTTGAGTGTTCCGATTTATGGTATTCTAGATTAGGACATGTTAATCTAAATGCTATAAAAAGATTAGTTAATCTCGATCTACTTAAAGTAAATGAGTTTAACAAAACCAAGTGTGAAGTTTGTGTTGAAGCAAAATTGGCTAAGCAGCCATTTCATTCTGTAGAAAGGAACACAAAACCTCTAGAACTCATTCACACTGACGTATGTGACTTGAAGTTTGTACAAACTAGAGGTGGGAAAAAGTATTTTATTACTTTTATTGATGATCGCACCAAGTATTGTACTCTTTATCTTTTAAGGAGTAAAGATGAGGCGATTGAAGCTTTTTCTAACTTCAAAGCGAAAGCCGAAAACCAACTTGATTGTAAAATCAAAATAGTACGAAGTGACGAGGTGGAGAATATGTAGCTCCTTTTGAAGAGTTATGTAAGACAAGTGGTATTATTCATCAAACCACCGCCCCCTATTCGCCTCAATCAAATGGTGTAGGCGAAAGGAAGAACCGAACTCTAAAGGAGATGATGAATGCTTTGTTGATAAGTTCGGACTGCCCCGAGAACATGTGGGGGAAGCCGTCTTGACGGCTAACTACTTATTAAACAAAATACCTCTAAAAGGTAGAGTTGTAACTCCTTACGAGTTGTGGAAAGGAAGGAAACCTTCCTATAAATACCTCAAAGTGTGGGGGTGTTTGGCTAAGGTAGAAGTGCCTTTGCCGAAACAAGTTACAATCGGACCTAAGACCGTCGATTGTATCTTTATAGGATATGCACTGAATAGTAGTGCATATCGATTTGTCATTCATAAGTCGGCTGTGCCCGATATGAATGTTGGAACTACTATTGAGTCAAGGAATGCTATATTCTTTGAACATGTATATCCTTGTAAGAAGGATGATAAAATTGAGTCAAACTCTAGTGGTGAAGCAAGAGAAGTTGTCAGTAGTTCTAGAAATGTGGGGGTAGAACCCGATACACGTAAAAGGCAAGCTGTCGATCTTGAAACTTTAGAACCAAGACGTAGCACTAGAGCAAGAGTTGCTAATGACTTTGGTCCTGATTATGTTGTCTTTCTTTTGGATGAAGAGCCGCGGTCTATAAAAGAAGCTCTTTCTAGACCCGATGGCCCACTTTGGCAAGAAGTCAGTCCAAAGTGAAATTGATTCCATTATGCGAGAATCACACTTGGGTCTTAGCAGACTTACCGGAAGGTTGCAAGGCCTTAGGATGTAAATGGATCCTAAAAAGAAAGTATAAGGCGGATGGGTCAATTGATAAGTATAAAGCTCGTTTAGTGGTTAAAGGCTTTAAGCAAATTGAAGGATATGACTTCTTCGATACTTATTCGCCCGTAACGAGGATTACATCTATCCGTGTGCTTCTCGCGATTCTTTGCTTTGCACAATCTTGAGATTCACCAAATGGACGTGAAAACTGACCTTTCTAAATGGAGATTTAGAAGAGGAAATTTATATGGAACAACCCTGAAGGGTTCGTTGTACACGGGTCAAGAGCGAAAGGTATGTAAGTTGGTGAAATCCCTATATGGGTTAAAACAAGCACCATTACAATGGCACTTGAAATTCGACGAGGCTATGTTGCCGAATGGCTTTAAGATTAATGAATGTGACAAGTGTGTTTACATAAAGAATACAAAGAATGGCTTTGTAATTGTTTGTCTTTATGTAGACGACATGTTAATTATGGGACAAAACCTTCAAGTCATAAATGACACCAAGCGTATGCTTAAAAGAAATTTCGATATGAAAGATATGGGAGTTGCTGATGTTATTCTTGGAGTAAAGATACAAAGAACTCCTAAAGGGATTGTTTTGTCTCAATCTCATTATATTGAGAAAGTACTTAAGAGGTTTAATGCCTTTGATAGTGCGCCGGCAAAAAGACTCCTCTAGAAGTTAATGTTCACTTGAGCAAGAATAGGGGTGATCCTTGTTGCTCAAGAGGATTATGCTAGAGTCATTGGTTGTCTTATGTACATCACGAATTGTACGAGGCTCGATCTAGCTTGTCCGGTGAACAAGGCGAGTCGCTATACTAGTAATGCTAGTAGAGAACATTGGAAATCTCTTGTAAGAGTTCCGAGGTATTTGAAATACACTCTTAACTTTGGGGCCGCACTACTCGCGACATCCCCCGAGTACTTGAAGGGTACTGTGATGCAAATGGATATCCGACACTAAAGACTCGTTGTCAACTAGTGGTTATGTGTTCACTATAGGGGGAGGAGGCGTGTCGTGGAGATCCACGAAATGACATACGCATAGCCCGATCCACCATGGAATTCGAATTTATAGCTTTAGATAAAGCCGGTGAGGAGGCCGAATGGCTCCGTAATTTTCTTGAAGACATTCCATGTTGGACGAAACCCGTGCCACCCGTGATGATTCACCGTGATAGCCAAGCGACTATTGGTAGGGCCAAGAGTGGGTTGTATAATGGTAAGTCGAGATATATTCGTCGTCGACATAATACCGTAAGACATTTGATCACGAGTGGGGTTATCTCTGTAGACTATGTCAAGTCTATAGATAACTTAGCGGATCCGCTTACTAAGAGTTTGAATCGAGATCAAATGTATAAGCTCGTAGAGGGAATGGGAGTTAAATCCACACGTTAAAGACGATTATAGTGGATACCCAACCTTGTAGATTGGAGATCCCATGAACTTGGTTCAATGGGAAAACTAAGCTATATGAGTCTGTTGATACCACACTCAAATAGTCTATTCCCTAAAAGAGCTCGAGAGTGTTGGTGACCTGTCAAGTGGTGAGGTTAAGTCTTTGACTTTTAATGATTCTTGGATGCCTTGAGAAGGTGGAGTATGACAGGATACTCGAGTAAGAATCACCTATGTAAGTATATGTAACACTTATGAATCCAAAGAGGTTGTCCATGGCCAGTAAAGGACACAAACGTGAGAACGGACGAGGTTGAGACTTTATAGTGTTAGTGTTATTGTCTCAGTATACACCATGGAGGAATAGTTCAAGGCCACGTGTCCACTAATCCGCCGGTATGCTCGATAGCACTGACTAAGGAAGGTTCAAGGTCACAAGCCACCTACCCTGATGCTTTATTGTCTCTTGAGGACAGAGCTGTGTGTCTGCGTGCATGCATTTGGCTATTTCCACTCATGTGGGGGATTGTTGGAAAAATCGGTTTGGATATATATATATATTAGTTATATATATATTAAATTAAGGAAAGTTAATTAGCATTTATTGCTAATTTAACTTGGGCATAATTCAGCCGTTTTCGATCGCATTTTCGAGCCTCGATATTTATCCGATTAATGATTTGAGATATATGACGTCGATCTACGTTTCGAGTAGATAATTATAGTGTGCTTAATTTCTCGATTCCGATTTTCGGTGAGTGAGAAATAGTGGCTCGAAGTTTGGGGGGACAAAACTAATATGTTACCTAAAAGTGGAGAAACTTACCTTATTCGGGTTTTGGAGAGTTATTACATTAATCATGTCCCACATCGATTAATGAATAATGTTTTGTGTGGTATTTAAGTCTCTACAATATTGTAGAAGATAACTAAGTGACATGTGGTGGGCTTGGGCCACACATGCTCATCGCGCGAGCCTTTTCGCCGACCGCCTCACACGCGGCGTGGCGCGCCGCGCCCCCACCGCACCACGCCCGCGCCCGCGGCCGTGCCCGTGCCCGGCTCCGGTTCGGTTCGGGTCCGGTCCGTGTCCGTGGACTTGGACTTGGACTTGGATCTTGGCAATTGGTCCTTTGGGTGGTCCGTCGGGTCGTTCGCCGGGTCGGGTCTTTGGGTCGGGTCTTGGGTCGGGTGCCGGGTCGGGCGGTGCGGTGGACCGGCCGCACTGGGATTCTTCTCAGTGGTGCACTTCCACTGCTACACCGTAGTAGTACTTTTGGGAAGGATCGGAAGCCAACCTTCCATCTCTCCACTCCTCCACTCCCCTGGACACGTCGCAGACGCCTTAATTGGCGGGAGTTACCAACACCCTTTCACCTGGGGGCGAGCGGCTCATAAATAGGCGGGTGTTCGGTTCATTTCATCACCAACACTTGCAACAACAAAGCTTCCATACAAAGCTTGCATTCCATTCTTAGCTCTTAGCTCATCTTAGTTTGCTCTTAGCTCAAGTCCAGCAGCTTCTGTCATCGCCGGAAAGTCCTGTTCGCCGGAGCTCAAAGATCATGCGGTGCTGCAATCCTTGAGACGTCGTCGTTTCATCTTTGGGGACGAAACGCCACAACCGAGAGCACTACCGGGTCGTTTTTCGTCTTGCGGAGAGAGGCCTTCCTCGACTCGACGGTCTTTTCTTTTTGTTTTAATTTTCGGCTTATTGTATTGTTTTGTAATAGCAGCTTTTGTAACCAACAGGACTTCTGTATTTTATTTCAAGATCACCTTCTAATAAGCATAGTTATTAACTTTGGGTTGAGAAAGAACTCTTGAGTCTTGAACAAAAATTGATGTCCTTATATTTGAACTTTGCAAACAACCATAATACTCAACTTCCAATGAGTAGCGGACCCTACCCTAAAAGTTAAAAGAACAAAATAATAGTATGTGATAGTTTTTATATTTTCTTTTCTTGTTCCCATCTAATTTAAAATTACAAATTTCGCCCTCTTATATATTTAATTGAAAATAACTGTTTTGGCCTCCTAATTTGAAATCATACGAACAACATAACTTTCAACAATGGTACAATCACCTACAACTTACACGCTATCTCTCTCTCGAGTTATGTTTTATGTTATTTTGAGGTGGGTAGGGGTCACCAACTAATAGAGTACAAGATTACGATTACTACTTGTACGTGCCCCCCCCCCGCGACTTTTCTATTCTCAGCACTTGTATATGAGGTAAGTTGTTTGAAGCCTTTTAGCAAATGTAGTTTCTTCAAACAAAGTAGTTCAATGTGGGGGACATCTTATTTATTACTACAATTAATTAACATTAAAATTTCCACCGGTTTTTCTTACAATTACCAAATCACATGCTCATCAAATCAAATCCTGTCAATTGTTATTAATTTATTCCAGAATTTCTTTCATTTTCGGTTTGAAAAAAGCAACACGTGACATAAATTCTTGGTTATTTAAAAAAACAAATATTTTATTTCTACAGTAATACATATTCTTTCACCTATTTCCCGTACTAAAGACCCTAAATTATTAACAATTTAATTATAGCAGTCTCGGCTGAAATGAATCCCGTGAATATGACTTGACACAAAACAATTCAAAAAAGTTAGATGAAGTAGTAAGTTAAATAATAACTATACGTACCTAATTCCCTAATTAAAATTCAATCAAAAGACACGAAGCTAATTTGAGAGGCCAATTAACCCTAGTTTTCATGATACTCCAACTACCCTTTGAATTCCATAAAGTGAGACGATAGAGAGATTATAAAGGACATCTATTTCCTTACCCACCCCATTCACGCTTCTCTTATTTAACCAATCTTCAATTACATTTTTTTTCCTCTATCATAAAAACTTGGGTCAAATTCTATATTACACCAAAATCCATGAGATGACGCATGCGAAACTCCTTTTGTTATTCTCAAGCTACAAATATTTTTTCAATTACATCGGAATATAAATGAAATAAAATTTGAAAATGCACGTAGTTAATAGGTAGTAGGGAAAAGCTAATCCCATGATCCAACCTTGTTATCCTATATATATACACCACTAACCACTTGCCAAAACCCCAAAACAAACTATCTCTACCCGCAAATCAGCAATGGATTGGTGCGCATGGCTATCGAAGACAAACCTCGATGCAGCGCTGATATACGAATATGGTCTAACGCTGGCGCGGAACGAGCTCCAAGAAGACGACCTTCCCTACTTCAACCACGACTTTCTGCAGAGCATCGGCATCTCCGTCGCCAAACACCGCCTCGAGATTCTAAAGCTCTGCACGAAGGAGGTCCGGGGAAGGGCCAACAACGGACTCTCCCGCCTCGTCATCGTCGTCAACAAGACCAGGAAACTCTTCGCCCGCAACATCAGCAAGCTCGGCTTCCACAAGACCCACACCCGCTTCTCCCCCTGTTCCAACCAGTGGAGCGGAGCGCTGCGGAAGATCGACAACCGCCAGGAGCGTAACTCGGCTGCTGCCGCCGGGAATGTCATGTGGTCGGGGCCTCTTGATCGACGGTTGCAAGGGAAGCTGATGGCGGCGAGTCGGTGGCAGAGCGTGTCCGGGCCGTTGGATGTGAAGATGAATGAGAGGCTTATGTACCCGAGTTTGAGTCCAATGGTTGCCAGGCCGGGCCTTGTTTGTGGAAGCCCGATTATATCCGGGCCTATTGATAGGTTCGGGATGAGCCCGAAAGTGGGCTACTATGGGAGTGAGGTGGTTGGAGATGATCATGCCGGGCCTCAATCCCTTTGGTCTATAATGTTTCAAGATATGAAACCCACTTAAAAATTAATACATAAATATTTGTGTAAACTCATAGGCCCAGACACCACGTGCCCGAGCCCATCACTACTGCAAGCCCACTCTGATTCGGCCCAGCTCTTTAATTTGGCCCGTAATGGCCGCGCCCGTTACGCTAATGTTACACTGGCCCGTTAGATTACCCTACCTATATATAGTGTGGGTGTGTATGTGTTGAGTGTGTGCGCAGCTTCTCTATCTCTACTCTCTCTTCTACTTGTCTTCTTCTCTTTCTCTATGAGATCAAGATTGTGTTCTTGTGAGAGCGTTGTGAGTAATACTTGTAATAGATTGATAGGGCTTGATGGCGCTGTGTCAAGTTTGTGTGGTGATTGTAACTGGTGTCTGAGCCTAATAATATTCGATTCGATCTTCGATCTTGTTCCACAAGTTTATAGTGGTATCAGAGTGGGTTGATCACCGCTCGACCGCCTCCGTCTCCCTACGACTAGATCGCGAACGGGCAGTTTTGAGAAACTGTAACCCTAGATCTAAAAGGTCGTCCTTTGATATTTTCTTCAGGTAAATCGGGGTTCAAGACTCCGAACCCCGCTCTGGTAAAGCGGCTACAACTTAAAACTCTTATTGTTTTTCTTAGATCTGCCAAGTGGTGCAGTTCGGGTTGGGATTTGCTGCTGCTAGATCTGCCGACTGGTGCAGTTAGGCTCGTTGTGTTTCTATCTATTTGCTTTTTGGTGATCGCTGTATTGCACCAAATAATCCTGCAAAACTAGAGAATTATATCAGTGTAGTTCACAGGGTATCGAACACAGGGAACAGAGGACTAGACATATTATTTTTCTACTTATCTTGGGTTTGGTTAGCAACCACGCAAGTTTTGGGTTTTTATCTAAACTAAGATCTTGTAAAAACTGAAAGAAATGTAAAAACTGAAAACTGAATTAAAACTGTTTAAACTAGGCAGTTGAGAGATGGGTCCAACAGAATATTCACACACACGTAATTCCAATCCTCGGCACATAAAATGAATTAATCTTAAGAATCAACTAGTTATAGATTACCGTAACTTAAACTGCGTAATCCTCACTCCCACTTACTTCGTCGGTAACCGCCATGTTGGGCATCGAAACGGCTACTTCCCTAATTTACCTACAACCTACGTTGTTTCTGCAATCAATAGATTTAATAGATAAACAACTTTATCGAACTAAGGGAGCCTAGTATAGGAGCCTACTCGTATGTTGGGCATCTAATAGTCTCCTACCGGTTTAATCCAATTATTCTAATGAATAACTTTGCTACTTACCTAGCCTTGTTCCACGAGAAACGATGGAAGTACTAAGTTAGCTACAAACTACGCAACTTAGGGTGATCAAGCCTAAATTACTAGTTAGATTAAATAAACCAGAATTAACCCGAAACCCTTCAATTAATTATCAGCACCTAAGCCTCATGTACTGTTCACGTGTGCGTTTTATATCCTGCCGGACCACTAAAAATTTAGCTACTCATGAAACTGTCCTGACTGCACAGATAAGACACTTTGCAAAACAGAACATATATCATTCGTAACCCTAACCCTAGCATGCACGAAAACTGAAAATAGAATAAAGATACGAACTAAAACTGAAAGCGAAACACGTACTGCACTGAAAACTAAACACGAACCGAATTAAAACTAGAATTGAAATAGGATCAAGAGTACCGATAGTCTTCGATCTCTCAAAACGAACGAAAATTGAAGCAACGATCTAAACTAAAATTCGAACTTTAAAAACTGAATTACCGAAGTGTTTGTTTCATCTACTTGAACTAATGGATTGCATAAAATGGAATGGAACGGATGTTTGATCTTCTCCTCGGCTTTGGTGGAATCGGAACGGCGGCTGTGGCGGTGTGGCTTTGGTCGACGGCGGCGGTGGCTTCAGATGATGGATCGGAAAAGGATTTTTTTATCTTGTGATTATGAGGAGGTCGAGGCGCGAGAGGAGGTCGAGAAGGTCCCTGAATTTCGTGCCTCTTCATCCTTTTATAATACTCCTAGATCACATCTAGGGTTCCTTTTTGGATAAGGAAATGATCTATGAGATATGGACAATTCGAGGTCTGATTCGGTCAGTCCTTGAGTCAAGGTAACTTCCATTTTGTCCTGCACCACATACGTCTCAAGATATTCTTGGACAATTGCATCAATGGAGTCAGTAGAAAAAACATTCTCATTTTTATGATCGTAGGGTTTCTTAAGTGCTTCAGATATCCTATGAACATAAGTTTCATTATGGTACGCTACACTTATCGGACTTGGGAACTTTTCCAGCAATGAAATCCTTCACAAATTTCCCGAACTTGGGGATCTTTACGGCTTCAAGGAAAGGGATATTTATCTCCAATTTCTCGAACAACTTCATGTAATCCATGCTTTCCTTGTTTGGCGTTCTCTTCCTTTCCAAAGCTTCCGGAAATGGTGGAGGAATCAGATTTTCATGTCCCGACTGGCCAGTCAGGATGTCCTCCTCATCTCTTTCCTATTCTGGATCTTCAGAATACTGCTCCTTCGAGCCTTTTGATGGTAGAGGCTGTTCTGCAGCCTTCTTCATCTCTACTGACTTCTCTGCTGACTTCTCTGGGTGTCTTGCCTGTACAGTCGGGCCAGGTAGTTCTTTCCCTCCATGCAGCGTAATCTGATTGCAGTTATGGGCATTTGGATTTTGCTGGGGTTGAGCTGGAAGCTGCCCTTGAGAATTTTTAATTTTCTGAATGGTAGAATTCAACTTACTCATCTGCTTGGCCAACTGATCCATCGTAGCTTGCTGATCCTTCTTTGTCTGATTGATCTCCCGTTGCATTTGTTGTTGAAATGCAGTGGTGTCCTTTTGCGAAGAAACCATTTTGGCCAAAAGCTTTTCCAAAGGATTCTGGTGTTCCGGTTGGGCAGGTGGGACACCCTGCTGCTGAAATTGCCTTTGATGTGGTGGTCTATACGTCTGCTGATAATTATTCTGATTAGGAGGTTGATACGGCTGCTGATAGCCTTGTTGCTGCTGGTATGGTTGCTAAAATTGGGTTTGAGGTGGATTTCTCGGCTGAAAATGCTCCTCCGGTTGCTTCCAACGGAGGTTCGGATGAACCCCTTGTTGCCCGCTCCAATTTCCAGCGGCGTTTACTTCTTCTCCCGGACATTGCAGCGACGTATGCCCTTTCTCTCTGCATGCTCCACATGCATGATCGGCATTTGATCGGCTTGGGGCAGGAGCGTTCTGCTTGAGTATCAAGTCGAGCTTATCTTACTATCGATCTCATCCATGTAGTCGGAATGAGACCAATTTACAGCTCTCCTTGTTGGTCTCGGCCCTTTATATTGCGAGGTAGACTCCGCAAGCCCTTCGATTATATTTCTTGCATCTTCGTAGAGGCTTGTATGGAAATTCCCTCTTAGACCGATATCTACCATGGCTTTTGCTTCGTCTGTCATCCCTTGAAGAAAATCTGTAGGAGCTCTACATCCGAATAGCCATGGTTTGGACAACTATCGACAAGTCGTCCGAATCTCTCCCAATATGCGCCGAAAGTTTCATCGACTTCTTGAGCGATCCCGGAAATCTGTTTCTTAAGTGCGTTTGTCTTGGATTGCGGGAAATATTTCTTCAAGAAGACCGTATGCATCTGGGCCCACGTCGTGATCGTGCTTGGCTTTAAACTTGAGAACCACGCTTGTGCTCCATCTTGCAGTGTGAATGGAAACGCCTTGAGCTTGAATGCATCCAGATTGCCTTGCCTGTGCAGATTGCAGACTTGGTTGAACGAGGCCAAAAAGGAATTTGGGTTCTCGTTCGTCCTCCCATAGAACTTTGGCATGGCAGCGACCATGTTCAGCTTGACATCAATTTGTTCAGTAGTTGTGATTTGGATTGGACCGGGAAGGTCCGCTCCCATGTCAAGCGATCCTGTATTCATCCTCAAGGGTTGTGCATTGTGCACTTCGTCCTCCATCTCTTCCTTCTCTGATTCTGAGCTAGTTACTGGAGTATTATGCCTTGTTTTATCGAACAAGACAGTTTCTGGTTCTGAGTCGCTGATCTGATCACCGACGTCTGTTCTGTCTCCTGACTGGGCAGTTAAGACGTTTTCTACTTTGGACAGAATCTGTTGCTTTTGCAGCTTTGTCCTCTTCATATTCCTCTTTGCTATTTTATCGACCTCTGGATCAAATATGAGGTTAGGGTTGGAAGACCTGCTCATGCAACACTTATACGAACAAAAAAAAATTAGTAGAAAACAATAAAACTAGATAACACCGTTCCCCGGCAACGGCGCCAATTTGGTGATCGATGTATTGCACCAAATAATCCTGCAAAACTAGAGAATTATATTAGTATAGTTCACATGGTATCGAACACAGGGAACAGAGGACTAGACATATTATTTTTCTACTTATCTTGGGTTTGGTTAGCAACCACGCAAGTTTTGGGTTTTTATCTAAACTAAGATCTTGTAAAAACTGAAAGAAATGTAAAAACTGAAAACTGAATTAAAACTGTTTAAACTAGGCAGTTGAGAGATGGGTCCAGCAGAATATTCACACACACGTAATTCCAATCCTCGGCACATAAAATGAATTAATCTTAAGAATCAACTAGTTATAGATTACCGTAACTTAAACTGCGTAATCCTCACTCCCACTTACTTCGTCGGTAACCGCCATGTTGGGCATCGAAACGGCTACTTCCCTAATTTACCTACAACCTACGTTGTTGGGCAATCAATAGATTTAATAGCTAAACAACTTTATCGAACTAAGGGAGCCTAGTATAGGAGCCTACTCGTATGTTGGACATCTAATAGTCTCCTACCGGTTTAATCCAATTATTCTAATGAATAACTTTGCTACTTACCTAGCCTTGTTCCACGAGAAACGATGGAAGTACTAAGTTAGCTACAAACTACGCAACTTAGGGTGATCAAGCCTATATTACTAGTTAGATTAAATAAACCAGAATTAACCCGAAACCCTTCAATTAATTATCAGCACCTAAGCCTCATGTACTGTTCACGTGTGCGTTTTATATCCTGCCGGACCACTAAAAATTTAGCTACTCATGAAACTGTCCTGACTGCACAGATAAGACACTTAGCAAAACAGAACATACATCATTCGTAACCCTAACCCTAGCATGCACGAAAACTGAAAATAGAATAAAGATACGAACTAAAACTGAAAGCGAAACACGTACTGCACTGAAAACTAAACACGAACCGAATTAAAACTAGAATTGAAATAGGATCAAGAGTACCGATAGTCTTCGATCTCTCAAAATGAACGAAAATTGAAGCAACGATCTAAACTAAAATTCGAACTTTAAAAACTGAATTACGGAAGTGTTTGTTTCATCTACTTGAACTAATGGATTGCATAAAATGGAATGGAATGGATGTTTGATCTTCTCCTCGGCTTTGGTGGAATCGGAACGGCGGCTGTGGCGGTGTGGCTTTGGTCGACGGCGGCGGTGGCTTCAGATGATGGATCGGAAAAGGATTTTTTTGTCTTGTGATTATGAGGAGGTCGAGGCGCGAGAGGAGGTCGAGAAGGTCCCTGAATTTCGTGCCTCTTCATCCTTTTATAATACTCCTAGATCACATCTAGGGTTCCTTTTTGGATAAGGAAATGATCTATGAGATATGGTAATATCTCATCCTTCCTTATTTATCTCCTTTCCTTCCTTCTCTTCTTTCCTTTCTTTTCTTCTTTTTTCCTTCTTTCTTTTCTTGGCCAAATCTGCTCAAAATCTCGCCATTACAGCTGGAAACTCGTTGCCATATCATTTCCACGTGTCGTGCCAAATCAGCCTATTTTCCTGCATAACTGCCAACAAAAGCGTCTCGCCTGCACAGTTAAGAGACTTTTCGGACAGAAATAATTAGGTACGAAATCGACTCATCACTTTTCCCTACCTGTTTCTCTGAAATCTTTGTGTTTTCTCTGCATCTTTTGAATATTTGTCTTTGTGGTTTCTGATCTGTGGTACTGATCTACAAAGATCAGATCTCTGAACCATTCAAACGGTTTCTTCTTTTTCCTGCATAAACACAGTAAGATTTGGTGACCCCCTGCGCCCAGGACTAGATCCTGCGATTGCGAGCTGGGAAATCCCTCAGCGTGAAATACTGTGAGATACAGACCCCAAGGGGTTAGTATCTATTTCATTATCTATCGCCACTTTTAATGGGAAAACAAATTTTAATTTGTGGAAAAAGAGGATGACTGCTATTCTGGTTGAGAAACGTGTTTCTGCTTCTATTAACCAATCTTATGAAACTGATTTATCTGAAAAAAGCAATCTGAGATGAATGATCTTGCCTTATCTGCAATTACCTTGAATTTGACTGATTATGTGCTGAGGAAAGTAGAACACCTTGATTCTGCTAAAGATGTGTGAGATAGGCTAAATGAACTATACACTCAAACCTCCCTTCCATCTAAGATGTACTTATTGCAGAGTTTCTTTAAATTCAAACTAGACATGTCTAAGGATATGGATGAAAATCTAGATGAGTTTAATAAATTACGGCAACTGATTAAACAAACAGGAGATACTAGTATTGATAATTATGCCCCTATTGCCTTGTTAAATGTCATTCCTGAGTCTTACAATGATGTTCAGTTTGCCATTAAGTATGGGAGAGATAGAATAGAACTTGAAACAGTCATTAGTGCTCTTAAGTCTAAGGAAATGGATTTGAAATTTATTAAGGAATTTAGGATTACTGAACATAGTTCATCCTATCAAGTTAGGGGCAGAACTAGTGAGAGAACTAGCTCATCTTATAGTTCTAAAAAAGGGGAAGAAACAAAACCCTAGGTTTAGATCCAAGTCTAAATCCAAAGGTAGGAAATGTTTTAATTGTGGGGAATATGGGCATTATATGAAAGAGTGTCCTTCACCTAGGAAAGGAAAACAACATAATGATAAGAAAAGTGTGTCTAATGCCATTTTAGGTGATAATTCAGAGTCTAATATCCTAGGAAAGTACTTTATGGTTTCTGAACCTGACTTCCCTTCTGTGAATAATGTGAATTCTGAATTACTAAATGAATGGATCATGGATTTTGGCAGTGCATATCATGTTTCTCCTTTTAAACAATGTTTTTCAAAACTGAAAACATGCAATTTTGGCTATGTTATCGTAGTAAATAAACACAAGTGTTTTTTATTTGGTATTGGTGATATCTGTTTAAAATTCCAATTTGGATTTGAATATACCATGAAAGAGGTTAGGTTTGTACTTGAAGTTGCATGCAATTTCATGTCTTTTACTGCTTTAGAAAATGATGGATTTGGTGGGAGTTGGGGAAATGGGTGGATGAAAATCAAAAAGAGATCCTTAGTTGTGTTTAAATCTAAGAGGACAAATAATTTATATCCTTTTACTGCTATCCCTGTTAACTCTTCATCAAATGTGAATGCTTCATTTTCTGATAAAATTGTCTTATGGCATCAAAGGTTGGGACATACCAGTTCACATAACTTGTCTATTTTGAGAAAAACTGGTGTTTTTGGTAAAGATAAGCTCTCTGATTTGCCATTTTGTGACTCTTGTGTGCTTGGTAAACAACATAAAATCTCTTTTCCTGTCACTGTCTCACCTGAAAGAACAGTCTCTTCTGACATTCTTGAATATATTCATGTTGATGTGTGGGGTCCATCTAGTACTCCAACCCATAGTGGATGTAGATATTACCTGTCTATTGTGGATGATTTTTCAAGAAAAACCTGGTTATTTCTTTTAAAACACAAGTCTGAAGTGTTTCAAATGTTTTCTGAATGGAAAATTAAAATTGAAAACCAAACTGGAAAAAGAATTAAGGTTCTTAGAACTGATAATGGCCTTGAATTCTGCAACTTTCCTTTTGATAACTTGTGTGTGAAATCTGGTATTAGAAGACATAAAATTGTTCCTTATAACCCTCAACAAAATGGGGTAGTGGAGAGAATGAATAGAACCCTTCTTGATAAGGTCAGTGCATGCTTGAGGGTTCAGGGCTGTCTAAACACTTTTGGGGGCTTGCTGCTTTGACTGCAACCTATTTGATCAATAGGCTTCCCTCTAGTCCTCTTAAGGGTCAGTGTCCTGAATTTATTTTCACATGAAAACCTCTTGATCTTACTAATCTAAGAGTATTTGGCTGTGCTGCTTTTGTTCATAATAAAGGTGACAAACTTGATCCTAGATCTAAGAAATGTGTTTTTATAGGATATCAAGAAGGGTTAAAGGGATATAGGCTTTGGGATAAGTCTCAGCCTGGTTTTAAAGTCATTATCAGCAGGGATGTGATCTTTAATGAAACTGAATTTCCTTGTCTGCCTGCTATTGTTTCTTCTTCTGATAATGCTGCTCCTTCTGAGGTGGAGCCTCAGCCTCTGTTTATAGAACATAATACTTCTGTATCTGACTCTATAGTTGATCCTGCAGAGTCTAGTGGTACTACTGAGTCTGTTTCTGGTGATTCTGATTCTCTGTCTACTTCTGAAGTGCATGATAATTCTGATGATACTGTGTCTACTTATGTTCCTTCTGACTACATGCTATCCAGAGACAGATCTAGGAGAGATATACATGCTCCTCCAAAGTATGATGATTATGTAATGTATGCTCTTAATATGTGTGAATCTTTGAATGATGAACCAATTTCTTATTCTGATGCTATTAAATCCACTTCATCTGATAAGTGGCTTACTGCTATACAGTCTGAAATGAATTCATTGCATGTGAATAAAACCTGGACTCTTGTTCCTAAACCTGCTACTTGTTCTGTTGTGGACTGTAAATGGTTGTTTAAACTTAAGCATGAACCTAGGTCTTTAAGATATAAAGCTAGGTTAGTTGCAAAAGGCTTTACTCAAAAAGAGGGGGCAGATTATTCTGAAATCTTTGCTCCTGTGGTTAAATTAACTACTGTATGCATTATGTTGTCTTTAGTTGCACATTTTAACTGGGAATTAAAGCAAATGGATGTGACCACTACATTTTTACATGGTGATCTTGATAAGAAAATCTACATGAAGCAGTCTGAAGACTTTGTTGATCCCTCTAAACCTGACTATGTCTGTTTGTTACAAAAGGCTTTATATGGTTTGAAACAGTCTCCTAGGCAATGGAATAGGAAGTTTGATCAGTGTATGCGCTCTCTGAATTTTACAAGAAGTTCCTTTGATCACTGCTTGTATTTTACTAAACATGCTTTCATTCCTGTATACTTGCTAATATATGTAGATGACATGTTACTTGCTAGTCCTTGTGTAAAGTCTATTAAACATATTCATAAATGTCTTTGTGATAATTTTGAAATGAAGGACTTAGGAGATGCCAAGAAGATACTTGGTATGAACATTGAAAGAGACAGAAAACTGGGTACTCTTGTTCTTAATCAGATCTCCTATGTGGATAAAATTTTGAGTAAATATACTATGTCTGCTGCTAAACCTGTTAATGTGCCTCTTGCTTCTCATGTTGTGTTAAATAAGGATCAGTCTCCTAAAACTGATCCTGAAATGTCTGATATGAAAAAGGTTCCTTATGCTAATGCAATAGGCTCTGTTATGTATCTTATGGTCAGTACTAGGCCAAATATAGCCTATGCAGTTAGCTGCTTAATCAGATATATGGCTAATCCAGGTATGTCTCATTGTAATGCATTGAAGTGGTTGCTAAGGTACCTGGAATCTACAAGAAATGTAGGTTTAAAGTTTTCTAAGAATCCTAGTGGTACAAAACTGACAGGTTATGTTGATTCCAACTATGCTAATGATAGAGATAATAGAAAATCTACCACTTCTTATGTTTTTACTTTCTGTGGCTCCTGTGTAAGTTGGAAGTCACAATTACAGTCTATTGTGGCCTTGTCCACAACAAAAGCTGAGTATGTAGCAGCTGCTGAAGCTCTGAAAGAAGTTGTTTGGCTTCAGGGGCTTCTGTCTGAACTTGGTTTCTTAAATAATGCAGTTACTCTGTTTTCTGACAGCCAGTCTGCTATTCAACTATGTAAGAATCCTGTATTTCATGATCGTACTAAACATATTGATGTTAGGTACCATTTTATTCGTGATATAGTGGAGAAAGGATTTGTTGTGCTGGATAAGATTCACACTGATCTTAACCCAGCAGATATGGGCACTAAATGCTTAAGTGCTGAGAAACTGAGTACTTGTCTTAAAATTCTCAATATTGATTTTGGATAAGTATTTATCTATATTTCTCCTACTGCTGCTTGTTTTCTTCTAGGTGCACGAAATAGGTTGCGGGTTCGTGGAGAAGGGCGATGATGACAACGGTTGATCCAGTTACAAATCTTCCTTCATTTTTGAAGACACACTATTGTTGGGCCTAAGGTGGAGAATGTAAACTGATAGGCACAGACACCACGTGCCCGAGCCCATCACTACAACAAGCCCACTCTGATTCGGCCCAGCTCTTTAATTTGGCCCGTAACGGCCGCGCCCGTTACGCTAATGTTACACTGGCCCGTTATATTACCCTACCTATATATAGTGTGGGTGTGTGTGTGTTGAGTGTGTGCGCAGCTTCTCTATCTCTACTCTCTCTTCTACTTATTTTCTTCTCTTTCTCTGTGAGATCAAGATTGTGTTCTTGTGAGAGCGTTGTGAGTAATACTTGTAATAGATTGATAGGGCTTGTCGGCGCTGTGTCAAGTTTGTGTGGTGATTGTAACTGGTGGTCTGAGCCTAATAATATTCGATTCGATCTTCGATCTTGTTCCGCGAGTTTACAATTTGTAGTAATATTTTATCTTGTTTTTTAGCATTTGAGGTGCTTATGAGAATTGTCTTGTGAGGTTATGAGTGTGGATCTTTACTGTATGTACGTATAAACATGAAAATCAAATTACTCTGTCCTTGGATTATATTTGAGACTTTGGAATTAAATTTCAATGCTTTGACTCCCACGACATAAAAACTAAACACATGCATGATTATGAAAATGAAATCCTTAGCAAATTTTCAGTCATATATTTGAACATAGGTTGTGATAGCTTACCAAGCCTTCAGTCTGCGTAGCCACACCCGGGGTTAACGAAGTGTGAAAAGAAAAGGCTTTGTCGATTTGTGGACTGCAAGAAACTGCACCGGTGCAAACTCTTTCCTTTGAGCAAGTTCGAGCAACAGCCGCAATTGGGATAAATGTTAGAATTTTAATAATGAAAATTAGATTATTAATTAATTAATTTAAAGGATGCATTAGTTAATGAGATTTATGAGAAGAATTGAAAGGATGCGTTGGTTCATAGATGAATGGACACGTTACTTCATAGAATGAACACATTGTTTCATAAATTAAATGATGAATGAATATGTTGATTCATGAAGGGATATGTTGGTTCATGCCAAGAGGTACTTGGAAGTTGAACAAATGCAACCATTCACAATTCATCTTATTGTGAAGAGTTGTGTCCATTACGAAGAGTTGTGTCTCTTGTGAAGAGTTATGTGATTGTCTATAAATTAGACAATTTCGATCATTGTTACACAACCACCAAATATTCATCTTCCTAATTTATTTATCCTTATAATGTCATTACATACATATAGATTAGTTTATATTTTCTTAGTCCCAAAATATCAAGTAGTTCGCCGGAATTACGAGAAGTAGTGCAACTACTCGTAATTGAGAAGTCGTTGTATCTTGGAGACGAGTGCTATAGACCGCTTGCACAAAGTAGCGGAGCATTATCGTCTTGCGGAGAAGGAGTCCAACTCTTGCCTTGGTTTGCATTTCGTTATTTTCGCTATTCAATTTTTCATATGTTGTTTGTTATGTTGTTATAGTATTTATACTAACATTTGGTTTTATTGTCGCTATATTTCTACCCACCTAATTTTTAATAACAATAAATAAACCGGTTGTGCTCGGCTTCCACGAGGGTCTTGTGGGAGCTCGATAGGTGAGGATGGGATTCTGAACCCGAATAGTCTCCCTTACTACACAAACCAAAATACGGTGGAGAGGGGAAGAAGTGACGGGAACGGGTGAAGAAGAGAGGGGAAGGGAAGACGGGAATGAGCCGGTGAAAGAGGTGGAGAAGGGAAGGGTTTTGAATTGGGGAAGAAGTAGTAGTATTCTTTATGTTATAATTGTTTATTTAATTAAAGTATTATTGTATTAATTTTAAAAAGTTTTTTATTTTAAAATATATTAATTTTTTTAAATTATATGTTTATATGTTAAAAAGTGTAATTATAAAATTTTTTATTTAAATTATACTAAATTTTACTATTTAATTTTTGAACAATATTGAAATTTATAAAATAATATAAATATTTTTTGTTTAAACGACAACGGATAATCGATAACAGTAGATAAAACTATTGTCTATAACTAAAGTTTGAACTATAACAATGTGGGTTTTGAGGGTTTTATTCAACTAAAAGAACAATTCAAAGATGAAGTCTTTCATATTATAAACTTATGATCTAACAAGGTAGGCTTAGAAGAATATATAAATTGAGCTAGATTACTCTAGAGATGGGAATTAGATGATAGTTTTCATATTATAAGGTTCTCAGCTGAGTATGCTTTCGGTTTTTTAGAGTTTGTGTGCTAGAATGCTCGTGTTCCCGTAATCTTCATACATGAATGAAGATATCTATTTATAGTCATAACTTGTGAATATATCTGTTGGAAGAAACTTAGACACGTATCACAAGACGACAAGCAGAACGATCTTCTTACAACTTGAATTTCACTCATGAGATTCACTCTTTTTCAGCTTTAGGAGGTTGACTACAACTTTACTTCAGGACAAGTACAGAGTTGTCAGCTTCTCATTGGTCGAGGTTTGCTAGTAGGTGAGACTTGGTTCAAACTCCAAAATTGAAGCTAAGTTGACTTTCTCTGATATCTCGGATACTTTATTGAAAAGTTCTATTAAGATTCTCCACTATCTTCAGTATGTTGACCGTTGCTTTCTTCTGACTTATCATCAGTCATTCAGTAGATTCATCTTGAATCCAACTGAATCTTTAGATAGTTGGGTCTTTTAAAACTACTTAACTAATATTCTTTTACTGAGTTTTCAAAAATTAATGAAAACATTATCTAGCCTAATTTTCTAACATGCAGACCTCTAAACTATATATCTATTAAAATATTATCATTCATCACTCAAAAAGGAATTTTTAAATACTCAAATCTAGATTATGAGTCATCACCCAACACTGAAGCAAACACTCGTGATATATTGTAGAACTATTTCAATGTTATGTAAATCAATTGTGGAGTCCGTTGCAGCTGCGAGATTTGGACTTGTGATGAAGATTCATCAAGTTAGAAACAACCACGAAAGCAATCCAAGCTGGATTATTAAATGTAAATAGCTGCGCATGTTTTTGCTCGGTCGTATACTAGAGACAGGTACCTGCACAATAAACAAATAATATATGTCAATAAATACTCTCCAATATACAAGAACAAACAATTGAAATAGAAACAATCCCGCGACTTTATACAGCTATAGATACAAATATCATACAGAAAATCTTGTACTCTAAAAAAATGAATTAAGATAGTATATAAAGACGCAAAATTTGAGAAATTTGCTAAATAAATTAATTACTCATAAAAATCCAGTTAATTATTAATGTAAACGTTAATTATCGTTAAAGAGATTGGTATGTGGACCTAATCCGGTAACTGACCTAGTTCAGGAATCTGAAAATATTTTGAATCTGGATCGCAATGTAATGAATTTTGATTGATAATGATACCTATAACCATAATATTTAGTTTTGCTATACAAAAAATTTGTCCATTCCTCCCCGATCACAGGTGCAGGGCTGGGGCTACCGTCTGAGATTGAGCACTCAAACCTTCGACATGACCGATAGCCGGCTAGGGCGCGGCCGGAACTCGCTGCGGCGCTTCTGCTGATGGGAGGGCGGGCGAATCAACTCCGCCAGAACCCTCTTCACCAAATCCCCCTCGACAGTCCCGATCCTGACCAGAGACTTCATAGCCGATCGCCGCAAAATCAGCCTGCCGGAGCTCCCGTACGACGCCGTTTGCGAGTTGTTACTAACACGGCTGTTGTCTCCTTTGTGCAAGCTGCATCGGAAAGAACCGGGGTGGTTTGTGGGGGAGCACATACACGTCCTCCTCTGAGGAGCCGCGCCGGCCGGGGGCTTGGAGTACGAGATGGACCGGTTCGAGCCGGGGCGGTCCAGGGAGAAGCTGAGCGAGGGGTTGGAGTAGTTGTAGAGTTTTACGCGGGTGGAGGAGGCGTGCCTCTGAAAGGAGCGGGGAGATGTGAAGGCGGAGGTGGAGGCGGAAGGGAAGGAAGAAGAACGAGACGGTCTTGGCGCAGGGGAGATGGACCGGATGACCTGTCCGCTTGACTTACGAGCTGCATGAGCCGCCATTTTTAATGAGAAAAAGAGAAGAGGGATTTGAGTAGTGATTTTGGCAAACCGTAATTTGTAGTGTTTGGGAAAGGCGGTTGGGGTTTCCAGGGGGCAGTTTGGGTTGAATGTTTCCTAAATCGTAGTCCATGTTTTTTCATTAATTGCATCCTAGACGAATATGGTTAATACTCTTTCTTTTAATGTTAATTTAATATGACAATCTTAAATTAATCCACTAATTGCGTTTACAACCTTCTCTTACCTTCCCCATTTCTTTACTCGGAAACTTGTATTAATAATAAAAGTTGTATGTTAGGTAAGTAATAGATTATAAATCACATAAAAGATATAAATTATCTTGGATTATCAATGTATAAACTCTCGACCTAAATACATTGATGAGATTCAAAATTAAGGAGGATGACACACTCACACAAGTAATGAATCCACTTTCCAATAAGCATTTTCCATCTAATTTATTAAGGTGGTGTTTGGAACAGTTTTCAGCTGCAGCTGGACTGTTTGGAACACCAACTTTTAGCAGAAATTCCCTATTAAATATAACCAAAATATAAAAGTTGCTTAAGCTGCTACGACCTAGCTTTCAGCTGCATCTTACAGCTTATCTAATTTATTTGGCTATTTTATAATTTAAATATTTTTATACATAAGAAATCTTTAATTTTAAAATTAATATTTTTATTAGTTACAAATTTAATTATAATTATATTTTAATAAATTATTTAGTAATTTAATAAAAAATATTTTATATTGATTATTTTTAAATGAAAAAATTATTAGTAAAATTAAATATAAATTAATTAAAATAGTATGAAAATTTTGAATTTTAAATTAATATTTTTTTAATTTTCATTTAATGATAATTATTTCTTAACTAAGTAATCATTTATATAAAAATATTATTACTATGAATTTATGCAAAATAAGTAATATTTAAAATATCATAATATGATATGTTTATGCTAATATGATATATTGTAAATTTATATAATATAAAAATTAATTTAATTTAATATTTTATAATAATGAAATCAAAATTATTATTATAAATTATAATTATTTAATAACACTGAGTGTAAAATGGACATTTTATTTAAAAAGTTAAAATAAGCTACTGATATCAGCAGTTTTCCGAACACTATTTTCCTCACTTTCAACTGCTTTCAACACTTCTTTCCAAACACCTAGAAATTCTCAAATAAGCCGCTTTCAGGAGCTTTCAACACTTATCAATAAGATTCAGTTATTACAAACACCCACTAAATTTTCCATCTAATCTAAAAAGAGAAGGAATGGTAACATTGTTATAAAAAGTTGAAAATAAAAACATTTAAAAACGATTAAACTGAAAGATCTTTTGATCCTCTAGCTAATCTTAAGTAATAAAATAAAATTAGTATGTGATGAATTAGCAATATTTTTGCGGTCAAATATAAGGCCCCCTAGTAAAATTCGAGACGAAGCAAGTGGTATTCGACGTTAAACCTCTCAGCCGTTTGATTAACGGCCTTTTTCTGTGGGGGACATGGCCGTGCCACCTGCCTCGTCCCCTCATCATAGATTCCACGTATTGACTTGGTACCGTTTTAATACTTTTAATTAATTAAATGCCAATTTACAAATATGGAAATATATATTCGACATCATTATTTTGTCGACTATTATGATGGGTTGCTGATTATGATCATGTGGGAGTGGTTCAGCTGTTGTTGATGATTATATGTTTATATGCTAATTATGTCTCGTTATGATGATGTTTATTCTTTATATTTATACAATAATCAAAAGTTCTGCTAATTATTCATACAACATAATGTATAATTATAAGTTCGGTTATGACTATATTGTTTATTATTATTGGTAATTGGGGACCAGTTTGATTATCAAATTGCATCATAATTATTAGCAAGATACTGGATCAGAAAGTTGATGTTTTGAAATACTCTTCTGCAACAAAATCATTAATTTATATAAAAAAATGCGTATAGTTAAGAAAACAATAATTATTTTCTTGTGACGAGGTAAATTAGCAGGTGATAATGAGGTGTACATTCAATAAATTCCACTCAAATGTGATATTAACTCTGTCCCATAAGTAATGTCTAGTTTCTTTTTTGCAAAGAAATTTAAAAATGATATTGTGAGGTGAATATTGTTTGACTTTTAGTAAGTAAATATTGGCCACAAATTCTTTACATTTTTAGAAATAAGACATTACTAATGAGACATCTATTTCGGAAATATAAAACACTACTAATCGTACGGAGAGAGTACTAAAAAAATACAAATTATATTAATTTAATCATGTTTATGAGTTCATGTTTAGGGTTAGTGAAATTTTAATTTATATAATTCATCTCTCCCATCTCCCATCTCCCATCTCACTTGTCCCTTTTTTTTAGTGCGGTTGTCTAGACAAATTAATTTTATATAATAAAAGCGTGTGACTCATATCATTAATTTATTGTTTAAAATTAGTTTGTGTAGTGAAGACGTGAGACTTATATAATTACTTAATTGTTTAGAGTTGATTTGAATTGATAAATGTATGAAATCTATTTCCTTTTTTAGAAATTGAATAAATGAAATGCAGCAGTTCGAAAAAGAATACTGAACAAGTGTAGTGAGATGGAGAGAGTATTTTACTATAAGAGACCATCTCAACAGCGTTACCATTATAATGGAGCAAAAATAATCCCTTTTATTATTTACATTAACGACTTTATATACTATACTGTACACATCTAAAATGACCATTGCGGAATTATGTGACCGAGTCTAGAGAAAAGAAATCTGTAGTTTAAATACGAGTTTATAACCGTCGCGTAAAGCAAGCTAAAGAAATATATAAGCGGAAAGATAATGACGGTTGAATTTTTAGACGGCCGCCGGCGCCTTGGTCAAATGAGTCAACGTTGAACTAATTTAGGAGGATCCTTTTTCTTTTAAAAAGGAAGATTTTAAGGGGGTGTTTGCAAGAGCTTAAATTATTCAACTTATGACTTAATTTAAGAAAAAATTATTTTTGAATGTTTTCAACAGTTTAAATTAGAGAAAATTATCTACATTTAAGTCAAATAAGTTGAAGTTGGTTAAGTAGGTTTTTACCAACTGCTCCAACTTAATGACATATTTGTAATTTCGGATAAGCTGTGATTTGACATTTTACTTATAAATCACAAAATAAGCTATTACAGTATAAATGCTTGCAAACACTCTTTTTTCAACTTTTTCTGCTTTTAAGCAGTTTTTGCAAACACACCCCAAATTCTCTAAGAAGCCACTTTTTTCCAACTTCTCCTTAATTTAAGCACTTAAAAAAAGTTTAAGCTGTTGCAAACACCCCTAAGACGTTAAGTTGAGACTGAAAAAAGAGAATTTGGGAATGAGTCAAGATTTAGAAAAGTCGTCGTCAACAACTAAGATGGAAACTTCTAATTAGTTTTAGAATGTTCGCTACTGTATATCGTAATATTTTTTCTCATACTGTATATCGTATTGATAAGGTTTGGTATGAGAAAAAAATATACCGTTGTTGTATCGATCATTTCGGTATATCGTAGTTCGGTATAAATAAATCTTCATACCATTGTCATACTGCTCTTTCTATATACCGTACCGCACTTCGATATACCGAAAAATCAAGGTATACTGAATATTGAACGATATACCGTAAATTTAGTTTTTTTTTATAAAAGCCAATAAAGTTATTCATATTGTTCTCCAATAAAATTAATTAATCTACATATTTTGTATGAATTTATTAATATTACGGGTTAATATTTACAAAAGTTGAAAATTGTAAATTATTTATCCATTTCATGATTTAATAGATAAATAATGTGACTTTTTACCAAATAAAATTATGTCATTTGAGTTATGAATTTATGATATAACATTAAGATTGATTGATATGAGTAAATAATTTGTAACAAAACGTTTAAAAAAGAGTAAATAGATAAATAATGTGACTTTTTGCCAAATAAAATTTCCTACTTTGCATAAAAAGTATCTTATTTAAAAAAAAAGAGTAAAGAGTGTGTGACAAGTCAAAAGTCAAACAACATACACTATATATTATAAATTTCTTAATTCTCGTACCCCATAAAAAATACTTTTTATAGAACGGGGACAATATTATTCTTTGATGCTAAGGGAAGAATTACTATTCTTCTCTCTCAAATGTTGATAACTATATAGATTAAAATTGTTTTTTGATTAAGATTTCTAAATTCAATGGGATTAATAATATTTTAGATATTGAGGTTCAATAGGTCACTTTCCATACTACATTTGCAGCCGTTTTTCGAATTCCTTCCTATCTAACAAATTGATACTTGATTAAAGGGTCTATTAATAGGAGCAAATTTAGAATTCAATAGGGAGGGGTGGAAGTTATTTTAGGGTGGACTGGGACATTATTTTGAATTGGATAGGAACCAATTATTAGAAAAGAAATAGGAACCCATAGGAAGCGTTGATCTTAATTAAATCTAAGGCCAATATTAATAAAACTATTCCCAATATTTTGGTAATTTTTTTATTGCAAAGGGCATATTATAAACCAAGAAATCGCACAATTCTAGTTTGAGAAATTTACGGATACGTCAAAAATGGATAAAACCTTCCTTTTCGTTATCTATCTAATTATTAAAAACGAATTGATATTCTCTTTTGAACTAAAATCAAAACCCTAAACCAAAAAATGTTCTTGATTTTTCCTCTGCATCAGCAGTCAAATACCGTAAAAATGACCTTTTTTCATCCAAACTTCGAGTATATGTGGGCATTGGCTGCATCGGTAGAACACAGATTATGAAGAAGAAAACAGTATAGGTTTTTTCGCGATTACTTATAATATTTTAGTGGCGAATTTGTTGATAAAATTGATTTATGTTGGGAGCGCAAAGTTTAGTAAATTAAAAGTTAGGATTGATGGTGATGCATGTCTAGAAATTCTGCTTTGCAATTAGGTGATCCGTAATTTAGATTAACGATTAAGCTTATGAGATGTTTGATCTATCCAAATGCATTCTTTTTAATTATTTTGTGTCAAAAAATTATAGATTGTTGTGCATAACTAATTAAAACTTGTTGCATTGATCAAATACATCTTTGCATGTATTAGTCTTATTGTGGTGGTGGTGTTGTCTAAATTATCTCTAAATTGATTATGCAGATGTATGCATCGAACTTCAAGTGTTGATACATATGTTAGAAAAGGTGGTTGTATAATTTTCATAGGTTTTACCCTTTAGAATGTTGGTTGAATAGAAATAGAATCCGCAATCCGTTTAAGAACTTGATGCATTAGATGTTGGTTGAATGAGAATTGAGTTTGCATTAATTGATTACGAAATCTCTATTTATTTATGTTAATGCATTAAGATTTGTTAGAGTCTGCATTATGGTGTTTAATTTACTGCATTTGTAACGTGGAAGATAAAATCGACAAAAGTTTAGGTAATTCTCTTTTTAGGGTATTGTAGAAACATGATTGTTACTTATGAATATATTAAAATATGGATGAAGGAAATTATGAACAAGCATGCTAAAGATAGGCATACACATATCTTGGTTGATGCATGTATTTATATCTTTGGAATATTGATGTTTAATGTTGTTTTAAATAATTGTATTGCAATAAACGTGTTATAAATATAAATCATTATATGTTAGCTAATGCGTATTAAACTGTTTGTTAGTTTTATGTATTTGATTAATGCAACAAGATTTAATTAAATATGCACTACAATCTTTAACCTTAGGCAACAAGATTGTTTTACTTACATGCATGTATTATAATCTCGATGCTTAAAATCAAAACTTTTATGTTATTGAAATTAATTTATTTTAATTTGACATGCATAAAACAGTATTATGTGATTCATTATGGTAGATTGCATGATGCATATAAATCAGCATATTTGATGCATGATAATAGACTGTTCGATGCAGAATTTAATAATTTAACAGTGCATTAAATATTACATATCTTATATTGTAATTGTTATTTTTACATTATAATTCTTTATTTGCAGGTATTTACATGAGGACATTTAGAGAGGAACTAGCAACATGGAAAATTGGAAATTTTTGTTTGCCTTTACAACATAGTAAATTTATGTAATGTCATTGTTTACAATTTTTAACATTGATTTATACATACAATAAATATGCTATAACAAAGCAAAATCCAAAATGATTCTAATTTCATATCTTAATTCAAATATATGCATCGACATATAATAAAATATGCGTTATTTAAACAACTATGCAATATGTGAAACTTTCTTAAAAGAAAATAAGATATTATAATATAAGTTCTTGTTCATAGATTATATGATTTGTGTGCAATAAAACAAAAACTATTGATTTTACTAAAAAAAATGTTATAATATAATAATACCCATAACGATTTCCTTATGCATATACGAATTCAATAATATGCATGACATAATGAAATATGCACCAATCAAATAACTAATAAAAATATGATGTTTTTTTCTCTCTTCACAATGGCCCAATGCAATTCCTTCGACACATTTAATTATAATACAGGGAATGGTCCAATTTATAATTGTAATATATTTAAAACAGAAATTATAACACCTTTTATTTGTGTGCCTTTTCCATTATTATTAGTATTGAAATGACGAGTCTATAATGATCTGCAGTAAAATATTAATATATAATCAGTTTAAAAGATGAAATTTTATAATTAAAATATTATTTATGATGTAGAATAAATTATTTAAGGAAATAAATTAGATGGTAACCGCCATACCTTATCCAAAAGATATCATACCATTTTACACGTTTTGGTGGGAGTTACATAAACTTAAATGTACACAAATGACCTTCTTAATATTCTGCCATTTAAATAATACAATAATTAACTAGTTAATAATATCCATTGATTCAAGTAATATCCTTTTATTCAAGTAAATCAATGAAATTGGTTCCTATTTCTCACCAAGTCCTTAGGTTCTCATATGATTTATTTCCTCTTTCTCTTTCTCTCTCTATCTATATATACATAGCCCTTGAGAACATCGACCCTGATTTTCTAATAGT
This sequence comes from Lavandula angustifolia, assembly GCA_028984105.1. Classification (NCBI taxonomy): domain Eukaryota; kingdom Viridiplantae; phylum Streptophyta; class Magnoliopsida; order Lamiales; family Lamiaceae; genus Lavandula; species Lavandula angustifolia. The sequence goes on along the minus strand of CM054826.1, from coordinate 6,408,378 downwards.
CAAATGCGGTTTACACACTCTTTGCCATTTTCAGAAACGTGTTATTTATAGTGGGACGTCCCGATAAAGAAAACATTTCTTTCTAGTGGGACGGAGAGAGAACTATACTAGGTATCCAAGATGACTTAATTATCGTTATCATTTGAATTTATGTGCGGCAAATGATTTATTTTCAAACAAAAATTAAGTATTTTCAAAAATAACATTGTCCGACCATGTGCCTGATCAACGTTCGATCGATCGACATAAGTCCGACAAGGCATGCACCTAGTGCCCTATTATGTCTGATCATGTGCACTATCATGTGTCAGCTGATAAGTCTCGTGCCCTATTATGTTCTAAATCAATATGACACACTTTCTCATGAGTTAATGCATCAATGTGTTATATCACCTTTTTGTAGTGTGTCATATAACGTACTCAATTGATATGGTACACTTTAAAGTGAGAATAATAATAATAATATTTAGGACATTTTGGATGCAGAAATTAAGAAAAAAAAGTTGTATGGTATATTGCTTGATTTTTGGCTTTTTAGTTCTTGTTATATATATATATATAGAGTGGTTCCCATGTGAACAGCCCTTATCGTGTGAACGTGTGAACACTGCACTTTAAATACAAATATATTGCACTTTCAAGGTAAATATACTGCACTTTAGGTATTGTACTTAAAGACAAATGTACTCCACTTTGAGTATTGCACTTTAAAATGCAATATCTTTGCCTTTAAAGTGCATTACATTTGTCTTTAAAGTGTAGTATCCACACGTTCTCACGATAACAGGTTGTTCACATTTGAACCTCCTATTTTTTAATCTTTCTAAAAACAGAACCCATGAAACATTTCGATAAGGAATCCATCACTCCTAGTGGAATCGAGGAATAATATATATATATATATATATATATATATATATATATATATATATATATAAGGGTGTTAAAAAATACCGAAAAATCGGTATACCGCCCATACCGTATCGAAAATATATCGAAATACCAAAATTTTTGATATACCGAGATTTTCGGTACGGTATGATACCGTACCGAAGTTTTTTGGTACGGTAAAGGTATGGGTTTTCCTATACCGCGGTATACCGTAGCATACCGTGGATACGGTACATACCGAAAGTAACGGTACATACCGTATACCCATAGATACCGTTTGAAATCGAGCCACCGGTATGTACCGATGTTCCGATACATACCGTGTACCAAAATATACCGATCACGGTATATACCGCATACCGAAATGATACCGAATGTCGATTTATACCGATCACGGTATATACTGCATACCCGAAAATATACCATATATATCTTGTAATATAGTATCTTTTAAATGCAAATTTAATATTTTAGAATTTAGATACATTAAAAAGTGGTACTTTACTTACATTAGTCATTACGAAAATTATAAATAGTTCATAAAGTATTTCATGATATTATTATAAAACTATGATATGATATAATATATACTTTCGTATGAAATGATCAATTGAAATTACTTTTTAATTTTTGTGTCGAAAACGGGACACAAAAAGTCTACTAAGAAGGAGGAATTGAAAATATCATGAAGAACTTTGAAATATAATAATATAGATATATAATTAAAGAAAAAAGAAAATATGACCTCTTCATATTTTCCGAAAAATGAGTTCGTTTTTCAAAAGAAGAGATCTCTACTTCCATGTTTCATAAAGAGTTCATATTTTATTTTTTAAAGGTATAGTTATATTATAAAGTATTTCATGATATTATTATAATACTATGATATAATATGTACTTTTGTATGAAATGATCAATTGAAATTACTTTTTAATTTTTGTGTCGAAAACGGGAAACAAAAAGTCTACTACGAAGGAGGAATTGAAAATATCATGAAAAACTTTGAAATATAATAATATAGATATATAATTAAAGAAAAAAGAAAATATGACCTCTTCATGTTTTCCGAAAATTGAGTTCGTTTTTCAAATAAGAGATCTCTACTTCTACGTTTCATAAAGAGTTCATATTTTATTTTTTAAAGGTATAGTTATATTATAAAGTATTTCATGATATTATTATAAAACTATGATATAATATATACTTTTGTATGAAATGATCAATTGAAATTACTTTTTAATTTTTGTGTTGAAAACGGGACACAAAAAGTCTACTATGAAGGAGGAATTGAAAATATCATGAAGAACTTTGAAATATAATAATATAGATATATAATTAAAGAAAAAAGAAAATATGACATCTTCATGTTTTCTGAAAAATGAGTTCGTTTTTTAAAAGAAGAGATCTCTACTTCCATGATTCGTAAAGAGTTCATATTTTATTTTTAAAGGTACAGTTATATTATAAAGTATTTCATGATATTATTATAATACTATGATATAATATATACTTTTGTATGAAATGATCAATTTAAATTACTTTTTTATTTTTGTGTCGAAAACGGGACACAAAAAGTCTACTACAACGGAGGAATTGAAAATATCATGAAAAACTTTGAAATATAATAATATAGATATATAATTAAAGAAAAAAGAAAATATGACCTCTTCATGTTTTCTGAAAAATGTGTTCGTTTTTCAAAAGAAGAGATCTCTACTTCTATGTTTCATAAAGAGTTCATATTTTTTTAAAGGTATAGTTATATTATAAAGTATTTCATGATATTATTATAAAACTATGATATAATATATACTTTTGTATGAAATGATCAATTTAAATTACTTTTTAATTTTTGTGTCGAAAACGGGACACAAAAAGTCTACTACGAAGGAGAAATTGAAAATATCATGAAGAACTTTGAAATATAATAATATAGATATATAATTAAAGAAAAAAGAAAATATGACCTCTTCATGTTTTCCGAAAAATGAGTTCGTTTTTCAAAAGAAGAGATCTCTACTTCTATGTTTCATAAAGAATTCATATTTTATTTTTTAAAGGTATAGTTATATTATAAAGTATTTCATGATATTATTTTAAAACTATGATATAATATATACTTTTGTATGAAATGATCAATTGAAATTACTTTCTAATTTTTGTGTCGAAAACGGAATACAAAAAGTCTACTACGAAATAAATAATGGTAGTATATTTAAGGGAGCTTTCTTCTTTTACCCACTTTTACATAAAAAAACACAAAACTACCCATCTCTTAAACTTATATTCACCAAATAACCAAGATTACCAATTTGCCCTCAAATTTTCGTCAGCTTTTTTTTTTTTTTTTTTTTTTTGTTAAAATATTTCAGTGCCGATGGAGTGCCTATGGGTGCCTATGGCACCCTTAGGCACTTCGTTATTTAAATTTTAGTGCCTAGGGGTGCCGATCATTTTATCGGCACCCATAGGCACTATATAATTTTTTTTTAAATCAACATATTCCCTCTATCGGCCTACAACTTCTTCGGCCGATAGAGGGACTCTTTTTCGAATTGTTCTATGAGTGCCTAAGGGTGTCGATCATGTTATCGGCACCCATAGGCACTATGTATTTTTTTTTAAACCAACATATTCCGTCTATCGGCCTACAACTTCTACGGCCGATAGATGGACTCTTTTTCGTATTATTATATGAGTGCCTAAGGGTGCCGATCATGTTATTGGCACCTATAGGCACTATGTATTTTTTTTAAGCATGAATTCGAAATAACAATTTTTTTAACATGAAGTGCCTATAGGTGCCGATGGGTGCCTATCGCAGAATCGCAGTGCCTTTACTCGCAGTGCCTATGGGTGCCTAAGGGTTATTTGCTCTATCGGCACTGGCAATTATATTCGGTGCCTATCGCAGTGCCTATCGCAGAATTGCAGTGCCTTTACTCGCAACTTTTGACTAACTTTTATGAAAAATAAAATAAAATTAAATACCGAGTGCCGATGGCAGTGCCGATGGGTTGCCTTAGCCAATCGGCACTCGTTGTTATACCTGTTTATCAATTGTTTTATTAACAAAAAAAAATTAAAAGTGCCGATGACAGTACCTTTGGTAGTGCCTATTGACTGCTTTTGCCTATCGGCACTCGTAATTTAAATTGTTTATCAATTATTTGATTAATAAAAATTATTTTTGAAATTGGATAATTCTAGTGCTGATGACAAACAATCGGCACCCGTAGGGTCTCATCGGCACCAGTTTGCCAATTGAAAAAAATAAGGGTAAATAGGTAATATCGGGTATTCTCTAACTATTATTATAGTTGGTGGGTATATTTGTGTTTTTTTAGTGAGAATGGTTATAAATACATATTTCCACTATATTTAATAGTAGTTTGTTGGACGGAAATTGTATGTTTTCTGCATTTGTTCATCGTTATATTCTTATTTTTAACAGATTTTTTTTTCAGTATACTTTATGCTTCGGTATACCGGTGTTCTTTCAGTATACCGTTGCTTTCGGTATACCGATATGCGGTAAGGCATACCGCATGGCCGGTATGGCAACAGTATGAATACTTGCTCATACCGCACTTACGGCATACCGATCAACGGTATACCGCAATGACCGGTACGATAACGATATGCAATTTCCCATACCGCACGTTTTCGGCACGGTATGCGGTATGAGAAAATTTGGACGGTATGCCGTACCGTAACACCCCTATATATATATATATATATATATATATATATATATATATATATATATATTTACCCTTATATTATAAGGGGATACTCCTACAAAATTGACATGCCACTGTTCCTATGATAACACTCGGGCCACGGTTAACACGTTTAGTTTTGGGCCCTTTTGTTACTCAGATCTCTATCACTTAGGGTTGTAAACGAATCAAATAGTTTTGATTCGATTCGGTATTCGTATTCTATTTTTGATATTCGTATTCGAGATTTTGAGATTGAAATTCGATTATAAATATTCGATTCGATTCGTTTACTAATCAAATATAAATACAAAATTGTAATATTCGATTCGATATTCGTAAATATTCGATTAAATACAAATTATATATATACAATAATTATTTTTATATATAGTAACTTTTATAAACTTATTATAATTTTAATTTAAAATATTTATGTTAAGGGCCTAAATCAAGATTTAATAACTCATCCCCTCTTTTTAATATATGTATTTTTTAATATTAATTAAATGAATAAATTAAATATTAATTTCATAATATCACAAAGCCTAAAAAGTGAAAGCCGAATCAAATAGTTTTGATTCAATTCGGTATTCGTATTCGATTTTTGATATTTGTATTCGAGATTTTTGATATTCGAATTCGATTATAAATATTCGATTCGATTCGTTTACTAATCAAATACAAATACAAAATTATAATATTCGATTCGATTCGGTTCGTTTACAACCCTACTATCACTCCCCTTTCACTAACAAATTTAAAGATTTACCATATAATGTTGAATCTTGTCTGCGGCCCTGACTTCAATTAAAATTCCGACGAGATATATATTATATATATGTCAAATAGTGATTATTCTTCTCTCACTACATTTTTGTGGAGCAAGTTCCACTACAACATCACTAATTTATAATACAACACAAAAACTTGTGTTGGGTTGTCACTAGATGATGAAAGAGGCGAAACAAGTCTGACGGGTGTATTCGTACTTATCAATCATATTAATGTATGTAGGTCGAGACCCGAATAAGATGAGGATCATTTGATGGATTTTAACCCGTCAAAAGGTAATAAAATATGGATATTAACAAGGATATTACAAAAATGTGGGTTGAATTATCCGACGGATCAAAATCAATGATATATTATATATTAAAACAAATGATAGAATTATGAATACGAAATCATCCAGTGATTCCAAAGAAGCCAAGAAAGAGACAAAGTCCCAGGTGCCAACAAAAATTCCCACATTATTGTTTTTTGTATCGCCAAACAAGATGTCTATTTAGTGATTTTTAACTCTACAACTTTCCCAGTTTCAAGAAAATGGAGCCTCATTCTCTTATGACAATCTTGTCTTGTTCCCCACTTCTAATCATGTTTGAAACTACATTAAAACATTACTACTTAATAACAATTCCATCCAAAAGTCCCTCATCATTTTTATATGATGATCACTCTTTCGAAGACGACAAGAAAAAGAAATATACATATATATTTATATTAAAAACAATAAAATGTAAATCCACGTTCGAGAAGTAACTTGGGCCCTCATGCATTTATGGAGTGTGTGTGTGTCTGGACATATAAGCAAGACCATTGATGTGTCGAAGATCATTTACCATAGCCTTTTAAGAGGAGGGACAAACTCAAACAAGTTTCAAACTCCTCTCCTAATCAGCTACCTCTTTAATTTGCTTCCTCCTTAAACATATATATTCCTCTTGTCTGAAAAAGAAAAAGCACTTCTCCATAATGAGGCCATGGCTGCTGAAATTTCTGCTTCTTTCCTCGATTCTCATTCATCATGCTCAAGGTACGTTCCAGAATATCAATTCCACAATCACTATTAGTGTGTGTGTGTTTGGTCATCTTATAGAAATTAAGGATATAATTAATTTTCTTGTTTAATTGCTTATGCAGGTATAAGGTTGGTTAGTAAAGGATCTGTAACATCTCATGGGCTAGACAGCCTTCATGTAAGAATGCTTCTTTTTTTTTGTTTATGTACAGAATGGCATGATTTTGACATGATTTGTGGTGTTGATGTACAGAATGGGTATAATGAAGCTTCAACTAAGCAAGAAGTAGCAAGGAAAGAACAAGATTTGGTCGTTGATTCGTCCTCGCAAACGCAGCAGCTGCAACAAACAGATCCAGACACAGTAGGCATAGCTGCGATGGATTACACCTTTGCAAGAAGAAAACCACCAATACACAATTGAGAGAGCAAGAAGAATTAATTAATGGTGCAGCGCACTGCAGGAACTGGGAAGATAGCTAGTGACTAGTGTACATGTACATAATAAATTTGTAATGAGTCCCCATGGGATGGCGTAGTAGTGGTGAAGGTGGGTGGTCCGGGACCGAAAGGTCATGGGTTCAATTTTCACTGGACACACTATGTGTGCCTGTCACCTTAGGGTGGTTTAACTCTCCTGTGTGGTTTTCAGATTATTGCAAGGAGCGAGGTTTACCCGCTACCTATCAAAGGTAGCGGCTGCGGATTCCTCGTTATCTGGGATGATAATTATGATCAGTAGCAAAAAGTTTTGTTAGCTTTTGTAATTAAAAAGCAATATATGTGAATACTACGCAAAAGTACTGCAGGTTGCATTAAAGCATTATGATGTGGAGCAAATAATCGACTCGACAAAGAACGAAGCATCAAATCGGGAAGATCGTTTCGCAAGGTTTTATGTGCGACGTGCAAGGAGGGATCGAGAGGAATGAAGATGGCGTGCATGTGCATGACAAGATAAAGAAAGATATGGAAAGATATTTTCAAGATAGGGCAAGATATTAGTTCCTTTTTATATTTATTTCTATAGTTTAAATATTCCTTGTTTTAGTATTTTATTTTGAGTAGGTCTTTGTGAGTATCCGTCTCTATAAAGAGGACGAGAACTCATAGGCTAAAGTACGTTTTGGAGAATTGGGATTTTCGGATGGGGCAAGACCTTGAGTCTTGAGGACGGAACTTCGGTTTCGTAGGATCGTTTTATCGCTTATTGTTTTTCATAGTTACTGGTTCAATTCGTTTAATATAATAAGTTGTGTTTCTTTTACTTGGTTTCAGTTCACTCCATCTGATAAGGCATATCGAACCATTGTTCTATTATTAGGGTTTATCGAACAAATTAGGGTTCATATCCCTGCAGCTCCTGCCGCGAAAATTGGTTTGCACCAACTTGGTCCGACCTACCGGATCGGTGTATGGTAGAAACGAGAGCCAGTAGACATCAACAATCAAACATGGAAGGAAGAGTCTCGGCGTTGCAAGGGAAGTTGGAAAGATTGACGGCAACCTCGGAACGCACACATGAAACATTGGCGCAGATTCAGGCGCAATTGAACACAATTTTATCCAGAGATCCGCCACGCATCGAGAGACTAGAAGCAGGACAGCCTCTTCCGCCTCCTTTGCCAGTTTTCAATGGCGACGACTCGTTAGGATGGATATCCCGAGTCAACCACCACTTCGAATTGTATGGAAGTATGGCGGCGCAAAGACGGCAATTGCTTGGCGTGGCAATGGAAGGACCGGCGTTAAATTGGTACAGGTGGTTCACGGCAGAAACTCCAGAGTATACATGGCTGGTTTTTTCAAAAGCCGTGACTGAACGATTTGATGAAGGCTGCGAAGGCGGCGCATTCGCTAAATTAGCGGCCCTAAAACAAACGAGCAATGTATCAGATTATATTGACCAATTTACACACTTGGCAAATCAAGTTAAAACTGTACCGCGAGAAAATGTTTTAAGTTTGTTTATTATGGGTTTACAAGAACCCATACGGGATCAAGTGTGGTTCATTGAGCCACAAGATTTTTCGACTGCCATAAAGCTCGCTCGGAAAGCTCAAATTACGGTGCGAAATAGCTCCCGCATGATGGGGGGATATAAGGAACAGTGGACTCCACGAAAGACCTCACTACAATATTCACGGCCGACACCGATTGCAAATCCAGCTCCTTTAGCTTTGCCAGCGCCGCCAGCAGTAGCGAATTCAACCGCGCGATCTGGAACTGTCCGGGCACCTTTTCGGCGCATGACAGAAACGAAAGAGAGGAGCTACGTCAGAAAGGGTTATGTTTTAAGTGTAAGCTTCCTTATCATCCCACGAACCACGTTTGCTCGGTCAAAAACTTGCGAATTTTAATGGTGGACGACGACGACACCGAACACTTGGAGCTAGAAGAAGTAGTATTAACAGAAGGGGAGAGTATGAGGCGCTGATTCCGGTCGCCGATCATGGATCGAAATCAGCGGGAAACGTCATATTAAACGCTTTCTCGGCTTATGGATTTTCGGGAACAGATACACTCCGCTTACTTGGCCGACTCAAGGGTAAAGAAGTTACGATACTCGTGGATAGTGGAGCCTCGCACAACTTTATATCAAATCGATTGGTGGCAGAATTAGGGTTGCGAGCGGACGTTTCTAGGGTTTTTCCTGTAAGGTTAGGCGACGGACACCGCGTGTTTTCCGAAGGTCTGTGTACCGGTGTGGGAATTGAATTTGAACTGGGAGTGATTACGGTGGATTGTCATGTTTTTCCACTTAGTGGTGTGGACTTAATACTCGGTATTGCGTGGCTTAAAACTCTGGGTGAATTACGTGTTAATTATGAGCATTTATATATCATGTTTGAACTCAAGGGAAAACTTGTGCGGCTGCATGGCGATGGGTCACGACTTCGAGCCCCAATGGCGTTGAAATATCTCCAGAAATTGCAAAACGTGGAACTTGCAGCGTGGGTATTGGATGTAACCCTCAGTTGGAATTTGGCGGGACAACTTGAATCCGCACAGGTAAATGCGTATATTGATTCGGTTTTAGAAAAGTTTTTGGATGTCTTTCAGGAGCCGATCGAACTCCCTCCGGACCGCGGAGTCACGCACAGTATTCCTTTGCAACCAGGAGTGGGCACAATCATGGTGCGGCCATACAGATACAATCACCTGCAAAAGGATGAAATGGAGAAGTTAGTAGCGGATATGTTGGCAGCTGGAATTGTGCGGCCAAGTTATAGCCCGTTTTCAAGTCCAATTCTATTGGTAAAGAAGAAAGACGGAAGTTGGAGATTTTGTGTTGACTATCGAGAGTTGAATAAAGCAACTGTTCCAGATAAGTATCCTATCCCAGTAATTCAAGAGTTACTCGACGAACTTGCAGGAGCAAGGGTTTTTTCCAAACTCGATTTACGTGCAGGGTATCATCAGATTAGAATGAAGGAGTCGGATATTCCGAAAACTGCATTTAGAACACATAACGGCCATTATGAGTTCTTAGTCATGCCTTTTGGTCTCACCAATGCACCGGCGACTTTTCAATCGGCCATGAACGACCTCTTTAGACTGTATCTACGACGGGGAGTTTTGGTTTTCTTTGACGATATATTGGTTTATAGTTCGACATGGGAGGAGCATAGGAAACATCTATCCCTCGTGTTGGAAAAGTTGCAGCATCATAAATTTTATGTAAATCGAAAAAATGTATTTTCGGAGCAACACAAGTGGACTATCTGGGGCACTTAATTTCGGCCGATGGTGTAGCGATGGATCCCGATAAAGTTCGAGCTGTAGTGGAGTGGCCAACGCCGTCGTCATTAAAAGGTGTGCGGGGATTTTTGGGATTGACAGGATATTATTGCCGTTTTATCAAAGATTATGGAATTCTCGCTAAACCATTGACGACATTATTGCAAAAAGAGGCAACCATCGGCAGATTCGAGTGGAGCAAGGCAGCGGACGAAGCTTTCCATACTTTAAAGAATGCCATCACAACGGCTCCGGTATTAATTTTACCGGATTTTTCGAAGCCTTTTGTAATAGAGTGTGATGCGTCAAATTCCGGCGTAGGAGCGGTGTTAATGCAAGAGAAACATCCGATCGCTTTTTATAGTAAGGGGTTTCGGGCCGAGAACAATATCACTTCCACATATGAACGGGAGTTAATGAGTTTAGTGTTGGCGATCCAACATTGGAGACCGTATTTAATTGGAAGACGATTTATAGTGCGCACTGATCATCATAGTCTCAAGCACTTGCTAAGTCAGAAGGTAGCGACTCCGGCACAACAAGTTTGGGTTTCGAAATTACTAGGATACGATTTTACCATTGAGTTTAAATCTGGAATCTCAAATAAAGCCGCCGATGCTTTGTCACGTCGGCATGAGGAGTCGACTTGCCAAGAGGGCTCTTTTCTCGCATTAAGTTTACCGATTTGGGATAATTTGCCGGATATAATTCGAGAGCAACAAGAGGACCCATATCTACAAGAAATCCGTGCGGCAATGGAAAAAGACGTTACTTCTCATCCCCATTATAAGGTTGTCGGAAATCGGTTATTACACAAAGGGCGCTTGGTGTTACCTACAAAATCACAATGGATTCCATTGTTTCTGCATGAATTCCACAACACTCCAACGGGAGGGCATGCCGGGGTTCTACGAACGTATAGAAGAATTGCTGCGAGTGTGTATTGGAGAGGCATGTTTGCCACCATCCGGAATTACGTGGCAAGTTGCGGGACATGTCAACAAGCAAAGTACGATGCACAATCACCGGCCGGTTTGTTACAACCTCTGCCAATTCCAGAACGTATATGGGAAGATGTTTCAATGGATTTCATTACCGGTCTACCCTCCTCCATGGGATATTCGTGTGTGTTGGTGGTGGTGGATCGACTCTCAAAGTATGGTCATTTTATTCCATTACGCCAACCGATCACTGCTCGACGTGTAGCCTCTAGGTTTATGGAATTCGTCGTGAAGCTACACGGCGTGCCAACATCCATCGTAAGTGATCGTGATCCCGTGTTTGTTAGTGCTTTTTGGGGTGAGTTATTTAAAGCGCAAGGTACGAAGTTAAAATTTAGTACCGCTTATCATCCGGAAACCGATGGGCAAACGGAAGTTTTAAATCGCGTATTGGAAACATATTTACGATGCTTTTGTTCGGAACGACCGAGTAAGTGGGCAGGATGGCTATCATGGGCAGAGTATTGGTATAACACCTCATTTCAAACAGCGGCTCGGGCCACACCTTTTGAGCTCGTTTATGGCCGACCTCCACCAAACTTAAGGAGACATCTGCCGGAAGACTGCCGTGTAGCAGTCGTCACGGAAGTTCTCCTATCCCGTGATGAAACTCTAAAGCAATTACAGCAAAATTTGGAAAAGGCACAAGAACGAATGCGAGTTTATGCTAATAAGAGTCGACGTGAAGTAGAGTTCGCGGTTGGGGATCACGTTTTTCTTAAGCTACGTCCATATCGCCAAACGACAGTTCGGTCTTCTTCTTACTCCAAATTAGCAACTAAGTTTTATGGGCCGTTCGAAGTACTATGACGAGTTGGAAAAGTAGCATACGAACTGAAATTGCCAACGGGTATTCATCCTGTATTTCATGTTAGTCAGTTGAAACGAGTCATTGGGGACCATAATATCGAGCCAACTCTACCAGCCTCTTTAGCATTTGAAGAGAGCGACATTTTTGATCCGGAAAAGATATTGCGAGCACGAGATCGGATCTCGGAGGACGGTAAATGTCGTGAAGTTTTGGTAAAATGGAAGAATAAAGGTGAGGAGGAATCTACATGGGTTAAATTGGAAGAATTTCAGCAACAATTCCCTAGTTTCGGCCTTGAGGACAAGGTCGGTTTTGAGGGGGAGGGAGTTGATGTGGAGCAAATAATCGACTCGACAAAGAACGAAGCATCAAATCGGGAAGATCGTTTCGCAAGGTTTTATGTGCGACGTGCAAGGAGGGATCGAGAGGAATGAAGATGGCGTGCATGTGCATGGCAAGATAAAGAAAGATATGGAAAGATATTTTCAAGATAGGGCAAGATATTAGTTCCTTTTTATATTTATTTCTATAGTTTAAATATTCCTTGTTTTAGTATTTTATTTTGAGTAGGTCTTTGTGAGTATCCGTCTCTATAAAGAGGACGAGAACTCATAGGCTAAAGTACGTTTTGGAGAATTGGGATTTTCGGATGGGGCAAGACCTTGAGTCTTGAGGACGGAACTTCGGTTTCGTAGGATCGTTTTATCGCTTATTGTTTTTCATAGTTACTGGTTCAATTCGTTTAATATAATAAGTTGTGTTTCTTTTACTTGGTTTCGGTTCACTCCATCTGATAAGGCATATCGAACCATTGTTCTATTATTAGGGTTTATCGAACAAATTAGGGTTCATATCCCTGCAGCTCCTGCCGCGAAAATTGGTTTGCACCACATTACTGTATCACAACTGCTTGCCTTGCCTCCTTTGGTTTATACACAACAGTATATTTTGGTCTCTAGAACAAAAATCGTACTCCCCAACTGCCTTAAACTAGGAACCTAAATTCGTGTTTTTTTTTCATGCCTAAATGTCAGAGATGAAATAAAGTCTGTCCTATTTTCAGTTTTCTTGATTAATGCTTTCAATTATGTTCCCAATACAAATTTCTGGAAAAATTGTTAAGGAAAACATAATTATCAAATTAAGAGCCCTTAATTATTTCGATGGCAAGCAAAGTATAGTTCGGAACAACTCAATTTCTCCTAAATTTGTTGATTTATTTCTTACTTGTTTGTTTATTATATTAGCTTTATTTCTTTCCTTACACCCAGCTTGAAGCAAGTTTCATGCTAATATTCCAAAAAAATAGATCACAAATTAAGATTAATAGTATAATAATTCTTTTGAAAATTAATTAACTATATATTCATCATAATTAAATAAGAGGAAGTATTTTTGGGCATCTTCTTCAAGTGCGAGTGATAAATAATGATAATGCAAATAAACATGTGCTGATGATCTAGTGTTGAACATTAATGATTGACGAACATTATCGGAATAAGCTAGAGTACAAAATTTATTTCTGCAAGGATGCACAGTTGCACATATATCAGGCAGAACAAAATAAATAAAAAAAGGCCTCAAACACATGTACATGTGTATAGTATAGGGGATTATTGCCCCCTTACCATGTTATAACAGTTAAGGTGTCTAGTATGTGCCCGGAAGATCATGAGATCAAATCTTTCAAAACCGTTATGTATAAGTCTGTTACATATGGTTAACCTAGAATGATTACCAAGCTAGAGCACAAGAGTAGTTTTTATCCAGCGAATATTTCGGTAGCAACTGCGAATTATTCTCATCATATAAAAAAAAAGTATAAGGGACTGTAAGTGGTTCAAAGTCAGAACCGTGAAACCGGCATAACGAATCAAACCGATTTCGTAATTTGTTTCAATTTATCTTTTTAAGAACCATTTATTATTTATTCAATTCATAGTTTCAAAGGTTCAGAAACTATTTAATTGTATATTTCCTATTTTCCTTTTTTTTTTTTTATGACGAGGGTAAACCGCAGCCACTACCGAAGTATGCACTGGGTAAACCCCGATCCTGTACAATAGCCTACAAACCACAAAGGAGAGTTCAACCACCCTAAGCTAACCATAGGTGACAGACACGCATAGTAAATCTAGTGGGATTTGAACCCATGACCTACCGATTCCGAACCACCCACCTTTATCGCTACGCAATCGAAGGGGACTATTTTCCTTTCTTATGTCACAGAAAAGGCGAGGATTTAATCACAACAAAAATATCTTAAAATAAGATTTGAGCAAAAATTACTCTATTCCGTACAAGGAAAGAGAAACTAGTAGACCGCTATAATTATGAGTTGAAAGCGAGTGGCACACCTATAACGTGGGGTTCTCATGTACGAATTAAACACTTGCTCAAACATTAATTTTTATTTCTCATGCAAAAGCACAAGTTTTTTTTATTTGTAAGTTAATTTTCGGCCTAGTTCTTTGTTTATGATTTAAAAATAGGTGAACTGTACCAAATCACTTTTAGGCGGTTTAGTTCTGTTCCAGCACTGAAACACACGTAAAATCGAACCAAATCAAATTGAACCACTTCTATGTATTCAATTCAATTAGTAAAATACAGTGAAGCCGAAAGGAACCGGACCAGTTACTACACTTACACCCCTAGTCCCCTAGATGGACAGATATAGCTGTATATTTATTGAATGTATATATCTTAGTTATCTTATCTTACTCTGAATATACAATAATTGCAAGGTTTTCAGAAAGAGATTGTTTTGAAAGGATATATTGTCCTTGAAGACGAATTTATTACACCAAACGGGTTTATTTGATGCTTGGGGGGGGGGGGGGTGAGCACTGCTCCTCCCTCCCCAGCTGCCTACATCTGGCAATTAAATTAAAGAGTTCCTTTTGTTATAATTTTTGCTTTCTATTTTTTTTTTATATTTTTATTTTATTTTACTTGACTATGGTTACCTCAAACTACTCTCTCTCTCAATTCTCAATCTTTTGTGTTATTATTGTCTCTATTATTTTTTCTCACTTCTAAATATTCCAGATCTCAGTTCTTGCCACAGAGAAAAAAAAAAAGTTTGCAGAGTAGAAAAAGTAGAGAGATTTTTTGAAGGTAGATCTTCTGGGCAAAGAAAAAAAAATATTTAAGCAAGAACTAGAGATCTAACCCCTGCAATGCTCTCTCAGTTCAACCAAAAATGAATGTAGAATACTCACTATGATCTCTCCTCTTAGATCTCGGTCCTTGGTTTTTCTTATTTCAAGATGTGGACTGCGAGATCTGGCTCTCTCCTCTCAGATCTCGGTCCTTGGTTTGGCTTAATTCAAGAAAAAGGTTTCGAGATCTCACTAAGTTGGCAGCGGCAACATCTGTATCTTCTGTTGGGATTTGAGGATATTAGATCTGTATTTACATGCATGTGTAAGGATTTGATTTTGTAAATAATCAGTTCTTAAGTATGTGATGGTTCAATTATTTGTAAGCGCACATGTAGATTTGTAAATTGAGGGGAAGCATAATTAAATGCTTAATTAGAGTTATTTTTTTTCTTGCAGCCAGTACCTCTTATGTGTCAGTTTCTTGGCAAGAAGTGAGATGGTTCTAAATGTGCGATTCTGCTTAGTATAGTGGATATTCCGTGGGTATATATTTTATCTTGTATGTATGTTGAGAAATATATTTCTAAGTGCTATTATGCAAATTGTATATTGAGAAATATGTATTGTGGTTGAATGGTTCTAAATTTGTTGTAATGTATTTTGTATATTGAGAAATGGATATATCAATCTAAGAAAATATTGTGAAAATAAGGAGGATAGAGCAAAAACACATAATAGACTATGATCCAAGAAAAAATCCTGAGAGACAACATTTGATGAGAGCTATAAGCATCAAACTGGGAGAAGGGTGAAAATACATATCATGAATTGAGTAATCTATGTAGATCACCAAATCCTCTTCGGTCTTCGTCGGAGCAATCATCTTGAGGAGTAGCAAGTAAAGTGCTCCAAAAAGCAAAGGCAGTAGCACCATTCTAATATAAAGGCAATAGCACCATTCTAATAGAAAGGCAATAGCGAAGAATTTGAAAATTAGTAGTAAAATTCAGAAAAAAGAAAAAAAAAGGTCACCCACAACGGCGGACAAATAACGCTCTATGGGTCGGAGTGAGGCCGGAGGGTAGGGAGTCTGGCTAAAAGGTCACCCACAACGCCAGCATCCCTTAGGAGTTAGGACTGACGGAGAGGAGCACGACCATGTTAGAGACGACGGTGGTTGAAAGCTGAGATTCGAGATTTGTGTAAAATTTTGAATTTAGAATTGAAAAGAGAGAGCAGCAGTGAGAGGGGGAGAGGTTTGGTGGGAGAAACAAATTTCACTTATTTTGAAATTTGAGATTTGAGAATTGGGAACCGCCCATAGTACGGAGAGAATGTGTTAACTAAATCCTGGTTAGTTCCCAAACCACAAAGAAAACAAAAAAATAATTAAAAGGGAAGAAAAAGAAAAGTAATTGTAGTAAATTTTGGGACACGTGTCCCACGAAACGCATCTGACCATGGTTTGGTTTTCAGAAAGATATTGTTTTGAAAGGATATATTGTCCTTGAAGACGAATTTATTACACGAAAACCATCTGACCATGGTTTTAGGTAGCCTTGGTTCCACACATTAATTGCAGTTTTTCGTGCCCATTTCCCGACATGCATGTAGCCTCGGCGGACCACCGAATATGATGGGACTTCTCTTCCTTGCACTAAATAAATTTTCTTTCTTCGTTCGTACCCAAAGTTGATGCCAACATTGATCACCATTTAATTCATCAAGCTTTATTGATTTAATGGTCCGAATACATGTTAATTTTGTATGGAAATTATTCTTAAATAGAGATGTACATATAAAATCAAAATTTTAAAATAATTGATGTACGTTGTACACATCATCTGGAAAAATATTTGTACTTATTTCAAGTCCTTGAATTTTTAAAATACTGATATGGTCGACGACATACAGATTAGCTATTTATGGATACTATTTTAAATAGAGATGTACATATAAAATTAAAATTTAAAAATAACTAGTAGTATATATTTTAGGACAACACTTGGAAATGTGTTTCACCATAAAGCATGAATTAAATATATATAAAAATGTATAGATAAATCACATTTAAACTAAGATCTATAAACCATCATAATTCTTATATGTTTTATGGATATTCCTTATCTATTTTATACCAAAAAAATATAATTTTGTATTTTTGTTTTCAGCATAAAACATATATGTGTTATGCATAATGTAAAATTACACTTTTTTCATAAAAAAAAATATAAGAATTATACATAAAACATATAATGATTATGCATAATGTAAAATTACACTTTTTGCATAAAAAAATATAATGATTATGCATGGTTCTTAGTTCTCACGTTAAATATGGGTTCTCTCATGATCCACTTCCTATAAGACATTTTTGTGTACATAATGTTCATTGCATTGTTTATATATTATTAGATCTAAAATTTTAATGTATGTATTAAAAAAATATGCATTATATTGTTTATATGTATAGATTTAAAAATCCACTAATGTATGTATTAAAAAATGTAAAAAATCTCAACTGTATCATTTAAAGTATTTATTTATGTATGTTGATCTTAAGTTTGATTTAACAAAGTTACATAATTACTAAGATTTAATATCATTTTATTACTAAAAAAATACAATATTACTATTATAATGTAGAGATATTCTTATTTATAACTAATTTCGGGTTGAGATAATTTTTATTACTAAGTATACAGAGGTTTTACGTACAGTTTCATTTTAGATCTTTAATTAATAATTGTCCCCTTTCATGTCCGGTCTTCATAGCTAACCGAACTTTCAAGAACCGAATTGATAAACTTGTTAATTCAATTATGAGATATTAAATTATAGGCGATGGTGGTAGTATTTTATGAATTTCAATATTTCAAAATGACTAGAATATTTGAAAGAACGAATTCTATTGTCTCAAGTTGAGTACCCATATTGGTAGGAGTTGATGAAATGGAATAATTTTGTTAAAAAGGTTGGTTGAATCGACAATTACTTGGGCTAGGCTGTAAACTGTTGATGATCCACCGGGCCGAATTAAGTCAAAATATACCAAATCAACAAAACAAATACAACTAGAATGATTCCCAAAGAAAAGGTTCTCATGAAATTAAATCAACGGTAGAAATATGATTTTAAAAATGTTTGGGTCGGGCAGTCTCATTTTTTGGGTTGGATTGCTGAAAATCTAGTTGAGTCTATTCATTCACCATCGGGCCAAATCAACCGAAACTAAATAATACTGCCCGACCTATTAATAATGTCTGATTTTTTTGGGGTATGGAGATTAGGAACATGATATTATGTAGTGTATGTTGTTTAATTTTTGAGTAATTATAAATTCTTTGTCATTTTCTAGAAATAAGACATTACTAGTAGGACACCATTTTCGACTAATAATGGGATGCAAGGTGTATCTTTTTTCTTCTATATTTTCATGTGTTAGAAGTTTCATATATAATTTATTATATAGAATTGGTGTAGTAGAATTAACCCACTTTTCTTTGAGAGAAGTTATATTTTCAAATCTGTTAGATAAAGCCTATATTTTTTTCATTTAAGTGATGATGAGTGATGAGGCTGCTGCTGCTTTAGCCTTTGTTGGGTAGATGAGAGAAAATTAAAAGAGAAAAATAGGTGAGAAAAAAATAGAGAGTAGAAAAAAAGAGAAATAGAATGAATTTTATATGTTGTTTGATAGAGAATAAATATAATAGAAAGAGATGAGGAGAGGAGAAAAATAATGTTATAATTAAAAAAGACAAAAACACCTTTAAAATATAAAGAATTAAATTGATTTATAAAGCTAAAATTGTAATTTGATACAACTCCCCCTTAAAATGTACTCCCTCAGTCCCGGATGAAACGTCCTGTTTCTTTTCGGCGCGGTAATTTATGCGGTGGACTTTTGTGTGTTAGGAGAGAGAGTGGTGTGAATAGGGCCCACAAAAAAGTAACTTTTTGTGAGATAGATTTATTTCCTTTTTAGGAAACAGGACATTTGGGTGGGACAACCCGAAATAGAATACAGGACATTTCATGTGGGACGGAGGGAGTATTTTCTTTCTTAAATCTCTCCACTTTTGGAGAAAAATAAATTAGGTATGGATCTCACCATTTTTCTTCTCTCCATGATCTCACTCTTCCCAACAAACTTTGCTACTTTCTTTCCTATTTCTCTTCTCTCAATTTCTTTCCACTCAATTTCTTTCAACCAATCAATTTCTTACAAAATTTAACATATCCCGCCAAGGGTACAACTATTTAGTTGAACATTTTAGTAAACCTTCCAAAATTACCCGACAATCATATGTCACTACATTTATGACATCCTTACAGCCATTGCACATCTCTATAATTGTTGTTCGATTTTGTTTCATTTGTGTATAGACATTATTCCAAAATAATACTTACTCCGTCCCATTCAATTTGTCTTGTTTCTTTTTTGTATGAAAATTAAAATGAGTAGTTGGCTGTGTGTAGAATGGTAGGTTCCACAAAAAATGTGGAAATTTTTATAGTAATGATTTTTCTTTTTAACAAATAAGACAAATCAAGTTGAACAATCTAAAAAAGAAAATAAGACGAGTCAAGTGAAAAGGAAAGAGTATTAGTGTAAAACAACATAAAATAAAGAGCCATTTTTACTATTAGTCAAATAGTAGAAATGAAAAAACAAATGTAGCCCATAACTAAAACAAAACACAAAAGTAGTCATTTTGTCTTTATCTGGCGGAGGGCTGATGGAGGGCCGATGGACTCCATCGGCCCTGAAGAAAAAAATCCGAAACCCCCCATCGACCGAGCAAATTCATCGATCGAACCACTAAATTCTGCAGAGACAATTAGCATGGTCGAAGGCCGATGAAGGGCCGAAGGTGGGCCGATCTCCATCGGCCCTCAACATATTAAAAAAATAATAATAATAAGAAGGGTAATGGGCCCTCAACTTATAAAATAAATAAATAAATAATTAAGCGGGACCGATGACCCTCAATTTAACAAAAAAAAAAGTTAAGCAAAGTCATCGGTCCTCAACTTAAAGGTTTTTTATGAGGGCCATCGGCCAACATTTGAAAAAATAAATAAAACTGTTGAGGGTCGATGAAAATCAGCCCTCCATTGGCCCCTGACACTCTATGCCCACAAAAGGACAAAATGTTTAAATATATATTTTTGTTTAGCAAAAAGCTAAATTTGCTCTTTAATTTATTCTTTTGACTAACATATGACTAAAATAAAAGTGAGTAAAAGTAAAAATCTACACCTGCAATCTTCATGATTAGAGTCTAGATTAGTCTAGAGAGAGCCAGAATTACGGCTATCTACAAGAGCTGCATGCTTCCAAATTTATGAGTGCGACTTACATTTAGATACCAATTAATTGGACGATATGAAGCCACGTTCACTGTTTTTCTCACCGGTAGTGAAGTAGCAAAAGTTTTCGTTTAGCTTTCTTAAAAAAAAGATATATGAGCGTCTGCACTACCTTCAATTTTTTTCAATTTATGATAAATGTTGAAATTTAGAAAATTAGTTGAGTGTTCGTAAATATTGTTTAAAAGTAGAAAAAATTGAAATAATAGTGTTTGAAAATTTATACTATAGTAATTTATTTTGAGATATACAATTAAAATGTAAGTAATAATTTATTCTAAATTACAAGTATGTCATTAAGTAGGATAAATTGAGTTTAATCCAACTTTTTATTTTTCAACTTAATTTAAGAGAACTTTTGTGATTTTCAATTTACCAAAAACTCAAAAACAAATACTTTTTAAAAAAAAAAATTAAGTTATAAATTACAATTTATAAATTGTTGCGAAAACCCTCTTAAAGTTCAAGGTGGCCATTTAGTGGGCGACAGTTACTTTTGAATTTGCTAACACTCTTAGGTTGAGCTTGTTAACATAATTAGTTTATATAGGGGGATTTTTCGAATACTCCCTATTTTTTGCTCTTCGTAATAATAATAAAAAAAATTAAACTAGTAAATAAATACAGATGAATATGACAAATCAGATGAGGATAAAGGGGGTTTCCGAGTGCGGCCGCCCATCCAGTTTGTATTGAAATCCATTAATGTTTATATGTAAATTTTCATATTTTTGTATTTCCCTTCCGAAATTCCTAACTCTTGTATAAATGAATGAATAAACTGGATTTATTTAAAGTAGATTACTAGTCATGCTTGATTTGTAGAAAATTGTGGAATTCGGATTTTGCGGTGTTTGAATAAAATACAACATACTATTATCTAAGTCATATCAAAGGGAACAAAATGAATAGACACGATAATTAGACAACAATGTTTTCTCTTGTTATGTATATGAAAATGTCATTCCAAGATTTCGGCTGTCTGTTACCTTTTTTATTTCTTAGCTTCGAAACACACAAAACAACATGGCCATGCCCATAAGGGCCATAACGGCACCTCCTCGCCCTTTCAATCTTAGGATTTTTATTTGATCATATACTAATTTTGGAGTTCTTGTCTCCCCTTTTCTCGTGCTTCCACTTGCTGTGGTATTTGTATTGGTATGGTAGCAATGATAATTATACAATGAATATATTAATTTCTCATTCCAATTATTGTTGTTTCATTGCTTTTGGGTACCCAAATTACGGGAGTTAATTAAAATGTTTTAAGTGGCACACTCCATTTGTTTAAATTGATTTTGATCCACTAGTTAGTACTCCTTTTGTCTAATTAGTAGTGTTCTATATTTCTGAAAATAGTGTCTCATTAATAATGTCTTGTTTTTAAAAAAAGGTGAAGAATTTATAGCCACAAATTAAGTACAAAAAAAATCAAAAAAATATATCATACAATATCACTTTATTAATTTTTGTATCCAAAAGAAATCAAACACCACTATTAATAGGACGGAATGACTATTCATTTTAGGAATGAGAAAAAATAGGAGGACAGCATTATTTCGGATGACAGACGCAAACCTACACTATGTGAAGTTTTTATTAAGTTTTTAAATTACACTCAATAGATTTGTTAGTTCCAAAAATAACCTTAACCCAAAATTTATGAAAAAAATGCTTATTCTCTTATTATGAATTTAATTAGCTAGTGTGTTGATGCTAATTTGATTTTTCTCAAAAATATAATTAAACATATTGTAAGGATTTATATAATTTTGTTCATATTCAAACATCATTTTATTTTTCTAAAATGCATTTCGCGTGTATAATAGTATGATATTTTTATGATGAATATGATTTAATAGGAATTTACATATAATGTATTGATTAATTTAATATCTTATAATATTAGATCGAGATTGTAGAGTAAAAATGAATATATAATATAAACAACATCTCAATTTTATTTATTCATTATAAATTCAGTTGTTCAATAACCATAGGGCAATACAAACATTTATTTTAAAAAGTAAAAATAAGTTACCTCTATCAATAACATTTCCAAATACTATTTTCTGCACTTTCAAGTAAATCAACACATCTTTCTAAATACTACTGATTCTCAAATAAACTGTTTTCAACTATTTTTAGCACTTATTAATAAGCTTCAACTATTTCAAACACTCCTTATTATACATAACATAGAAACTAAAAATCAAATTCAAAATCAACAATATGATTAGATATTTAAATAGTGCGCGCAGATATTTAACTATAGATGACATCCGTGTAAAAGAGTTAGATATTATAACCTATTTTTGGCTTATATGTGAAATGTGACTTGATATCACCCCAAAAAATGAGTGGAAAAGCGTGTACCTAAAAAAGTTGAAAATAGATATTTTCAAAAGAAAGAATTAGATAGTTTGTACTATTTGATTTTCCATCTCTTTCCCCAAAAGCCCAAAGAAAAATTATGTCATTTTCAAATGTTCATAGTAAATTATCTTATGATCAGATATTATGTGTTTAAGATCTATCAATATTTCTAAGTTAGATCTATATATCATATATATGATTAATAGTATTATATTATATACTAATAATATTCTATATAATTTCAAACTATTATTTAGATAGAGTTTATCATATACACATTTGGAATTGTTGGGTTACGCGTGGCAGATCTCATGTCATTATCTTTACATTGCATTCATACACTCCTTACACCGACGCACAGATGACCGCAATTTGTTATTTTAATGGAAGTCGTGGCAGAATAATTACCAATAAAATACTTTGTAGGATCCATGCAATTTCGAATTAAATGCGTTGCTTTCACACCCAATGGAAAATGTTTTCATTACGAATGATTTTTTTTAATATATAAATTTATCTTAATACTTTTTCAAAAGATATTAGCATGTAAATACAGTTTGACTGAAATTTTATTCTATGCACCACCTTTAAGACATTAATCAAAATACATAGCTTTTCAATTTATTAAAATTGCACTCCGACAAAATTAAGTATGGCGAGACCGACAACGTGGTGTTTTAGTGATTCAGAGAAATTTTCTAAGTAGAAAATTATATAGTTTTTGTAACCTAAAAACACACGAACTCTGAATTTAATCTAATTTTACAAATGATTTTTGAACTTTAAGAAAAATATGTTTAAACTGTATTATTTGGTTACTTTTTGATAGAGAGTTTGAATATATGATTAATTAATGAGATAAAATTAAAAGATAGATCTAAATATAAAAAAACGAATCGAATTAAATATCACTACATTCGTATTCGTTCTATTCGTATTCGTATTCAATATTATTGGAATATTAAACTTGATTTGTATTCAATACGTTATTAAATTCAAATTATTTGGTTCGATTTGAATACCTGATTCTTCTATTTACACTCTCTATTAAATCATAAGCATATAATAAAATATAAATATTTTTTTATTAAAGTTCGAAAATCATGTGCAAAATTAAATGAAACTCAAACTTCGTGTATTTATTAGTGATAATAACTACATAATTTCTTAATTGGAAAAATCTCTCTGCCAACTAAGCAG
Organism: Lavandula angustifolia; assembly: GCA_028984105.1. Lineage (NCBI taxonomy): Eukaryota > Viridiplantae > Streptophyta > Magnoliopsida > Lamiales > Lamiaceae > Lavandula > Lavandula angustifolia. The sequence continues at coordinate 6,384,346 of CM054826.1, read as the reverse complement.
CAAAATATCACGTCGTCCGCCCCTTCATATTTATTTTACCGGAATTTTGCATTGGCATGAAATTTTTATTGAATTAAAAAATCATATATTATGAAAAGTGTTTTAAAAATTGTTTGCAAAATCAAATTTTATGTATTTATAACCAATTACTTTCTTCTTCTTTCAGTTTATCATTTATCAGTGAAACGAGAGATTTCTTTATATTCTTAAAAAAGGAAATTCAATTATTAAAAGGAATAGTCATTAGTGTATAAAATTTGCAAACGTGAAAGACAGACCAATATATGTAGACTATGGTAAATTGGTAGTCTCAAGTTTCCGAAAACACGTGTCATGGAAATACTAATTTATTAATTTTGAATTGTAGCAACATTTTATTATATGAATAATTCAAATACAAGCTTATAGTCGGTGTTACCTGCTGATTGGTTTGTTACATCCTTCCTAAAAGAGTATGAATGAGAGAAAGTAAAATAAACAAATAAATAAACTATGAAGCAAGATTTTCTTTATTTTATTTTAAAAAGACTTTTCCTTATACATTTTCAAAAGAAATCTAAATGTCAAATCAACTTACACATTTTCAAAAGAAATTCACATTAATCCTCACTCAAATGTTTATATATATATTATACAAAGATCATTACAATTTAAATTAAAAAACAATCTTGGTGGAATTTTAAACTCGTAACCTTTGGGCATATACTTAATATACTTTAACCGTTATGTCATTTAATAAGTTCGAAAAATCAACTCTTTATTTTCGCAATTGGTGCTTAACAGTAAACCCCGCTATATTAGAGAGAACATGGTGAATTTAGTTCACTCCTTGAATTCTACTTACTAGTATTTGTTAAAATTTTCAAACTCTCTTTTAGTAACGAACTCGCATTTACTTTCTGAGTCAAATAATTTCTATTTAAAAGTATAAATAAAAGACTACTCTCTCCATCCCAATATTTGTGGTTCACTTTCCCAAAATAAATGTTCCATTATTTGTGGCTCGCTTACAAAAAAAGTAACAATTATGTGGCCCAAAATTAACTATTAAAAAGTCAAACAATCTATACTACATAACATAATTTTTTAAATCCCCGTATTGAAACTAATTGAGTCACAAATATTGGTATGATTTACCTACAGAAAGAGAAATCCAAATACAACCACCTCAACAGCAAAATAGAAGAAAATACCCCAAATTTCTCACAAGTTACAACCATGCTTTCCACAATCATTCAAACAAACACACTCTCTCTCTCTCCACATAATAAAAATAATAGTACAACAGAACTCCCAACTTACAGTAAAGTATCTTTTTCTCTCTCTCTCTCTCTCTTCACAGCCTTCACAGCCATAAACAACATATTCTCAGAATCTTTTCTCCCCCAATCCAATCCCTCATCACAACTCTCTATATTCTCAACAGAAGCCACCTTCAAAGAAAGTGAGAAGAAAAGAGATAGGGAGACCCTTTTCCTAGTTGACCATTAAACTATCATAGAAAATGTGTGTTCAAGATGCAGAGCAAGTTAGTGAGGGAATGGAAGATATGGACCTTTCCAGAAACGATGGCGATGAAAGTGAGGGAAGCGTGCATTCTGCAGCTGATGCAAAGGAAAATTGGGATCCTATTGCACCTGCCACATCCACAAATTTCTTCCCGGTAGGTCAAAATTGTGTTCGTGGTTTACATATTTTCCCCCCATATCGATTACATGGTTTTTTGTCTTGGTTCTGTAGTAGGTGTGCTTTCTGCAATTTAGGATATTTTGTTTTAGTTTCATTTACATATGAAAAAAAAGGAATACCGGTACATGTGTTGTGTGCCATTATTGGTAAAGGGGAAGTAATTCGGATTCAGGGATTTACTGTAGAGAAGATTGCGATTTTTGGGTGTTGATAAATTATTAGGTCGGTTTCTTGGAGGATGGGGATTGGCCGGCGTAGTACAAATCACATCTAATAGTTGAACCCGTTGCTTTACATAATTATTACGATAGAATTTTCCTTATGGGACATACCTTCTTTTGGCACAAAAAATAATTTTCATCAGCAGTTTCTATCCATAGTATACTCTTGTTTGTTTCATGCTTTACTCTTTTCACATCTCATCTTCATAATTGAATTAGTAGTGTGGCCTTGTTCTGCTTTATGAATACTTCTCGATTTGAAGGGCTAAGTTGCTACAAGACGAAGCAAGAAAGTTTATTTTTTACCGAATTGAAACATGAAGTAAGATTAGGTGTAATTTTCTGTTTTGGGCCTTTTGTAGAAGAAGTTATTGATGTGTTGCAATAGAGAGTGTTTTTTTAGCTTAATTCATTCTTTGTGCAGTACCACAATCTATTTCAGTCATCTAAAAATGACAACTAGTGTATGGACTTCTATAGACTCTATTCATTTCTTCGTGTTATGACGAAGGCTGACCATGTTATGACTTGGTCTAGTATTGATTTTTTTTCTTCATATTTTTGGAATTTATGGTCCACCCACAATGCTATGTAAGACGCAACATTCCATCTCGTAGTTCAGATATCTGAACATATTTGAGGTGCCATCCCGACATCTGTCATTTGCCAGCGGTAAAGAGTGCTTTTTTCTTTGAGATCACTCTCGCACACACATTTATTGTATGCATGTAAATCAAGATGTTTAAGTGAATGCTTCTTTTCCTTAACTTACTGTGAGAAGCTAAATTGTGAAGTTCAGGGTTGAGTTTTTCCTGGACTTTGATGGTCATTGTTTCCTTATACCGAAATGGTATATTGGTATTTGAGTTTCTCAGCAAGTTAGCATGCTGCATACAGCACAGTCTTATGCCGGTACTAGGATTTATTTTGAAACATAGATTCTTACTTGTTTACATTTGTACCATAATGTTTATTTTGCTTGGTATAATGCTAATCCACATGTTTAGGATCACTTCACTTTTCCGGAGTTGCTCATATTCTTCCCCATCGTTTCCTTTTCAGCTGGAAAGCATTTATGAAGAATCAATTATCTCAGACAGAACACAGACATTGAATAATTTTCTACCTATCCTTCGGTCAGGAGAGTGGGCAGACATTGGAGGCAGGCCGGATATGGAGGACACTCATATTTGTATTCCAGACTTGGCTATGAATTTTGGTTGTGCTGCACGCGGTGAGGAAGCTATATCCTTCTATGGCGTAAGTTCTTTAATTTATTCACTTTGTCTGTGAATATAGTGAATGGCTTTGTGATGCCTATCTGAAACCCAGTTCATGTTTTTGGTTTATTTTCGGCAGGTGTTTGATGGACATGGTGGGAAAAGTGCTGCTCAGTTTGCAAGGGACCAATTGCCAAGAGTTATTTTTGAGGATGCTGAGTTCCCTTTGGAACTTGAGAAAGTAGTTACAAGATCTTTCATGGAGGTTGATGCTGCCTTTGCAAAGTCTTGCTCTCTTGAGTCTACACTGTCATCTGGAACAACTGCACTAACTGCAGTCGTACATGGCAGGTAAAACAGTTATGAGTATCATTCTTTGATAACTAGAACAGCATCGGTGTCCATTCTTCGTTTGCTAATTAAATATGGCAGGTCATTGCTAGTAGCTAATGCTGGAGACTGCAGAGCTGTTCTTTCTCGATGTGGACTCGCTATAGAAATGTCCGAAGATCACAGACCTTGCTGTGCAAGCGAAAGGAGAAGAATCGAATCCCTAGGCGGGTACGTAGATGATGGTTATTTGAACGGCCAGTTAGGAGTGACCCGGGCCATAGGCAACTGGCATATCAAGGGCCTCAAAGAGGGCGAAAGAGGCGGACCATTGAGTGCAGAGCCGGAAGTGAGGCTAACGACACTCACAAAAGAAGACGAGTTCGTGATCGTTGGGAGTGATGGAATATGGGATGTCTTCCGAAGCCAGAACGCAGTAGACTTTGCTCGGAGGAGACTCCAAGAGCACAATAACATCAAGATGTGCTGCAAAGATATAGTAAACGAAGCCAAGAAGAGGGGGGCTACTGATAATTTGACAGTAGTAATGGTGTGTTTTCACTCCGAACCACCGCCTCCCGTTGTCGTTCAAAGACCAAGAGTTCGAAGGTGCATTTCTGCAGAAGGCCTCCAGAGCTTGAAATTCCTGCTTCAAGGCTAATCATTTTGGTGGTGCAACTGCAACCCATTGCTTGCAACAGGTATAAGTATATTATTATAATAATAATAATTTGATATTGTGAGAAACTTGTAAATACGACTATTGCCTCCCCATTCTTCCTTTGTAAAGCTTCCATTTCGTTGTCAGACTGGAAGCAAAAAAGGGAATAAAACACAGATATGGATAATTGTTATTCTCATTTCTCTTATTCGGATGCTGTAATACTCGTTTTATTTTATGGATATATTACACTATTCTTGGATGGCAGTGTCTCTAGTTTGTTTCTACAACTATGTTGGCTATACTGTGGATTGCTTCTCATCAGATTTTATTTGCCACCTATATTTGTACAAATATGTACTACAAATGTTATTGCATTCTAATCTCCAAATGAAATGTATGTATGATTCCAACATGACCTACAAATGAAGTGTTTTTGTACATGCTCGACTATGTTCACTCATAACTAAAATACAGTAAGAGCCGCGGTATCGAAAAACATACAGATGTTAACCATCATCACCTAGAAACTATGCTGAGCCACAGCCATCTACCCTCACTCACCTTTCCTTTAATTTCATTTTTGACAACATGAATCAACAAACACCCAGCAATAGAAATCGATATGATAAGCATGAAGAAAACACTGTTCCATCCTCTACTTGAAATATACCCGGCTAGAAGAGGACCAAGAGCAGCGCCTATAGAACCCGTACCATCTATGATTGCTGTAACAGTAGCTAATGCACGGGAATTCCCTCTTATCATGCTCTGAGTACCAAGATCAGCAGCAACCGCTGTTGTTATTAGTGAGTACGGCCCGTTCACAAGTAAGCCCGATGCAAACATTAACGCGATGTTAGTGAACATTGATATGCTTCCCAAGAGGCGGTAAAAGATGAGGGTTGGAATTGATAGCAATAAAAAGAGAAGTGAAGTAACACCACGGGCCTCAATCATGTCAGATAGGTAACCTGCCGAAATTCCACCAAAAACGCCTCCAATATCAAAGATTGTCGAGAGAATCCCAGCAGTTTTATGGGATAGGTGCACTCCAGCAACAGCTGCAATTTTACATGAACAAACACGAGGGTCAATATTTTCAATGTTATTACAGATAAATTGATCATAGCAAGCAAAGCAGAACAATGCAGAACCTTGACCTCATAAGAACAAGTTGTATCATGAGATGATAACTACGTACTCACTTAGCCAGTTTAAGAATTCAAGACTGCACCGGTAATGGAAGTGCGTCTAACTGGGCATTCATAACTTTCAAATACATTCAGAAACCAGTTTGAAAATCATGTTAGAAAACATCAAAGAAGATTTAAGACTGTTCTGGAAGTGGTTGTACAAAAAGCTTAAGACTTAACATCACCGCAAATTATTGCAATAGCTTATCAGCAACAGATTTATAAATGTCAAGGAATGGTCATACACATCTTATTAGCTTCTCACAACTAAAGGAAAATTAGAAATAACTTCTAGAACAAGTCTTGTACATATCCGCGTAGTACTTCAATTGAAGTTTCCAGACAAATGTAAACAATAGCTATTTACATAATCTAAGCATGTTAAAGATGTGTAATGACAAGTAAAAAAAACTACTACACTTCTAACATAAGAGATGGATCAATTACCTGTGTGTCTAATGTAAAAGGGTAACCAATACAAGAATGTGTAAGCTACAAGCTTAGAGAAGAACAAGCAAAATGCAAAAGATGCCACATTTGGCAACCTCCAAGCATCCAAGAAACCTATAGCAACTGAACTCGTTTCCATCATTTCCCCATCTCCTTCCCCACTTGAATCAACCAACGCTACACCCTCAATGTTCACCTCAACATCCTTTCCAGTCATCTCAAATCCGATATTTTCAGGATGCACGACAAGAAATAAGTAAATGAAAACCGCCACAATGATGATCAAAACGCCGGGCAAGAGAAACGACCAACCCCATCCAAAGCCCAAAACAGAGGAAGCTATTACGGAGCCGATAATATTACCCACTGATGTATGTGAATTCCAGACCCCCATGATCAACCCCCTCTTGGACTTACCCGACCAATTTCCCACAACAGCCACCACGCACGGCCACCCTATCGACTGACACAACCCACATAACACCTGAATCAACACAAAAGCGCCAAAAGAATGTAAATCAAGAAAATACCCCAATCCGAATAGTATGACGAAAATGCCGCTTCCCACCATCCCAAAAGTCAAGAAAATCCTCAGATCAATCGTATCACCCAAGTGCCCCGCGAAATACATCCCCGCCGCATAAGCCAGTAGGAACGAGAGATCCAGCTCGCCGAGCCGGTGGGTTCCACGAGGGCCGTCGAATGGGGGCCACCCGGATCGATTTTCAGTGGCTAGGGTTTGGTTAACTGGGGTTGTGAGAACCGCTTTAACTATGCTGGGAGGCTTGCGGGAAGCATGGAAAGAAGCGTACGCGGCGAAGGTAAGGAGGAGAACCAGAGCCTGATGGAATTTACGGGTTCTATCGGAGGCGCCGGGAAACAATTTGAGGCCCGGCGGCGGAGAAGATGTTATGGTCTTGAGTTGCATCATTTGTATTTAAAAAAAAAAAGCGCGATTAACGTTTCTGAACAGAAATTTAGGACCAGATCAAAATGAATAGGGTGGGGTGTTTTTGGTTGATCGACGACTATTTGCCTGCCTAAATCTGTTCTTCATTTGAAAATTCATTCAGTTACAACAATCGGCACCTCTTCATATTAGTTGATGATTTACAATTGATAGCTTTCGTAGAGATTAAGATTTTGCTTTGAATCGTCAAGATATTTATTAGACTTTGCAAATGTTTTATGTAATTGTAAAATTAAGATTATTACATTAATTTGATTTATTAATCTTAAATATGTACCTACTAAATTGGGTAAATATCAAGTTCTATATTTAAATTTTAGAAATCCAGTGTTCATTATTAAAATTAGGACTTTGCAGCTTACCCTTGTGCTTCTATTTACACCAAATCAGTATTAATGATCATCGTCTTGTTACAAACAATTTCCGTTGAGGTACATCTTTACATTACTTTTCTTCTTTTTTGGCATGCTAATTAATACTCCCTCCGTTCCATAGAAAGTGTCTTCTTTCTATGGGACACATAGATTAAGAAACTTGTATTGTGTGGTGTATGTTGTTTGATTATTGAGTTATAATTTTGGTCCACGCATCATTTTTTTTAGAAACATGACACTTTCTATGGGACAACCCAAAAAGGAAAACATGACACTTTCTATTAGACGGATGGAGTAATTATAATTAATAGAGTAGAAGGTGTGACACATAAATCTTTGTGTTAGAGCACAGGGTAAGCTGCAATTACTTGAAGATAAACAATACTCGATAAAGATTTGTAAAGGCTTTCTCAAAGGAAAGTGAGTTCTCTTACCGGCATAATTTGAGCACTTCTTGATTAATTAGTACTCCCTCCGTTTCACTTCATTAGTCCACTTTCTTTTCAGCACGGAGATTAAGAAAGTTGTTTATTGTGTGTAAAGTAGTATAAAGTAGTGGGGTCCATTAGAATATATAAGAGTGTTATTTTAAGTTAAAAAATGAAAGTGAACTAATGGAGTGGAACAGCCCGAAAAGGAATACTGGATTAATGGAGTGAAACGGAGGGAGTATTTAGTTACATAGACCACCCTTAATTTTGTGGTGCTTTGAGCTTGTATATTATTTTATTTGTTAGTAAAATAAAAATGCGAGATTGAGATATATAGAAAGAAGTAATTTATCCATGTAAGCAGTAGCAAATTTGACAAATAATAATATGAAAGTGTACGTAACTTTGAAAGCAGAGTTTTGTACATATGGTATTATAACGTGATGATTCTAACTAGATTAAAGAAAAAAAAAGCGATGATTCTTAGAATTTCAAAATCCGTAAGCCAAAAATTTCAAGAATTATGAAAGACGGATAATAATAATAATAAAACAATTACAGCTTCCCTGGTCAGTTTCTCAGATTTATTATATTACTATAATCTAAAACAAATGATGATTCAAAGAATTTAGTGAGAAAGATCTGCTAGCAGTGTGAGTATTTGAAATGAAAGAATTTAAAGCAACAAATCTTCTCCATTAAGCATTGAATGAAAGTGCACCATAGGCTAGGCAGGCTGCATCAAGAACTCCCCAAATATATAGTCTCCTTGCTCGTAGGCCGTAAAATCGTTAGTCTCGAAGTATGTTTTTATGTCATCAGGAATGCTCCATTCGTAGGGCATTAGTCTCTGTTGGTGTGGAAGGGCAGAGACATGAATGATCATACCTTGCCACGCCTCTATATTTGGATACTCCCCCGCTAAAAACCACTGATTTTTCTGCAACAAATCAACAAAATATAGTTGCATCAGAAAAGAGTTTACACACAAATTCTCACTGCAAACAATAACTAAAACACCTACTTACCTTCTCAATGATCCAATATATTCTTATCTGGACTGTCCACATTACTTGAGAGCAGCCACATCATAATAATGTGCAGCTGCTTCTTCACCTAAACATCATAACCACACAAGAAACGTGATCATCACAAAAAATCTTATGTATCAATGAGCAAGAAAAATTAGACTCCCTCCGTTCCACCCTTTTTATCCCATTTCTTTTGGGCACGATAATTTATGAGAGTTGTTAGTTATGTGTAAGGATGTGGGGTCCTCAAACAAAATATTTGTAATAAGTTGCTATTTTAGGAAATGAGACAAGAATGGTGGGACAGCTCGAAAAGAAAAGTGGGACAACAATGGCAGGACGGAATACTAATCAAGGCTGATTACTCACCCAGATACACTGCATTTGCTATCAACATTCCACCAAATCCAAATCATCCCGGCAAGAAATCAAAAGCAAGAAAATGAGTCCATTTCAACATAAAACGAGAGGAGCAGTGGAAGGATTATATATGCACTGACAAACATAGTCTGCTTTTTGTGTTTGAGCCTCGTTCCAGCAACTCTGGTCCCACAAATGAGCTTCATATCTCCCCGTCCACCGGTGCCTAAACCATTCACATAATGCAATAAGATACAAGCAAATCATCAGCATTTTGATGAAAGTAACTGCTGTGTGAGACTTCAGACCTTGTAACGCCACGATAAACTGAGCAGCATTTAAGTGGGGACCTTGTAACAACAACAAAGAGTAATACAATTACCAATAATTCTCAATGCTCCCTTGATATCCAAGCTTCTAAAGAAGAGTTTGGGTTCGAAAGTGTTCTAAACTCTATGCAATGTCCGAACAGTCTGAGAGCAATCCTGCAAGCCTTTCCTTAAGATTTGGAGAAAGCTTATTGCATAAAACATCTAGTGACTCAACCACACCTTTTCTAAGAAGTGTATGGAAAGCAGCTGATATTCCATGAAATACAATCTCCTTCCTCTCAAGATCATAATTGTCCAATAAAATAAAGAGAAACTCAAGAAGAGAATTTGTAATGTCCATATATTTAGGGACAGAATGCACAATCAACAAAATTGCAGGCTCGATGTTCATAATATTATCTACCTTTTCATTGAAGAAGAGCCAATCATTAAATAAGGCAAGCTTTGAATTTGCTTCAACATAGTTTTTCATACTGGACTTCACACAAAAATGTATCTCCATTTTCCTCAAAGAATTCATCTTTGGAGCATTCAATACCCTGCAGTGATCCGCCAACAACCTCAAAAAGACATATAAAGCTCCAGTTAGGACCAAGGGTTGCTCCTCCAGCAAACAATCCCATTTGCTAGAGAAAAGGCTGACCATTTCGAAACACAGCCACAAATTCTCCTCACAAAAATCCCCACCAACAATTTGCCGCAAAAGGGCCACCAACAAACCATCAAACCCAATTGCTGACACATCAATCAAGTCATGAGCAACCCAAATCAACTGCCTCTTTGCAGAATCAATTAACTTCCCATACACTTCATTTACAATTTTGATAAGAATGCTCGTGAAATACTCGTACCCATCAGTGACAACACCATGTAGATGTTTAATGTGAACTTTGGTGAGGTGGTGCTCACACAGAATTCCGTAAAGAATCGCATTGCTGAGTTGCGAGTATTGCTCGTGATTTGGGATATTCAGGGGGAAGGGGGGTCTAAGTTGAGGTTGAAGAACACAGAAACCGTCCCACAGAGTGATTTCAAACAAGCTCTCCGCCTCATGAGCGCATCTTTCAAGGAGATTTGTACTTTCAACAGGCACGGGATTGGAACTAGTATTTTGAAATGATAATCAAGTTTCTTCATACTTATTTATTTCCTGTTTAAAGTTTAAATATTACAAAGTTGAATCAAGAAGATTTTGCACACAAGATTTTTCACAATTTAACTTAAATTAAATTATTTGCACACAAGAACTTGAATCGTATACTCAACATCATGGATCATTATAGATTTGGTACACGAGAACTTAAATTGAAATCTAGGCTAGCATGAGTGTAAATCGGTTTCTTAGGTATTATATAAATACTCTCCGTCCCTGTAGGTGTCTCCTTTTTTTTGTCAAGAAAGTGTCTCTTTTCAAAAAAGGAATGACTTTAATTATTCTCAAATCAATTCAAAACAATTAATTAATGGGGGGGGGAGAGCCCCCCTTTCCCCCCCAAACCCCCTTTTAAAAAAATTAATTATTATAATATTTTATTTTTTTTTTTTTAAAAAAAAAAAAAACAAACAAGACAGCTCAAGAAGAAGGGGGGGAATTTTTTGGGGGGGGGGGAGTATATTTAGTTAGCTCGCGGCCTCGTGCAAATGAGCCCCTTATTTTAACAATTTAATTTCAATTTTGAACAGTTCTGCTGAGTTTTTGGATGATAACACAACATTGGCACACCTCATTTTCTCACAGCATAAACCCAAATCCCCCAAATTTGGCACAGATTTTCTTTCAGTCTAACTCGCCTAAGGTCATTTCGCACAAAGATTTTGCATATCAATCCAAATTCTAAAACCAAAGTTAAATGCTCAAAAAGTCAATATAATTTTATAAAGCAAAACAACTAAGTTTACCTCCTAAAGACCTCCAACGGGAACGGAAAGTCCCATTTTGCTGTAGAATCTTTGCTCCAAACCAACACCAAACACAAATGCAAAATGCGTATTTACCACTTTTCTCTGTCCAAAAAACTCAAATTTAAGTTTGAACTGTAGCAAACGCAAATTCACTTTTTGCTGAAAATCAACCCTTCCGTTATTATGTATCGCAAAAATAATAAGTTCCCCCCCAAAAAAAAAAGAGGGAGTATAATTTTTCCTAATTCATGTTTAGTTAATTCCAGTAAATAATTAATGTTGGCTTTTAGTCGAAAATAAATTGATGTTAAAGATATTTATAATTTTATGTATTTTTATTAACATACATTTTAATTTTTTAATTTAATAAATGAAGGTTTTAAATTTTAATAGAAAAGAGTTAGAGAAGGAAATGAAATGAAATGGAAAGTATTTTAATTTATTTGTTTTATAACATAGTTTTATTTGTAAATGAGACACTTCAAGACGGTTTTAATGAGATATGGGGAATAATAATAATTTTTATGATTACTATGTGGATTTTTCAATAGCGGCAAAGCAAAGATTTTAGTGTCACTTATATACTCTCTAGTATGTCACACTCCATAATTAATTTTGCTTTGCCGCTATTGAAAAATCCACATAGTAATCACACTCCATAAAGACACTTATATATTACACTCCATATTAATTTTAGTGTCACTTATATACTCCAAAAAGATTTTAGTGTCACTTATATACTCTCTATATTACACTCCATATATAAGTGACACCAAAAATCTTTTGAAAAATCCACATATAATATTACTATATTACACCACAAAGATTTTTCAAAAAGATTTTAGTGTCACTTATATATAATCCAAAAAGATTTTTTTGAATTGGATTTTTAGTGTCACTTATATATAATCCAAAATTTTTTAGTGTCACTTATATATAATCAAAAATTTTAGTGTCACTTATATATAATCAAAAATTTTAGTGTCACTTATATATAATCAAAAATTTTAGTGTCACTAAAAATTTTCCAAAAAGACTTTTTTGAAAAATCTTTTTTGGTGTAATATAGTAATTGGATTTTATATATAAGTGACACTAAATCCACATAGTAGAGAGTGTCACTTATATTACACTCCATAGTAATATAGTAATATTAATTGGATTTTTCAAAAGATTTTAGTGTCACTTATATAATCCAAAAAGATTTTAGTGTCACTTATATAATCCAAAAAAATTTTAGTGTCACTTATATTACACTCCATATTAATTTTAGTGTCACTTATATACTCCAAAAATCCACATAGTAATCACAGTCCATATTACTATGTGTCATAAATCCACATAGTAATCACACTCCATATATACTCCAAAAAGATTTTAGTGTCACTTATATACTCTCTAGTATGTCATAAAAATTAATTAATTTTGATATTGTTATTTAATTAAAATTTATGCTACATGTCAAATATTATGAAATTTACATAAAATGGAGTATAAATGTGAGATACGAAAGTCTACCCGTATTTAGGGTTTCTTCAATACCGGCAGAGGCATGCTCAAATTTGGGTGTGGAAGATTGTAGGGTTTTTCTTGATATCACCACGACACCATGCCTTTTTTGATTTGGTTTACGATTATTAAAGTTGTCGTAAAATAATCTGAAAACACTTTCGTAAGATTTGGAGTCGGTATGAATTCTGTAAATACCTTTCCGAACGTTGCTTCATCTATTCAATTCCTTGGTAAATATTGAACTACGTCTTCTTATCATGCTTCCTTGCTCATTAAAGAATAGAATAATTGATCGAGTATGACATGTGGTCGTCATGTCATGTCTCATATTGTATGTGGTGGATCAATAATTGAGTAAGTCTTGTTATGATATCCGAAAGGGAAGACGAGTAAGGTTACAGTCAAGGGCGGAGCCACTTTACAATTTTATATACTCCATATTCCTCTTTCTTTCTTTTTTAATACATAAAAAATACAAGAAAAAACTGCAAGTAGAATGAATGTAGTGTGTATAGTTGTTGATTCTCTCTGAATCACTGACGGTGGCTCCTGAGTATGTTGGACATTGCGTAGGCAAGAGACATAGCGGGATTAACTCTGATGGTGTTATTGAAGGATCGACAGATGTTCATGTGAGCACGCAGGGCCTCTTCCCTCAATCCTCCCACCTTGCTCGACTCCTCATTCACCGCTCCGAGCACAGCCCGCACACCCATCTACCGTAGAACCGAGCCCTCGTGACACGTACGTAGGCCGCGGTGCAGTCCTCCGACAGGCCGCAGCACTCGCACTCCACCGCGTTCACGTCGGTGGACACCGCAGTTTGCGTCGGAAACCGTAAATCCATGTATCTGAATATGCCTCTCTCGGCTGCAGACTTTTGGACCATGTCCAACGACACCCTCCTACTACTTCTGCTCTTCATCATTATACTATGTTGTACCTAGCAATGTATTATGTATATATATATATAGCTTCTCATTAATTGGTTGTTATTTTAAGATGTGTGATAATTAATGCCCCGACATGACGTGTATTAATTAATGGAGAAGTTGGAGGAAGTTGTTTGGATGAGCTTTAAATTAAATTATATGGTGGTACTGGTAAGTCACAAGTAGCCTAATCCATTCATTTGTGTAGGCTTTAATTTCTTTGCAAGAATTTTCAACTAAATTCATATTTTGGGGCTTCTGAAGACTCACTGCTCTCTTTCAACTTTTTCATGTGAATTCATCTTCCAAGTCTCTCTCTCCGCTGCAGTTACGGAAATTGACATTTCAACCTACTCACAAATTACGGGATTGACTTAATTTTTTTTGTGGACGATCAATGAAATGCTTAATTTTACTAGATTGAGAAAATTGTTTCAATGAGCTTTTATATATATATATAGTCTGATTGATCTTGGTGAGTGAATAGATATGTAGATACAAGTTTTCTTCGTCATCAAATAAAGTTCCCTAGCTACCTAAAATCGGAATTTACCTGTGCTTTCATATCCAGTCTTCAACACTCCATTTATACATGTTTATTTATGACATCTATAAATGTTAGTTCAATAATACAAAAATGAGATAGTTATTGTCTTATTGATACCGATTGGTAAAGCAATTTGGAACACATAGAGAGTACAGATTATGCACTCGCAAACAAAATAATAACAAAAATACCAAATTCAATCAAGAGGGTGTTATTTAGAATATGCCATATAGAATTTTTAATATGCTTCTTCAGATCGATTGACAATCAATTAAAAAATTGAATTATATCCTTCTTTATAAAGTAATTAATTTATACACTCATTTTCTTAAAGGAGTGTAAAATTAAATATTAGTACTATATAATATCGTTTTGATACTACATCGAGCAGAAAAATAGAATGTTAAGATATCTATTATTTATTGAATAAAAACTAATATACACATAATGTTGTTTGGCTAGTCATGCATGTGATAGTTATGGATCTTTATGCTTTGATATGAACGAAATACTAAGTTTACAAATAAAGACCGAGAACTGGCAGTATATTTTTATATGCATATCGTAAGTTGGTTTACAATTACAATATCTAAATTTCCAATGTTGCACCAATTCCTACTCCCCAATAATAACTGCAGCATTAAGTGGTCTTTTATTGCCTGATGAAATGTACATGTGAAAAAAAATCTCAAGGGTGATAATGTCAATTATTATTGTGCAAACTTTGTTTCTTAAAAAAAATATATTCTTTAATGTTTTCCTTTACAAGTTTTATTAATTGTAGATTTCGACAAAATGTATGAAAATATTATTCTTTTCGTCTCACTTTATTAGTCCGATTCTCCTTTTCAAGTTGTTCTACTTTCCTTTTTAACTTAATAATATTCTTTTGGATCCCACTACTTTACACATAACAAATAAATTTCTTAATTTTTGTGCCCAAAAGAAATTTAACTAATGAAATAAAACGGAGAGAGTATTTATTTTTCGCTAATTAGTACCTAAAGAAATATTTAAAGACCCAAGTCAAGTTGGGCTTGAAAAAAAAAGTGAGATTGTCTTCACTAGTTATCTCTTCAAGTTAGGGCCATTCAACTTCATACTCTGTTGAGGTAGATGGTGAATTATTGCATTTTGAATTCATGTTGTGATAGTAGATAACGAATGTCTATAGAGTATGGGTTATATATTCATAGTAGTGTGAATTTGGTAGATTAAGATGTGTAGTAATTATAGTATAGTATGAGAATTGTATATTTGTTAATGGAATTGGCAAAGGTATCCCCATTGCCAAAAACATTTACTAAGAAAAGCCAACATTTCCCAAAGAGCCGGCAAATCCACGCGTTTACTTGTAACCAACCATTTGTTCAACTCTCAAGTCGAATTATGAATCGTTTAGAAAATAAATATCCTGGTAAATTGCCGTAATTTTTGATTTCATTATTCCCTGATTCCAATTCCTCCCAACTCGACACACGTACGTATGCTGTTGTAGCCTCTATAATTAATTCTGTATTCCGAAAAGAAACCGTCAAAATATTAGTATCCCCATTTAGTCAACAATTATTAGTTCCCTAAGTAGCCACGGACAAGTTTCTCTTTTCCCCAAGGGAGACATATATTACTACATATATATATATATAACTTCCAATAGAACACACGTTCCTTCCAAGACTTGGTATTAATTCTGATATTTGATCATGGCCAGCCCTCAAGAAACATACGACGACACCGCGGCGGCTGCCAGCGGATGCGGCTGTTTCCAACGGTTCTGCTTGGGGCGGGGAAAATACGAGGGCCACATCTATCTTCTTCTTCACAAGGGAGGCGGCGCCCCCCAAAAGGAGCCATGGTTCGTAGCGAAGATCAAGAAACTTAAGGAGTCATCGGAGATGGTGGCTGGGCCTAAATGGAAGAATATGATCAGAAAGATGGGCAGAATTCGCAATTTAAGGAAACAGAATAAGACCGCCGAGCATTTTCAGTATTCGCCGGAAAGTTATGCCCTCAACTTTGCCGACTCCGATCATGAAGACGGCGGCGAGTTGTTGCGAAGTTTCTCGATGAGGTTCGCACCCGGTTTTTTCATCAATGATCAGCAAACAAGGCCGGTTTTGTGATTGTCGTTAATCATATACTACTATATCTTTATGGCGATTTTTTAATGTTATTAATGCCTGATATTGTTTTATTGTCAATTCATAAAAGAAAATCATCAATAATAGTAATTTGTACGTGATATCCGATCATAGACCCTTTTTCGTTGTATTTAATAAGTACATACCATATACATCAATATAGTTTCATATGTGAAGATTTGTATCGATTAAAATATAACATAATATATGGATGTCATAGTGGTAGAAGTGTTTAGCTTGTGTCTGAGGGTTACAAGTTTGAAATCCACCTACACTTTGCACAAGAGCGATTACTCAGGCGAGCCGGTTTCAAATTTTTAGAGGGCCTAAAACAAGATATTATAATAAATGGCAAATTGGCAAAAATAGTTTTCAAACTTCGCGTTTTTGCGAATTTTGTCCTCAAATTTCTTTTTTTTTTTTTCGTTTTTTTGACCCTCAACTCCTTGTTTTTGCGATTTTAGTCCTACCGTTAGATTTTCCGTTAATTTAACCGTTAATTCAATTTTTTTTAAAAAAAATAAAAAATCAAAAGGGCAAAATCGGAATTTTTATTTGCACGGACCAAAATTGCAAATAAAAAATGATTTGGGACCTATTTAGCAAAATAAAACTGTTTAAGGATTGATTTCACAAATTTTAGACAAATAAGCTAATTGCTTCGTATCGACGAGATTTTGCATTAAATTTTCGATTTTTCATATAATTTTATTGTTTCGTATCAAATATAAGCTAACGAAAATTTCGTACCAATATAAACAACATTTAATTCGAAATGCAAAATATAAATTGTGAATTAATCATTAAAAAACAAAGTTATTATCACCCAAAAATTTTACTTCAAAATAACCATTTAGCGCATAATATTTACTTCAAAATAACTTGAATACGAGGAGAATTGCGAATCCGCAATTGATGCACTCGCTGACGAATTGCGAAGGAGGCCGACAACGAAGAACATTCCCTGGAGCTCGTAGCGGAAGAGGAAGTGGGAGACGAATCCACCGAAGCTGATGAACATGGGGACGAGGTAGATCCATGCGAGGAAATGAGCGAGCTGATCATCGCGCTGGTAGCGGACGTGAGTTATGGTTACGGCCTTCAATGGTAAAATTACGAATTAAATGAAAAATTACGAATTAAATGTTTTTTATAACATATTATTCATCGTAAAATACGAACTGACACATATTTTCCTCGTATTCATGTTATTTTGAAGTAAATATTATGCTCTAAATTGTTATTTTGAAGTAAAAAAAATTGGGTGATAATAGCTTTATTTTTTAATGGTTAAATTCACAGTAATATTTTGAATTTCGAATTAAATGTTGTTTATATTGGTACGAAGTCTTCGTTAGCTTATATTTGATACGAAGCAATAAAGTTATATGAAAAATCGAAAATTTAATGCAAAATCTCGTCGATACGAAACAATTAGCTTATTTGTCTAAAACTTGTGAAATCAGTCCTTAAACTATTTAATTTTGCTAAATAGGTCCCAAATAATTTTTCATTTGCAATTTTGGTCCATCTAAATAAAAATTCCGATTTTGCCCTTTTAATTTTTTATTTTTTAAAATTAAAATTGAATTACCGTTAAAATTGACGGAAAATCTAACGGTAGGACTAAAATCGCAAAAACAAGGAGTTAAGGGTCAAAAAAACAAAAAAAAAATTATTTGAGGACAAAATTCGCAAAAACGCGAAGTTTGAGGACTATTTTTGCCAATTTGCCTAAATTTTTAGTTGTATGAAATAAATAGTTCTGACTTGATGGAAAAATTTGTTATGTTTGTTATATTCATCCGGATTCGAATCTTGAATTAAGTATAAAATTTCATCAAATTTTAGAAGAAGTTTGGTCTTTAAGGACCTCACTTTTAATGATAGCCTAAAAATTAAATAGTACTTCCTCCGTCCCGTTTGAAACGACCCGTTTCAAATGGGCACGGGAATTAAGAAAGTTGAAGATAAAATATGAGAGATGAGTAGATAATAAAGTAAGAGAGAGAAGATGAGTGTGATAGCGAGAAAGTAGATAATAAAGTATGAGAGGGAAAATGATTAATATAATGAGAGTAGATAAAGTAGGTGAGAGAAATGATAAAATATGAGAAAGTTATTTCATTTTTAGAAAACGAATCGTTTCAAATAGAACGTCCCGAAAAGGAAAACAAGTTATTTCAAATGGGACGGAGGGAGTAATTCTCAATTGCTATTTGATTAAGGGGGTGTTTGGGATAGCTGAAGCTTATCGATAAGTGCTGAAAGTTGTTGAAAAGGCGAAAGTGGTGAAAGTAGGCAAAGTTGTTGATTTTGATAATTTGTAATTGTTTGCAAAAAGTGCTGAAAGTCAAAAATTAATATTTGAAAAAATTAATAAAGTGATATCTTATAAAATGAAAATGTTATTTATTTCTCACTTATTAAACAAATTTAGAATTTTTACACAAATAAAATTTAAGATTTATTTCCACTCATATATAATAGTATTTTAATAAAAAAATATTAAAATTAAAATTAGAAAAAATTAAGAATAATTAATATTATTAATTAAAATCAAGAATGAAAAATATTATAAATTATAATATAATGTATTAATTAAAAATAATTATAAAATTATAATATAATGTATTAATTAAATATGATAAAATTATAAAAGCTTTATAAGCTTATCGAAACTTAATTGTCCGATACCGAAACTTTCGAAAATTCTCTATCTCGAGGCCAAATAGCTTTCAATAAGATGTATAAGTTTGGATTTCCCAAACACCAATCTCATTTCCGAGACAGTACTTTCGAATTGTAAAAGTTCGCTTCAAACTAAGCTTATCCCAAACACCCCCTTAGAGCAACTTAAAAAAGCTTTTCAAAAAAAGTCTTGAAAAATTGCTTGAAAGCAATTTATTTGAAAATCGGTTAGTGTTTGGAAATAAGTGCTTTGAAAGCTCTTGAAAGTGGGGAAAATAGTGTTTGGAAATATTACTGATAGAAGTAGCTTATTGTTACTTTTTTAATAGAAATGTCTGTTTTGTCCTCGGTGTTACTTAATTAATATTTATAATAAATAATAAAATTCACAAATAATTATTATTTAATATTTATTTTTTGCTTACAATTTCAATCTAATACTACAAAATACTAAATTAGTAAAATATATTCTCACAAAGTAGGGTTAGGAAGGTTAATTTTTGGAATTAAATAAAATTAGTAAGGGTAATTTCGTCCGAAAAATACGTAAGCTATAAGCTAAAAGCTCGAAGCTGGGGTGAAGCAGCTTCGACAGATTCTCTAAAATCGACCCCATTTTAGATAATCTCAGCTTTAAGCCGGGACTTCCAAACACTACGACACAAGCTTAAAGCTGAAGCCGCTCCTATTATTCAATGCTTACTTTGGCAGTCGCTGGTGCTACTTTTATGTATACAAAATTAACTCGTACGTAGCACAAGAAATTTGCTAGCAATCGCCGTATGATATGTAAAATAAAAGTTGCCATAAGGTATATAAAAAAAAGTTGAGGCTAGAGTTTCTTGTAAAACAAAACTATCCATTATATGTCCCCTTGGAATGGCATAACGGTTAATATGGGTAGCCTGTGACCGGAATGAAGGTTATGGGTCCAAAATCACTAAGACCGTTATGTGTCACCTATGGATAGCCTAAAGTGATTGGAACTTCTCTGTTATTTGCAGATTAGAAGTACAAGAGCGGGGTTTACCAGTTCGCAGTTCGCACTTCGGTAGCAGTATAAAATAATTCAATAGCAATGGCCCCAAGATACAACTGACTTCTATAACTTGAGAAGTTTGTACAACAAACAAAAATTTCGTCGAGCTAATCGAGACTCAGGACTTCATAGAATAACAAAGAGTAGAATAGGAATGTGATTCGAATAACCTTTCATCGTGTCAGGCCTAAAAATCAGAATTTCATACAAAAGCCAATATGCAGAACAGATGAAAAACCTCAATCTACCATATAAGTTTAGAACTATTAATATTGTTAACAGACAAGCTAGAACAAACTTCTTTTCTCATATCATCCTTAACTAATCCGACCATATGTGTAGGTTTTTGTAACCGTAAGTTGCTCGAACATCGATATAGGAGATACTAGTAGCTTACTTCTTGCGCTTGCTTTTCTGAGAAGACGAAGACGAAGAAGAAGGGTTGCTGTGCCAGTTCCTTTTCCTTTGGTTGATAAACCAATTATTGATCTGTTTCAGCTGCAACCCAGTTTCCTGCACTAGTCTTGCCTTATCTTCCTCCTATAGCAACATATTGCACAACACTCAGAAGAAGAAATTGTTTCATACTTCATAAGCTTACAGTGCTAATCAGTAACCACTTACTGTGGGATAAGGCCACTTGGAATGTGACTGCCACCAAGCTTTCAACATGGAAGTAGTATCACCGGGTAGTTTTCCCGCCCTTCTCTTTCTTAATATTTCTTCTCTGATGTCGAAAATCTTCTCCTTATAGCCCTATAAAGAAGAAGTGAGTTAAGAGAAGAGAAGAGATGATGGTAAAGTAGCAATATTGTTGAGGCCAATGAATGGCCTTTCAAGTTTCACCTGCTTGAGCTCGTGTTTAAGTTCTTGTTTCACGCGTTCCATTAGGGATCTCTCACTTTCAGTAGGCATGCCAAATCCCATGCTATCTTGTCCATCCATGTTCTCTTCAAACAAGTTCATTTCACTGTCTGCCTGCTCCTCATCATCATCCGACATGGTTGCTCCTGTACCTTCCCCCGGTGCTACCCCTGTTGAGCAATTACTCAAAAAGAGTCATTATATGTATAGAGCCTCTGGGAGCAGGAGTCTAACATGTACGAACCTGTCAAGCTTTGCAGCGATTGCTCGAGCTCCCAACAAGCCATGACTGCTTCCATTGCATGGACCCGAACATGTTGTTGAAGTTGTTCTTTAAAAGAGGACAGCAACAGAACATAATTTGTCTGCAACAAAGGAAACAAAAAAACAGAGGGAAGAAAAGAGTGAATGTCTTGGACTAGTGAGCTTGTCTGTATAAAATAAACATGTGTCAAAATGCAAAATCACCAAACATATCAAAACCTCAACAAATCAAAATGTCTATAAGATAATATTTGCTATTCTGAACCCTGCATGTTTAACAAACTGATGCACATAACATACTTGCATCCACATCGGTTGTAATGTTTTGAGGCTCTACAAATGGGGCTTTGTAATAATGATTTCAAACACTAAATAAACACCTCTCTAGTTCTACCCAAGAGAAATGTCCGTTTATGAATTAATTTCTAAATCCCAACAACATATGCTGAAGCTTTAAGTCCAGCTCATGTATAGTTGGGAGTTTCTGATACACACCATTTGAAGAAGAAAGAAACTTGAAGAACCACGCAGGAGGCAAGGAGTTGGTGGAACTACATCAAGAAAGAGATTCTCCAAAACACTAAACTATGGAGTTTCAATTATTAGTTGACTGCAGACAAAATGATTCCTCTTTTGATGCGACAACCAGATATTCCTTACATCTCCCTCCGTCCCATTGGGAGCGTCTTGTTTCCAATGGGTACGGATGTTAAGAAAATTATAATGTGTGGTGTATATTGTTTGACTTTTGGATAATTAAATCTTGTCGACATATTCTTGCCTTTTTTAGAAACAAGACGCTTCCAATGGGACGCCCAAAATGGAAAACAAGATGCTTCCAGTGAGACGGAGGGAGTATAACTGAACAACAACCATATTCCTACAAGAATAACGAACGGCAAGAACCAAGCGGCCATGGATGAGTCCTTATCTTCCATCCTCCTCTACCAACTCATTTACTCATTTATATTTAAATCCCTCTATACAGTCAACGATGTCTGAACTGAGAGTATAGTTTCACAATAGCATGCGTAATTGTTCTTCAACATAAGGACGACCTAGTAGTTCTAATGCTATGCAATTTATCAGAATCTTAGTTAATTAATTATTTTGAGCATTTCAAGCTCAGAAATATTTAATAGGGTAAAAACGTTGAAAATTGAAGCATAATAACAACCACACCATCATTGAAAAAAGGAACAACTCCATTCAAACAGAGAAGAGATAACAACTCCATCATTAACAATACAGACTAACAACTAGACTTCTTCAATTAATAACCGCGTCTCCATTTGCCCGAAGAGTTACTCAATATATGAGGGTTATAACAAAGATTCAAAGTGGCCGACAAAAAACTTTCAATTTTTGCAACAGTACGTCATAAATTTCCATGTGAAACCCATAAATTTGTCGTGAAATTTTCATCAAAATACAAGGAAAAATTGGTAGAAAATTAGAAATATTCAGCAAACCGAATTCCCCCCAAAATCCGACGGCCCAGAAAATAAAAAAGAAAAAGAAATACACGATAACGAAGATGGGAAAAAAGGAGAGAATTTAGAGAGAGGTAAATGAAGGCCCGTACCATGAAGTGGTCGAGGTCTTTGTCATCAAGGGGGTGTTGAACAGAGTACTTGGCCACAACCTGGTGCGACTGAGCGAGCTGGGCGTCAATCTTGGGCAGCTGGTCCACGGGCGTGGCGATGCGGAGGCAGGTGACGTGCGCCGACAGAAGCTGCTCGTAGAGTGGGTGGTTGAGGATATCCGCTTTCAAAGACTCCTTCTCATCAGTACTGTTGTTGTCCGGGTGGGAAGGTTGACTTTGGGTGGGGAGCCACTGGTGGTGGAGGCTGGAGGCGTTGAGCCACGTGCTGGAGGGGGGCGGTTTTTCGTCGGGGGAGGCCTGATGATCGGGGAGGATAGACCGGAACACGGAGGAGGAGTGGTGATCGGAGTAGCGGGGGAGGTGGAGGGGAACTTCTTGAGAGAGATCGTCGTGAAAAGCCATGTATCCAATCGGCCGGCAAAATCTATTTGCAGAGCTGCGGCGTTGATATAGGGAGGAGGGTAGGGAAGGTGAGGATTGCCGTTCTCACTACAAGCATGCTCCTTCAAACTAACACCCCTTCAGTTTAAGTGTTTTATTTATAGACACACATATTTACAAAATCCGGATTGTGTTATATACACATATATTAAAAGCTTTATACTTGATGTATTTATAAATAACTTACAAAAATATGAAATAAAATATTATTTAATATTATAGAAAAGTAATCTCTCCAAAGTCCAAAGGATTTCAGTGTCTAGCTTATGAGGAGAAAGCGAAAAACTTTGCTTATTTATTTATTTAGCAACAATATGATCATTTATTATAAGAGAATATCAATATGGATAATTGTAGGTAGAAGCGGAGCGGTTTGTATGTATTACTTTTGTATACTCTTGTGTATACCACACCATAAGGGTATTGACATGTGACATTTCTCATTAAATCAAGTGGGACATATTTAACACATGTCAATACCCTTGTGGTGTGGTACACGAGGGTAAATCGAGTGTATACCCTTGTGATGTGGTACACACAAACTTTTGTGAGGTACAAGTCGATAACATTACCAGATTAAAAATTAGGATATAAATTTATAATTTTAAAAGTATAAATCATGTGATTTCGATTGAAATAAAATTTGTAATTTCAAATGAACCATAGCAAATTTCCAAATTATATAAAAAAATCTCAAATTTTACAAAATTTATAGTGGTGATAAGATCCGTGCACACGTCCTCTAGATCTAACCTTGAATGTTGGATTTTCATGGGAGAACAAATAATTTCATTTTTTATGTATGGGAGAAATAATAGTCTACTACCCCAGTAAACTCTAGTTAATACATGCATTTACTTTTAGTCATGAATTAATTTTGAAAAATCTAAATTGAACCAAACACAATCACATACGGAGTGTGTAACGATGCCGTTGTGGGGTTTTCGGGGGCGGATTGAAGCGGAGGATAATCAAAACAAATGCTACGTCGATGGCTGGAAAAATATTTCTTTTTCTTTTTATTTTTCTTTCCAATCCAATTGATGGTGGAATTACTTTATTGGAGTTTTTTAATCAGATACTATTTCAATTACATTGGTGGAATGAGACAAAAATGTGGATGATTGATTTAATAATGATAGGGGATTATTTAATAATTTATATAGTTGTGTTGGTGGAAAGAAGAAATAATAAGCGTGAAGTTTGGGAAATGACTAGTGATTGACATTGGGGTATAAGCTTTGATACTATGGCTAAGGTAGCTGAAGCTTATCGATAAGTGCTGAAAGTTGTTGGAAGCTGCTGAAAGCAGCTGAAAGCTGTTGATTTTGATAATTTGAAAGTGTGTTGCAAAAAGTGTTGAAAATCAAAAATTAATATTTGAAAGTATTAATAAAGTGATATCTTATAAAATAAAAATATTATTTATTTCTCATTTATTAAACAAATTTAGAATTTTTATACAAATAAAATTTAAAACTTATTTCCACTCATATAAAATGGTAGTATTTTAATAAAAAAAATATTAAAATAAAAATTAGAAAAAAATTAAGTATAATTAATATTATTAATTAAAATCAAGAATAAAAAAATTATAAATTATATTAATTAAACAAATATTTACTTATTCTTTGTTAAATGACAAATAAAAATTATACATATAAATAAGAAATATCGATCATTAATTAAAAAAAATAGTTATAAAATTATAATATAATGTATTAATTAAAAATATTAAAAATTATAAAAGCTATAAGCTATCAGCTTTAGCTGTCTAATACCAGCTTACAAAAATTCTCTATCTTGGACCTAAATAGCTTTCAGCAGCTCTATAAGCTGAATTTCCTAAACACCGAATTCATTTCCTGAAACAATTGAAAGCTATAAGCTAATTCAGATAAGCTATTGCAAACACCACTGAGTATTTGGACTTTTCACCATTTTCTGATTGGCGTTGCTTTTCTAGTCCAACAGTATTAATGACAGACACCCAATATTCCACCCTTTTTCAATTAATTTGAAAATTAGGCCTAAAATAATTAAATGAACGACCTCTCTCGTAAGAGAAATAAAACATGATCACAACAAGCTTTGACGGATTCGGACTTGGTGCCGCCTCCTAAATTATTAATCTCAACTTTATAGTATGCTTTTTTAAAATATATTTTGCTTTTCTATTCTCAATAATATAAATTACGATCCTCAATTTATATTTCTAGATCCGTCCTAACAACATGGATAGTAATAGTGTTAATCCCATCTTGTGTCTTTGGCGGGAGACTTCGAGCTACTATGAATAAACTTATTTTTTCTTTATATTTTAAAGATAATTGTACAAAATATTTAAAACCTTGTATGTAGGATTTGGAAATGTCTGATGGAAGTCGGCATGAGTCTATGATAAGATGTAGTATGAAAAATCTGCAATTTTCATTGAGAGAAGTGACAAAATATAGTCAATTCGTCCCATAATTCTAGTTTTAAAATTTTCGACACGATATTTTAGGAGAGTTATTTGTAGTATGTAAAAATATTTGTAATAATTTATTATTATAAAAAATAGAACAAGAATTACAGAACAATTATAAAAGAAAGCGGAATAAGAATTGTAGGACGGAGTGGAATGAAAACTTTTAATTTTTAAAAAGTACTCCTAAAAAACTAGAATTATGTACAATTTGGGGACAAGTATTATAATGTAGTAATAACAACAATACATTTGCATGCCGAGGAAAACATGCTATTAAATTTGAAATCAAATTAGTTTAGACTGTATCATCTTCATTTTCCCTTGAATTTAATTAAAAGAATGTAATCCATTAAATTAGCAGGACGATTGGGAGGAAAGGAACAGTGCGTCAGACATTTGATTGGGGTCGGCTCACTTTATCAGAACCTAGAGAGAGAAGAGAGGGAGACGGACAGAACAGGGAGACATTGACAATATGTCCGTACTAGTTCCACGCGTCACTCTCTGCTTTCATGGACCACAAACAACCCGGGGACCGCATGAAAGCACGCGCCAACCCAAATTGGATAGATATAATAACAACAATAAATCCAACTGCGTTTCTCATCCTCCAATATCTAAACTCTGAGCTCTGTTGCGGCGGAGGCGCCGGCACTGGGCGAGGAATGTCGGGCCCACTGACACTGCGGAGGTGGTGGGTGATTGATCATATATGTACGTAGCTTGGTTGGGTTGGTCCCCACTCTATTAATAATACAAGTAGTAGTTGTGCGACTGGTGGCTGCGGGCCGCCCCCATCTTCTTTTCTCTTTCAAAACTTCTTATAAAGTTGTACATTTGATTCCACCATAAAAAGAAAAAAAATGAATCTGAACGTAAAAAATGGAAGTACAATTAATTTTGGATAGAAATCGACCCTTTTTTATTTAAAATATTTTTCCCACCGTCCCCCCTAAATTTCTCTTTTCTTTTCGTAACAGAAATAAAAAAGTGGTTTAATTATGTATTAATTGTATTAAGAAATAAAAATAATTTTCAAGAAGTGGTAATAGGAAGAAGTAATAATTCATCCAAATTGTTACAAGATATAGTTGAGGCAATCGAATTTTTCTTTTTTGCTCTTTTTTTCATGTTGTAATTAAAAAAATAATTTAAGTTTTCAAAAATTTAAAAACCATAAATTTATAAGTTCGAAGCGGAACATAATCGTACGTGTGAGAGATGAATTTTTGAAAAGAAAGTATTAGAATGTGAATGTGAATATTGAGTAAAGAGGGGTCCATTTCATTTTAGATTTAAAAGTTAATTTTTGTTATTTTAGAAAATAAGATAGTCATAGCAGGTTGATTCGATTAGGAAAATAGAACAATGATAGCAGGACATCCTGT
Source organism: Lavandula angustifolia (assembly GCA_028984105.1). Classification (NCBI taxonomy): domain Eukaryota; kingdom Viridiplantae; phylum Streptophyta; class Magnoliopsida; order Lamiales; family Lamiaceae; genus Lavandula; species Lavandula angustifolia. Next base: position 6,357,284 of record CM054826.1, on the reverse strand, counting down.
AGGAAGTATTGTACATTAGATTACATTATTATAAATATTATGTAATAGGAAAGATGAAAAAAATAGGCAAATGGAACTCAAATCTCAAGTGGTTAGGAGCATTAATTTTCATCAGTTTTTAATTTACCCGACAAAATGACCCCTTAGTTATATTGCTCGCTACCCCACATCCACGTGTCTATGTTCAGATTGTAGGGGACTTAATAAATAAACACTAATTGACAAATGTACCACTTCTGTGTATGTGTATAGATAGTTGGTCTAGAGTTGATTTAGTGTTCAATTTTTATTAAGATTGTAAAATTAATAATATTTAATAAATAAACACTAATTGTAATTAATAAATTAGACCAAATTGACAATTATAGTTATATATATATGTTCAAGTGATGAAAGCTAAATGATGTGATTCGAACAAGACAATTAGGTAGCAACATTGCCCCCCGTCTCATGCTTTTGGTGACAAGTTTTTTTTTTTTTTGACGAGGAACCCGCAACCGCTACCTTTGGTGACAAGTCTTGGATATACATATAATCATCTTCATGATGATTAAGAAGATAATTCCACCTCAATAAAATAAAATAAATCAGGTTAAAATTGAATCAAAAGGCGATTTATAATATTAAAGGCTTAACGTTGTACGTGCAAAATTTATAAATAATAGTACTATATATTAAGATATTAATTGTTGTAGAAATACACACGTAGGAAATTGTAAAATCTAGAAAGTTCAAATCCTTGCCAAATTGCAGTCCAATAAGCCTCATAAATGTGGTAGGCCTAACGGTATATGCAGTTGATCCAAATGTTCAACGAGCCCACATAACTGGAGGCTACCCAAATTGAGTAAAACGATTCGTAAATTAATAATCTTGGATCGTGAGTAATATATTGATAATTTTAGATAAATTTACAGTGTGAGAAATTAGACGTAAAATTAAAAATTAAACGAAAAATTAAAAATTAGACAGATTCATACGCGTCTCGTTAAATAGTTCATATATTTATCAGTTCATCGAAACCGGCCAGTTTATATTGACGTCTCTATCTACAGTCTACTGTAACTTACAAAATATATTTTTGTGTATATTATATTATTATACACTACAACATAAATTTTAAAAAATCAAAATCATAATACCCAACCATGCATGACTTCTCATCTATATGTAAAAAATATCCAGAAATTACTCATGATTAATTTAATATGAGTAAATGTGACTCTTCAATAACTTTTTATTACATTGAAATTAAAAAAAGAGAGTTAGATATGAAATATACTCACATTGAAAACTGAAGATAACAAATCAAAGAACAATATATTCATGTACCATAATATAGTATTCATACTTGTAGATTTAAGAATTATTAATTTATAAAATTGATAGAAATAATGTACTACTTGTTGAAAGAATTCTCAAATTATTATTTTATTATCCTTCCCATTCTTCATTTTTCGGACTAGAAAAAACTCAAAGTTGTTATAAGTGCTCACTAGATAATTATACTACTACTAATAATAATACGGTTACGCTCATCGATCACGCTATTCATTAAAGAATTTGTTCTGGTAAGAGAGATGACTGTTGTTTGACTGTACAATGATATACCCCTTCCTTATTCTCATCCGGATTTATCCATACATTATCAAGTCTACGAGTTTACTTTAGGTACTGGATAACTTCCGAAGAATTTCAAACTTTCAAATATTCCATTCTCAATATAATGTTGTATTAAGAATTATACTAAAATGTTCTCTAGGAGGACTTAGTAGTTAAGGTGCTTAGCTTGTGACTGAAGGTTATGAGTTTTAATTTCTCCAATATCGATATGTGTGGTTCTACTATCTGTGCATCAAAAGTAATTTTTACATATTACTTATCATTAAAAAAAACTACATAACAATCCAAATATATATGTACTAAAATAATTAGTTGAATATATTCTCAATTGCTACCGAATGTCCCGTTTGTAGAAAATAAATTAAATAGCAATACAAAATATTCCCAACACGCAATTTCGTCGTTTATATTTCTAAGTCAAGTTCCTTGTTTGGTTACGCGTAATAGTTCAGAATAATATTAATAAATGTCATGTCCGAATCTTAAATAATCATAGTTTAGTAACATTAATATCCACCAACAATAAACATATAGTAATAGTAGTATTATTTGCCGTGGGCTACAAACATCAAAGGCTAATATATATTCTCTCTCTGACTCTGTCTCTCACTCTCTCTCTTAATAGGTCAATAGTATATGTTTATATGAAACTTAGAGAGGAATTCTCGTAATATATGATGATTGACTCGTCCGCACCAATCTTTTCCTGTACTTTCCTTTCACCCCAAGAAACATACATTACAGCAACTCACCTTCATTCTCGTCTACATAACAGCACTTCCAAGTGTCTCCTCATTAACACTTGGTTTCGTCGGTAAAAATGGAAGCAGCGGCCCCTTGTTCAGGTGTTTATAATGAAGAACAGTACGAGTACGCCTCATCCGCAGTTGTTGATCAGATGCCTCCCGGGTTCAGATTTCATCCCGCCGACTGGGAGATCATAATTTACTATCTCCTCAACAAGGTCATCGATAGATTGTTTCGAGCAGTGGCTATTGGGGAGATGGATCTCAACAAGTGTGAACCTTGGGACTTAATACCTCGTAATATTTCTCTTAAATTCTTTAATTTTTTCATTCTTGAATTGTGGTTAATTAATTTGTTGGTATTGATGGTGCAGAGAAGGCGAAGATGGGGGAAAAGGAATGGTTCTTCTTTTTCGAGAAGGAAAGCAAGTACCCATCAGGCATGAGAACAAATAGAGCTACACCATCGGGATACTGGAAGGCAACTGGGAAAGACAAGGAGATATACAAGGAGAAGAAGCTCCTCGTAGGAATGAAGAAGACTCTTGTTTTCTACAAGGGAAGAGCCCCTAAGGGAGAGAAAACTAATTGGGTTATACATGAATATAGACTCCAAGGGGAATTTACTGCTTACAACCTCTCCGCTGATGCAAAGGTATATATACACACTTTATGAGTATGGCTTGCATTCGGTTCTTACCATAAAGACCGACCAGAATCTTGGTTTGTTGATTAATTACTCCAGGAAAAGTGGGTTGTCTGCAAAGTCTTCCACAAGAAAACAAGTCCAAATGTGGAACTTTCTAGAATCGACTCCTTTAATGTGGATCGTTATCTATTGGATAGTCCTACAACACTGCCACCACTGATAGACGATTCGGCTTGCAATGAAAAACCTAATTCATGTGATGGAGATGATTTCAAACCACCTATTTGCCCCTCAACAAAGATAAACAAGTCTCAAGAACTGCAGCAGCATTATTCACAAAACAATCTCAATCCAGTAGTGTTTCCTTATCACTCACCATCCCTAACTTACCAGCATCTAGATGGGCTAATGAACTTCCCCATCCAAGGAGCTGACAATTGTCCAAATTCAGGAAATGTAGCACCTGAGGAGCCAATTTCGTTTAGCAACTCAGCAATCTGCAATGAGATAAATGGTGGGAAAGAGAGTGAAGGAAAGAAGCCATGTGATGAGGGTCAATGCTTCAGCCCCACTATATCAGATCTGGATTCCTTATGGAGCTACTGAATTGTAGAATTAATAAGACAGACGATGCATAATGTATGGTTAACAAGGGCCAATGTGCTTAGTTATTTGTAAAATTGGTTTTACAAGAGAAGTTTGTGCAATTCTCTTGATGTTAATTAGTTTATATATAGATGACCGTGATTTGGTGGTTTAATTTACAACATGGTGAGTTGGATTTTTTTTCAGTTGCTAAGCCTAGTGATCCATTTAGTTATGTTCTTATCAACTGATTTGAATTGGTAACTACATAAATTCTAGTTAGCATTGGTAGTAATGCTAATTGTATACCACAATGATGCCAAATATAATATATACACGCGCTAAATCAAGTTAGCAGTATTATATAATATCTCATCAGTCACCGACAAAATGTGGTGTAGTTGAAATTTCCACTTATGGGTAATAATATATCTGATGAGCATAATAATATATCTAATCTCATCGTTCAAATATAATTGAACTTAATGAATTCAAATTAATATTTTAATTATTTAAATAAATATATGTTTTGAGAAGAAATTTAACTTCAAAGTAATTTCAAGAAAAGAATCGGAATTGACAATATTTTACTATACTTTCAGTTTTTTTAACTTTCAAGTATATTGACTTGATAGATGCATTAGTTAAAGATCCAGGTTAGCTACTCATCAAATCATACATGCGTTTAGAATACGGAGTTAGCGCAGTTTCTTGAATTTATTTTGTTTACATTTATAATAATTATTAAATTAAATAATGCTAGATGTATTTCTTGACCTAACATTGTACGATAGCAGTTTTGGATATTGTAATTTAATACCCGAACGTAATTTCTCACCAGTTAACAACAATCCTACTGAAGAAATACAAGTATGAAAAATTGTCACTCATATGATAATGTTGAGTTTGGTGGACGACTAGTTACAATAGGAAACAAGCACACTTAGTATACGAAATAAGAGAAAATAAGTGGAAGAAAGAGCATTAGGAAGTTGAACCAACTCAATCTTCTTCCCAACAACCAAAGAAAGCTAGTGTCTACATAAACCCCAAACTCCATGCATCATCCAACAAACTGAACATCATATCAATTCAAGAAAAGTCTTCCTTGCTATTTCCACCTCTAAAGAGAATGGCATTTCATAGCCACCATTCCTTCTTCTTGTTATTGCTCATTACTCTCTCATCCCTAACATGCAACAAGGCGCGCCACCTCCTTGAGACGCCTGTGCCTGAGGTTCCCAAGCCCGAAATTCCAACACTACCAAAGCTTGAGATCCCGACTTTGCCTAAACCCGAGATTCCAACATTACCAAAGCCTGAGGTTCCCAAACCCGAAATTCCATCATTGCCTAAGCCGGAAGTTCCTACACTACCAAAGCCTGAGCTCCCGACCGTGCCTAAGCGCGAAATTCCTACACTACCAAAGCCTGAGCTCCCGAATGTGCCTAAGCCCGAAGTTCCTACACTACCAAAGCCTGAGCTCCCGACTTTGCCTAAGCCTGAGGTTCCAATAGTGCCAAAGCCCGAGATCCCAACTGTGCCTAAACCGGAGCTTCCAACATTGCCAAAAGCAGAGGCCCCATCTTTGACTAAGCCAACACTAGAAAAGGCTGAGCAGCCAAAACCAGAGCTGCCAAAGGTTGAGATACCGGAATTGCCAAAACCGGAGCTGCCAAAGGTTGAGATACCAGAATTGCCAAAACCACAGCTTCCGGAACTGCCAAAGCCCGAGATGCCAGAACTACCAAAACCCGAGTTGCCAACTATGCCAAAGTTCCCAGAGCTACCTAAACCCACTTTGCCAGAAGGACCTAAATCTCCTTGAATCAGGTTTTGGAGATTGAATATGCAGAGGATGATGCTTGCTCTTGAGTGATTGATATCTATATATACAGTTGTTGTGGTTGTCTGCTTTTCTTACTGTTATCAGCTATTTTCATTGAGATTGTATTTCCATAGTGTTTGTATTACTTATCACTGTATCATTTAATGCATATCATCCATAGTTGTTTGAGACGTGCACAATCAAAATAGTTGTTTCAGAGATAATCTACTCCACTCTCCCAGCTTTCTATCAGCTACTTTAAATTGAAAGCAATGAAATTCTCTAACACCAATGGTAAGTAACTGTTATGTAAACTAATTGCGAACGTACTGATACTGACAGGGGAAGGAGTAAAACATACAAATAAACATTTATTAGTACATTAAAAAGAGACTTCACTTTAATAATCAACTCTAAATTTAGGATATTTATGTTTCATAGTTTACGTTGATGATTAATTTATCTTTTTGTAGACTAGCATATTTATGTATAGTTTTTCAAACTGAAAGCAATTTGCACTCCATTCACAAACTGAAGTATATTTGCGCACAATAAACAATTATGAGCCTCAAGGAAGTACAAGCAGAGAGAGAGAGAGAGAGAGAGAGAGAGAGAGAGAATTGAGTCAGGGAAGAGTTGGGGAGAGGGTAGGGTTTGGAACCTTGATGATTCCACAATCACTTATGTAGAGCGTCTTAAGAGGCCTGTTCCATATTGCACGAGCAGTTTTGGCTCTTCCATCTCCTATAAACTCTGCAAAATCGTTGTACTGTCTGATTCTTTCACCTGGTTTATAAATCGGTATCGAAGCTATACTTGTTACAACATCCAATCCTGCACACATCATTACCAGTTTAATCCAATTCAACAAGCACTACGCAATCTCATCTTAACTTCCTGAGACAAACTCGCTTAAAAGGCTTGTAACTCTGACCACTCGACTTTACAAATTAAGCTACAATTAATAAGTGATTCATATATTCAACCACAATTGCAGATTTTAAGAAAACTCACCTTCAACCACCGATCCGAACACAATATTCTTGCTGTCAAGCTGCGGACAAGGGCCCGGCCCCGTAGTGATCAAGAATTCAACGTTATGGTAATTCGGGCTGAGCTTCAAATCGTCATCATCATCGTTTTCTGACAAGCATAACGAAATCAAACCGGGCCTCGAGTGCTCCAGCAAGAAGGCCTTCGATTCGACAGTCTCGGTGTTTCTAATCAGCTCCACCGGCGGCTTAACCTCCCCTTTGTCGCGGCGGCCCTGCCGCCCCGCCATGAAGAACTGTCCCGGGAATATTTTCTGGATCAAAGTGCCTTTGTATGTTGATCCCGAAGAGCCATTGCACATGGATTTGAAATTGGCCACGGTGATCGGAACGGTGTTGCCGTAGAGGCCGAGTACGACTCGGCCGAGTGGTTCGGACTCGGCGCAGAGGGAGAGGTCGTTCTCGCCGAGGGTGCGGTTTTGGAAGTAAGAGGGGCAGAAGCTGAAATCTAGGAATACTCTGTCGGTGATGGTGGTGTCCGGAACGGCGGCGGCGGCGGAGGAGGTGAGGGGGAGGGGGAGGGTGGTGGACAGAAAGAGGAGGGAGCGGCGGTTCAGGGGGGGAATGCTGTTGTGGCGGCGGTGGTGGGGAGTTGCGATGGGGTTGGGAGGGAGACAGAAAGTGGAGGAGCAGCTCATGGCGAGTGGTTTCGCATGGCGGGGACGGCGGAGTTGGGAGGTGAAGGAAATGGTTTGCTTATGTGGGATGTTTGGATGCCACACAAATTAGATTGATTGTGGGGCAGACGTAATTTTGGTGATCTATTTTGTAGATAATTAGAAGATACTTGATAAACAATAAAAAATAATTTAAATGTAATAATATTTTTTTATTTATTTATTTATTTATTTATTTATGTTGTTATTATTATTATTAACGAAAATGGGAAAAAGGAAAGAAAAAAAAAGTACTTGTGTTTATTTCAAACTAAATGAAATTGGTTGGGTTCGTATTTTTATAGAAGATATTTTGTATTCTACCTATCCTCAATTACATAAACATCCATTGACTATTCTACCTATCCTCAACACATTGTTCTCCTCATGATTTCTTTGAAAGAGACCACCGGAATATTCGACTGACAAAGAACACTTGTACCACGGCTTATTCACCATTGCAACTTTCCTACGATGAAAACATGCACCATTTTCCGCCTTGTGAAGCGCACAGCTGCAGTTTCTGTGGTACGGCCTTCGCTCTTTTTCGGCTTCGTAAGACGAAATGGCGCTCCCTTGGAAGGATCGGAGAAACACATCCTCGGCAATGCTGTTCATCTCCTACTCTCTCTCTCTTAGCTCTCTCTTAGCTCTCGTTCTGATGTTGAAACGTGACAGGAAGCAACATCTACATGTACATATTGAATGGAAGAAAATAATTCAAGGTCAACTTAATTCTAGTTCCGACGAATACACCAATTTTAAATTGGAAGCTTCCAGAATTATAATCAAAGGATGTTATGTTCGGTATGATTTCTGACAAAGTAGAAGCCCAATTGGTTTTCTGGTCTTGCTTCAATCACGGCCTTGAAAAGATTGTTGACTCTTTTGGCCTCTTCAACTATAATTAATTAATTAATTCTCACAGTTATGTCCAAAAACAATAAGTTGGAATTGCATAAAAACAAAATTGCCAAGTATAAGAATCAATTAATCGGCATGTGACGCAGTGGAGTGAAGGGTAGACCATATCACATGAGAAGGAAGGTGCATTGCATGTGGCCGCCCAATCGTTGTAGTAAGTTTCTTTTGTTTAGTGTAAGTAAAGTTGAGATTCGTAAATTGTAGTAATAAATGCCCTTGAAATTGCTTCAGGTATAATCTAATTATTACTGAATATCAAAGTTAAGACTAATGTAAGTGCAAACCTACCGACCCCATTCTATTATATATATACATGAAATCATTTATGATCGTGGATATTTGATTATATTTATTTTATTAAAGTGTCAAATTCTTGCAAAAGTGAAGTGATGTATCATAAAATGGCGCTGGCCATAGCTATCAATATCGTGCGCGTCGACACTACTTTTCCAATTACTGATCTGTATTAGTTGGGTTCTTAGCTGGAAAAAATGCCAAGATGACAAATCAATTAATTACAAATCTACAACATTGAACTGAATAATAAAGACAGAAATAATATTAGTATCCGGTATTATTGAAGGATTAGAAAAATACAGAACTAATTTGTCAGGAGCTTAATTAGAGCAATAACCAAAAACCCACAAATCAAACAATTCAATGAATTCCTCCTCCTAAAGGTAAATGTTGACAATCGGGCCAATTTCCCCAATTAAGTCCCCAAAAATGTCGAAAAAGAAGAATAGACTCGAATTTCAAGACAAACTGAAACCTAAATCGACCTCTTCACCATCCTCCTTCCACAATACCAAGTGTGAATTCGTTCTCGTAATGGATCCCTTTCCGAATGTGGGGGAGGATTGACACGGCGTGGCGGCGCCGCTGGTCGTCGACGACAAAGAGCTCTCGCTCCACGTCCTCCGGATCGGATAGGAGACCTTGTTGTATGCAGAGGAGTGGGTGCAATCGCCGCGCTCCTTGTGGAGAGCGCACTTGCAATTCTTATGATAGGGCCGCCGCCGGATGCTCATGTCCTTTCCGGAGATGCAGCCTTGAAATATGCCCAGTCCGTCTCCGCCTGCACCCGTCGACATACCGCTCGTCTTCTCTAACAAACAGTCGAGGCTGTTGTGATCTGAAGATGAAGCCGCGCGTTTTGTGTGAAACAAATGCCGTGGGTTGAATGAAAACTATTTCTCGATTTATTATATATACACATATATAATAAATAAATAAATATATAAATAGTTAAAGTATTAAAAGAGCAGTAATTAGGCGTCGTTGTTGTTGTTAACTATCATGGGCCTGACCTTAACATCTGTACAGCTGCTGGTTCGTGTTTGTGGGGCGGGCCCGACTTCCATCAAACTGGACTTTCCAAGTATTTTAGGGGGCGTTTGGTTCGACAAAGGGAAAGGAAAGGAAAGGAAAAGTTTTTGAATGATTACCCTTTTGCAATCCTGTTTGGTTCGGACCAAAGAAAGGGAATCGATTCCCTTTCCTTTACATTTTGACTGTTTGGTACATACATAGGGAATCAATTTTTATTTTTATTTTTTTAGTACTTAAATAATTGAAAGTATACTATAGTACAAAAAATAGCTTAAAAAAAACCAAAACTTTCAAATACAATTGAACTTCATTAAAAAACAAGTCATTATATATAGTCATTACAATTCATGAAAAAAAAACCAATACAAGATATAAAAATCAAATTCTATGGCCTTCAGCGCGCCAATTGTTGAACATAGTTTAAGCCAATGAATTTCTGAAATTGGTCCAAGGGTCTGTTGTATCAATAGAAGTCAAATATTCAACTTCATTGTCGTCCTCATCGACACCATCATCATCCGAATTCTCATCATCGGATATGTCATCAAAAACATTGCAACCACATCCTATACACCTATTTTTCTTGTGATGAGCTATTGTATACAAAAACATTGCAACAATCTCCTTTATAGTCATGTTTCTAGTCTCACTTAACTCACCAACATCTCAACTCACCAACATCTCTTAGCATATCACATAGCTTATCAAAAGCATATCGATTCATACGAAGATGATTTCTACACAAAACATCACTTTCTCTTATCAATCTATTTATGTTGAACATTCTCAATTTGCTTTTAAGATGCCCATTCAACAATACTTTTGGTGTATTATACAACGTTTTCCTCATCGCATACCATGTCAACATCAAAATTACATTGATAATCATACATATTATCCATTGATGTTCCATTTGCCTTCTTCTTCTCAAGGAAATACCAAAACGAGCCATTTCTATATGGAAAAAAAAAGCAAAAGAAACAAGATTACACAATTACACAATTAAAGGTCCCTGCAAATACTACACAATCCAAATACATAAAAAACTGCATAAAAATCGGCTGCCCATCACCACATAGAACTGGAAATTACACAATTCCACATAGAACAGGCCTATGGCTTTTACCATCAGATTTTTCAATTAAAAAGGCAACAACCACTTGATCAAACAAACCCCTTAGCCTCAGCTTACAAGAATCAAAACTGCATTTCTCTAAAAGGGAACCTTAAATTCTTTACATCTCCTCCACCACCACCTCTCAATTTAATCCATTCTCCCATTAACACCTCTAAATCCAACACTTTTCTGGTTCCTTTTCTCCTATCGGTGTACATAAAAACTGCATATGGCTGGGCCTCTCCTAAATCGATCCAATCTTATACAGTAATTATCATTATGAGGGTCTTTTAGTTTTATGCGATTTCGCTGTCTCGGATTCTGAATTCTGGAAATCGGATAGGGTCAAGATATTAATTCAAGATACGAAGAAGAGCGAGACGGTGGAAGGAAAGGAAGTAGACTAGGGATTGAAAAATGGGAGAAAATGGTTTAGCAGTAAAGGGGGAAAGAAGAAGGGTTTAGCATGAAGGAAAAGAAGGGGTTTTTCTGGGTTTGGAATCGGAGCAAGGAAACAGAAGAGAGAGAAGGAATCGTACCTGTCGAAGGCAACGGTGGCGGCGGCGATGGACTTCTCCGGAGAAGGAATCGTAACTGTTCTTTGTTTTTTTTCTTTTGTGAAGAAGATGGGGTAGAAAAGAAAAGAAAGAAAAATAAGAAAGAAAGAATGAGTGGGGAAACGAAATAACGAGGAATCCTAATCCCAGGGGTGTGGGGAGGGTTTCAAAAAGTGTGTTTTGAGGGAATTCAATTCCCCTAATTTGGGTAATCGGATTCCCTTAAAACGCGAACCAAACACTAAATAACGGAAGAAAGGGAATCGATTCCGTTTCCCTTTCCTGATTACCCCCAACTAAACGCCCCTTACAGTTAACAGATAACTTACAGCCAAGATGGAGAACAATATATTTTGTAGAGGTAAATTGACATGAATGATCCTTAATTATACTTTCTCTATACCATTTATATTGATATTCTTGTTGTAAGAAAAAGAAGATGAGTGAGATACTAAAAGAGTGGATGATAAAATAGGAGTGAAAAATGATAAAATATGAGAGAACGTAATAATTTCTTTTCTTTTTTTGGAAAAGTGATCAATTTAAACACGACATTCCGAAAAGGAAAAAAAAGTTATTTCAAATGGGATGGAAGGAGTATTAATTTGGATGAATTGATTCCCAATTTTTACCATTTTTTAGTTAATTGATTCTCAAACTATACTAATTTGGATGAATTAATTATTCCATTAAATTTTCCCATTGGTTTGCATATAGTCAATGAACATTTTAAAATAATATAAGAGCTTATTTGGAAAACTTTTTATGGACCAATTTGTACAACTACGTACTAAAAATTTGTTTTAAAAATGATAAAATAAATATAAATTTATATAAAACAATTAAATAAAAATTTAAAAAATGGACTAAATTATTAATTAATATAATGCCTTCGTGTTTAATTATAATACACTGCATTCTAGTTATAAATACATATCAATTTACTAGAAAACTAATTAAATGTAAGTATGAGTTGTATTGTTGACATTGTACAAGTTTAGCAAAACGTCTGCTAAACTTCAAACCTACTAGCTAAAGTCGGCCCAAAGCAATCAAATGCCATGAAGAAATGACAATTCTTTTCTTCTGGGTTTGTTTCTTAATTTACCATGCTGCTTTTTAGGTGAGCTATCTGTACTACTGATCCTGAGAAATCAGAAACTTCTAGAAATAGAAATGTAGTGAATCTGACAGGCTCTTGATTCCTCAATTTTATAGAAGTAAACAACATTTCTTGCTGTTTATGTTATATTGGCGTTTAAATTTGCCAAAGTGAAACCACACCACATCAAGGAACTTTAATCTTGCTCTGGCAGCCCACCTAGATATAAATTGCAAAGCGTTTTTTTAAACTAAGTTCGGGGACATATGAGAGTGAGTTAGGGGTCGGACTTCAGATCACGAAAGAATTGGGTAAACATATTTTTTTTTTCTTAAATTGTGTGTAAAATCAGATTTCGGCATGATTTCAAAATGACGGCTGCATCCAAGTCTCCCCTTTGGCCTTTGTATCCGTCTTTGATGTGAATTGTCAAAATAACATCTCTAAAGTACTAATTTTGAGCTTTTGTAATTTCCATTACATTATTGATTATCCACAAACCACGGATAAGAATCATTTTTGGAGAAATTACATAAGGCACAAATCAAAAACCAATAACATCATTGCGAACAATATTATGATGGATTTATTGATTCATTATTGTATGACCCCATAAGAACTCAACAAAACTACTCCAAACTTTGAATTTGTTTAAGGTTTCGATTGTGCTTTTACAAGGTTATTTGGCTTTGAATTCTAATGTTGTTTATATTATAATTGAATCACTTAGCCTTTTATTTTATTACAATTGAATCGTGATCTTTACATGATACAATGATACAATCCAATAGTATATAAAGTTAATCTTAATCCGTTCATAGTTGAGATAAATAAATAGTCATCTTCTGAAGATTAGTGCTTTCCAAATATGAAATACATTGTCGATAGTTTCAATATATATATATATAGCTCCTGAAAACTGATAAACCTTTTTTGTATTGAAATTACACGACCAAAAAAAAAAAAAAAAAGTGATAGTTGCCCTCAATTTTCGTATAAATCCAAATCTCTTGCATATATTTTCTTAAATTATTATTTCATATATAGATTTTGCAACTTAATTCTTACTTTTAAAATAATTTATATAGAAGCTTCTGATACAATACCAAATTAATCACGTAAAATTAAAATCCGACATTCAACTGAAAATAAAGTATCTCGCGTGACAATACATGCAACAATAATATATGCAAACATATATTTTGAAGGAACTATAAAAGATGGTGATAAATACACGAGATCAATGTGATCTAAATTAGATCACTACTATATACTTTGTGAGGAGCTTGGATTAATAACCAAAACCCCAAATCAAACAATTCCAATCACCTAAATCCAATGAACCGCTCACCTAAATGCAGATGTAAATCTCACAATTTGACCAATTTTTCCCCGATTAAGTCCCCATAAATGAACAAAAAAAAAGTAGAAGAATATTATGACGAACCCAAACCTAATTGACCTCTTCATCCTCCTCCTTGCACCAGACCAAATGGCGCGGCGTGGTGGCGCCGGTGGTCGTCGACGACAAAGAGCTCTCGCTCCACATCCTCCGAATCGGATATGAGACCTTGTTGTATGGAGAGGAGTGGGTGCAATCGCCGCGCTCCTTGTGGAGAGCGCACTTGCAATTCTTATGATAGGGCCGCCGCCGGATGCTCATGTCCCTGCCGGGGATGTACCCTTGAAATATGCCCAGACCATCGCCGGCTGCACCCGCAGACATATCGAGCCGTCGACCGATCGATTAGTACTTGTCCTAATTATAGTTAAACATTATAAGTGTCTTCTGTTTATAGTTAAACATTATAAGTGTCGTAATTAGGCGTCCTAGTTGTTATGCTCCTCAACACGTGTATCCATATCTCTCTCTTACCAGTACAGATTATTTACCGACAATATTTCACAACAATTTGAAGAAGACAGTATTATTTTGTAAGACTATGAACCCTAACTTTTTTACTACTAGGAAAAGTCGTTACAGTTTTCAAAATATAGCAGTAGAATTTAACAAACCAATCCTATTTAATGTGCTTTCATTTGTTGTATGACGAACGAGTTTCTAATCTACCCTTCAAAATTCACTTTCATGTTTGTTTATAAGCAAATCAAAGTTCTTAAGGAATAATGATTAAGAAGAAAATAGATTATTTAGTTCCATTTGAAAGAACTTAAGTTGATAGGAATAGCTTATAAAAATAAATCAAAAATAGAAAAATAAAAATTACTCCAATTAATGGGTGAGAAAGGTGAAGTAAATATGTAGTTAATGATCCATTATAAATTAATTTTAGCTGAAGTAGATGTGTAAGTAATGATCGATTCCAAAGCATCCGTTGCTTGCATTATTTCAATGCATATTGTAATTACTAGTTGGATTAGTGTTGAAGTTGCAGTATCATTTCATATTATGGGCTGCATATATAATTTGTAATTGATTAATTAAGCGTAACTTTTATACGACCTTAAAATATTCCCGTCCCCATAACCATATTATCATGAAAATAGCTTTATCTTTTTCTTTAATGAAATGAAAAATTGCGGCTTCCCAGGAAGAGAGGGAAGTAAAATGCGGTGTACGAAAGCACTTACACTTATAAGTATAGGTTAGTATTTATTTGCCTTCTTTATAATCGATCTATGCCAGCCTATCAACTGACCAACAACTTATCTTCAGCTTCTGTAACCACATTCAAACTCCTACACTATCATGTAACTAAAAAACATTACATTGTTGATTATCCACAAAACAATCATTGAAATGAAGGAGAAAATACATCAGTAATCAAATCAAAAACCAATAACAACATTCCTGACAATGTTATGATGGGTTGATTGATTCATTATTGGATGAACTCATCGCCTAAGACATCAATAAAGACTTTCCTATACCATCTAAGAACTCAACAAAATTATTCTTGCCTGTCCAACTTCTTTAGAATGAAACAAGGAACAGGAGAAAAAGAAAAACAAGGCAGATGTCTAACCGGAAGGCGCAATCTAATCGAGTTTCACGGACGAGAACAAGTAATGCACGAACCAGAAGGAGGAAAGGAAGCCAACCGTACCAGTTGCAAGCATAATAGCAAGAGCCATGAAGAGTGAATAGCCAAGGTAGAGTGTGGCTGAGACCGGTCCACTCAAGCTCTTGAGGTCGAATATCAAGTAATTGACAGAGTAAAAGAAGATGTATATAGCAACAGACGCCGAAGAGAAGAAGGATTTCCACCACCATCTCCAGTCCTCCACACAAAGATGCATATAAGTCAGAACAAGAGACACCTCCGCACAAACCACAACCAAAAGCATCAGTACAACAAAGAGGAACCCGAAAACATAGTATACCCGGCCCATCCAAAGGCTCGACATTATGAACAAGAGCTCAATGAAAAGTGTTCCAAAAGGAAGGGTACCAGCTCCAAGAACCAGTAGCCAAGAAGGGTACTGCTGAGGTGGGATTTCTCGCGGGATTTGATTGGTTCGGACTGGATATTCAATGTGAGGGGCTTTTGCACCAAAGTAGCCACCAATGAGGGTAAGGGGGACTGAGATACAGAACCACAACATAATAAGTACCACAAACAGTATGAAAGGAATAGCTCCTGTGCTACGGCTACCCCATAGTAAGAAGTTCAAAATGGTGAAGATAAGGAAGGAGATTCCTGGGAAGAAACAAGCAACTTTCCATGAGACTGAAACCCATCCCTTATGATCTCCAACAAAGATAGTCCTCCACATACGGACAGCAACATAACCGGCTGCAATTCCAAGAATCATATAGAAGAACAACATTCCGGTTATGAGTGTGCCTCGAGAAGCAGGGGACATGAACCCGAGGGCAGCAAACAAGATTGTCACAACTGCCATCCCAAGAATCTGAACTCCATCTCCAACCATCACACATAGAAGTGATGGATTAGTCGGTGCACGAAAGGCATCAGCCACAACAAGTTTCCATCCAGACATCTCCTCACTCATTTGGGCTTGAGCTTCCTTATCTAGTTCCTCATATCGTGTAAGATCCCGCCTGATAGTCCTCAGAAAGATCACAAATACAATTCCCGCCAAGAAAGTTATTACCATGAGAGAGTTGAGAATTGAGAACCAATGCACTTTAGCCCCCTCCATCTTCAGATATGCATCCCACCTTGATGGCCACTTGATATCCCTCTCCACAAATGAGACATCATATGTAAAAGCTATTGCCTCATTCTCCTTAATAGCCATGGCTAGTGTACCCGGATCACACCTAATAGAAGATGGATACTTCTCATACATTTTCAATTTCTTTAAGTTGTCAGCATTGTGCTGGAAGCTACAAGGCACCACCTCAAAACCAACAACCATGTAACCGGGAGGGTCGGATCCCTCATTCCCGATTGTTGAGATCACCTCAACTCCATCACCAGTCCCGATAACACGAGCCACATTAGTCTCCTCATACTTATGAACCAGAACTGTGAGCTTAAGGTGGTTGAACACATAGTATGCATCCTGCACCTTGACACCAACAGGATAACCCGTCCACCTCAACATGAAATCGCCCTTCTTAGTTAACCGAATTGCGGGCAGGTTGTCTAGTATCACATTCACCTGGTACATCTCATCAATCCTCTTCTTCATAAGCTTAAACTCATGGGCTAACAAAGGCTTAGTTTGGCACAGAAATATATCTGTCTCATTTGTGTACATCTTAAACCTATAAGGAGAATTCTCTATCCTATCCCCCATAAGGAGCTCGCCTAGATTTTCAGCACTATCTTTAATACCCTCTTTGGGCTGACAGAATGGCAAACTGTAATAGCTGAAGGGGATTTCAGTGTCAATTGAAGTAAGAGAATTCACCTTCATATTCAAATAATCCCCAATGCCATAGTTGTGAGGGTAACTACCGGGGAGATAAAACCCATCTCCTAATTCAAGAAATGCTACCAAACTAAGCATTGCCCATATCTTCAATTTGTGAAAAGACTCCATCTTTCTCTAGTTTCTAGGCAGATTAGGATGACCCCGATCAAGAAATCAACGATTAACACCAAGAGAAATAATTATCACACCTGATTTCAGTTCTATGAGATCTATTAACTAAATGTTCATGTTTCTGTCAAATTAATCTAGGAGAAGAATTAATGTACCGTGGGGAAATGCATTATATTAAATGGTTTTTGATGGATGAATCATGAACGTATAACGTCGTACAAACTCCAAAAATCTAACCTTTATTTTGATTCTCCCCGTGAAAGGATATCAACAGTGGCAGATTTGGGAATTGCACTATGGAAGGGAGAGGAGGGGGAAGAGAAGGAGTGAACACGACGGAAATGCAACTGCATATCTTTATCTATTTTTAGCTTTGGTGGATGCAGTTATGGGGAAATTCTTGGTATTGTATAGGAAGTACACGAGGTGGTTGTTGATGATCGGCCATAATCCATATTCATTACATATATTTATGTTCCATGCATTTTTATCATTCATTATTAGAAAAGTTCGCGTGTTCCTTTTGTAGAGAATGTTAGTTTTAGTTATTGTATGACAAAATACAAACTCAAAACCTAATTAGGAAAAGAAAACGTAAATTAGATCTAATTATAAATAAACTAACACTTCTACTGTTGAGATTTGATTCGATTATGTAAGAAAATTAAAAGAAAAGAAATAAGAAAGATGTGATTGATACATGTAGACACAAAGAGTGCATGCAGGTGGGCCGTTTCAAAAATCAATTTATTTTAAAATTTTACATAGGACTTTTCAAAAAAAGTAATGTTTTGTCACTGTAAAACTGTATATCCACACATCAGAATTAGTCTGCTTTCAGCAGACTAAAAGATGGGGGGGTGGGGAGGGGGGGGGGTGGAGGGGGTTTGCCCTTTTAGCCAAGTAGGTTAAAACAAGAGTCCGGCGGCGAAATGCCCATTTGGGCAAAGACAAACACATTTATACCCAAATCTTATATTTAACTACACTATATACCCAAAAAGATGAAAATACCCCTAAGTGGGATGGTCCGATCACGGTGGACAGAAGGCCCGATCAGGGTCCGACCGGTCGGACACGTCCGACCAAGGCCCGAAGTGGGGGGTGATCGGCCATGGCCGATCATGTATTAAAGTGGGGGGGGGATCATGTATAAAGGGGGGGGTGATCGGTCATGGCCGATCATGTATTTAGGTGGGCCGATCATGATCGGTCATGTCCGATCGATCGGACACACGACATGGTCCGATCGCGGTTCGATCAGGGTCTGACACTTTTAGGTGAGAGAAATGAAAAAGTTGGGGTATTTTAGTAAATTTGGGTATATAGTGGATAGTTTTTATAAAGTTGGGTAATTTTGTATTTGATATAGTGTAGATGGGTATATTGATATATTAACACTTAAAACAAATACAACTATAACCCTCTATTATAATAAAATACAAATTTAGCCAAAAGATTCCTTGTCAGAAGTTGTGGAGACATCTCCCAATTAGGTCAGGTGGGTGGTAGGAGTTTGTGCCGGCATATGGAAGGCATATGGAGAAGTGGTATTATTGCCTAATACCCATTTTCGTATAACAAAAATAAAAAATACTCAATCTTTATATTTACTACACAAAATACCCAACTTTACTTACATTACCCTTACTTTTTCAAAAAGTTGACTGACACCAATCATTTTCAAGTGTTTTTACTGAATTCGAGACGAATTAATTGAAGAAACAAACAAAAAAACACATGAATTCGAAACCAATTAATTCGAAATTTAAATCCCGCTCAAGTTCCGCTCACTTAAATTCAAATCCCGCTCGAAAATAAGGCTGCAAACACCCGAATCCCGCTCGAACGAGAGGCGAATCCCGCTCGAGCACAAGCCGAATCCCGCTCGTGGGACAACAAGTCCCGCTCGGCAGAATCCCGCGACAGCAAATCCCGCTCGACCGCCGTACAATCCCGCTCGCCGCCATCGTGCTCCGCCATGTCGCCGAATCCCGTTCTGCAGACAGAAAATCCCGCTCGACGAGCATGATTCTCCTCGAGCGGGATTCTCCTCCATCTAATCCTGCTCGTCTCCTCCACTTTTCTCATTCACCTCTGAAAATCTCTCATCTCCGTCACCGAATCCCGCTCGAGAATACAATTTCGTAGTTGAATTCAACTCAAAACACAAGAATGGCCTACCAGGTTAGTCCCGCTCTAATTCTATAGTCCCGCTTGAATTTTATCCGTTAATTTGGCGGGAATCTTAATTATTTCATGTTCTTGTTTTTTTGATAATTTTTCAAATTTGAGCATGAATTTTGTTTAATTATTCGAATTTGAGAATGAATTATGTTGAATTGGAGCATGATTTTATCATTTTATGTTGAATGAATTTTTCGTAGCATGAATTTTTGAGTTTCGTAGCATGAGATTATTCGAATTATTCGTAGCATGAATTTTATCATTTCTGAATTTTTGGAGTATGATTTTATGGATTTTCCGGTCGAAAAAATATCGAAAAATCGTTCGGCCGAGCGGGATTTGCTCGGCCGAACGATTTTTTTAATTGTTATATTGTATCGTTGCAGCCCGTTTTTAAACGAATTGATCTTCTCGATGCGACTCCGAGGATAGACATAGAGTTTTACCCGAAGATATTTGATATAATTAAAAAAAATTTAGAGTTTTGGAGGACGGTTCTTTAGAAATCGAATTTAGGAATGAGTTTTCGGTAGCTTTTTGGATTGGAGGGTGGGTAGGAATGCAGCAAGGGCCCTCCATATGTTAATGTGTCATGAGATTGAAGCGGCCGAAGATGATTCGGCTATTTGGTTTTCCGTGTCCGGGACGACTACCCGCTTTTCTTGTTTCGATTATGCCCTTGTCACGGGTTTAAAGTTTGGATCCAGCAATTTTGATCCGCATGTTCAGCAAGATCCCAGTTCCTCGACTGTGTACAAACAGTTAAATAATTGTACACCAATAACGGGGAGAGATTTGTTGTCAAAGTTCGAGAATGGAAAGTTGAGATTGGACGAGTTGGGCTATTTGAAGGTGGCTCATGTTCTAGCCTTAATTTACTTTTTTCTCGGTTATAGCGACACGAAAATAGTCGACACGTGGATTTGGGTATTAGTGGATGATCTACGTGCATTTGACCGATTCCCGTGGGGCTCCTACACTTACGGTGCGTTGAAGCACTATTGTAGTTTTGTTCCGACAACGGCGGAACAGGCGTCCAAGAAATATCATTTTTATGGACCCGTTTGGGCACTCCAGGTGTGTTTAATGATATGATTTTATTAATTTAATTATTAGAATTATTCATATATATCATGTACTAATCAATATTGATTTCCATTCATTGTAGATTTGGTCCTACGAGGCTATTCCAGATTTTGGAGCGATTTGTGCTGAGAGGTTGTCTACAACCGAATTTCCTCGTTGGAAGAATTGGTTCTTCGGTGGAGGACAACCAAAGAAGCTTAACATTTTCTGGCATCGTCAGGTAAAAATATTAAATTTAAAGTTGATTTTGTTTAATTTTATTGGCAGTTTGTTCTTTCTAATGGTAATTTTATTTAATGTAATTGCAGTTTGTTGTCCGAGATGGTCTCACACCATCCGATGCGGAGACACAAACTTATTATTAGCAGAGTGTCATTAGCGAAGATCGACTCCATGTGTCCTATATTACGGTTGAGAATCCATTACATCCGACGATCATAGGGGACCATGTGGTACGAGAGCTATACAGATTCGGACAGCAGACACAGCGTCCGACTAGTTCTAGAGGAACCGGACAGAGACAACGCCGTTCCACTGAAGGTGGTAAACGGGTCCGAACGGAGACTGGAGAGAGGGAGCCCGATCAACAACATATCTTCACCGTCGAAGACGTCCGTACAGTCATTAGGGAGGAAAACTAAACCTTGCAGCTGAAATTGCAACAGGAGCACCGGAACTTGCGACAAGAAATAGTTCACGATGTGAAGATACTATTTAGGTCGGTGTTTGGTCGATCTAAGAGCCGAGGATTGGGTACTGCGTCCTCTCACGCGGGTGGTAACCGTACACCACACGGTCTTGTTAGAAGTGAATCGGTGTCGATGAGACACCGTCGTGACCGAGATGAGGAGCTAGCCGCCCTAGTGTACCGGCCCGAGGTTATGGATCTGGATGACGAATCGGATAATGAGGTGGAGCAGCCGATGATTCCACCGATGCAGGGTCGACACAGTGTATACGAGCGTGGATGTTATGCTCTGGAGTCGGTGAGGAGCATGTTTGACTATGTCGACCCTGTTTACGGAGATTGTCCGCCTCGTCAGAGCTGGTCCTACGGTGCACAACCCATGCACCCACTTCCTTTCGACGGTGGAAATTGACGTCAGTATTATCCTTCTATTCAGGAGCAGCCTTCAGCACACCGCCCCGAGGTTGGTGCATCGTCTGCGAACCCGGTACGGGTCGAGCCAACCTTGGAGGACGACCATAATTGGCTGGATGATTTTTCTGTTGATACAGTGTATCAGGTACCGTATAATTAATGGCGGCAACACGACCATTGAGGCCACATCTTCCGGCACCCGCCAATTACGCATGGGTGCTACCGAATATAGTGTTCCGGCATAAATCATCCTCCAATTCTCAATCTTGTATGCATCCGACACGAAATCTAGTAGATTTAGTCCGGTAACCCTATAGATAAAAATTCTGTTAATACACAAGTCCGGAACAACCCTATAGACGAAAAAACAATTATACCTGATAGCCGCACAAGCATGCGAACACGGGATCTCATCGAGTTGCCACTCACGACATTCACAAGTGTTTCTGCTGATTTGAACTCTCCATTGATACGTTCCGTCGTGAACCTTGAATTTGTCTCCATTTACTGGCACAACAGTGAAACGATGTGAACGGTCCTCCGACGGAGCTAACTTTAGCTCTACATCAATTGTAAGCGGATTATCTCGTGCCATGGCTTTTGCTCGACGTTGATCACACCACTGTTCCACCATGTGACCTATTACCTCGATCATAGAGCATATCGGCAGACGTCGTGCTGTGAGCAGTCTCGAGTTTATGGATTCAGCTATGTTTGAGGTGAGCTGACTGCACCGGCGAACGGGAGACTTCGATCTAGACCACTTTTCCGGTCCGACATCCATTAACTTCTCGTATGCCTCAGGATAGGCTTGACGAATCCCTTCCATCGCACGATCAAAATCATACATCGTATAAGCATAGGCAGCATCATGATACATCTTGATAAGCGTCTGACCATATCGTGTAAGCTTATTCTGAAGATGATAGTAACAAGTGCCATGAGCTGCTTCCGGATAAACAACCTCTACCGCGTTAGCTATGCTCCGGTGTTGATCGGATATGATTATTAAATTGGTTGGCATCGTAAATGCTTCTCTGAGTCGGGACATGAACCATGTCCAAGAGTAATCGTTCTCAATTGGACCCACACCAAAGGCTAGTGGAAATATTTGGTCGTTGCCGTCTATCGTAGCAGCCACAAATAACACTCCTTTATTCATTCCTTTCAAGTGAGTCGCGTCGACCACAATCAGATCTCGAAGGTTAAATACCCACGGGGTACGAGAAACATTAAAAGCAACGAATAATTGTTGGAAACAACCTTCTAAATCGACTTCGAGATCAGTCATTGTACTTGGATTCGTTGTTTTCAGTACGTAGAGGTAACTAGGAAGCATCTTGAACGAATCTGAGTGCCCGCCATAAATCATCGCCACAGCACAATTACGGGCTCGTAGAGCAACACTATAGCTTGCTTGAATGCCGAATTCACTCTGGATAGATGCCATAATTTCTATCGGTTTTAGGACAGATTTTTGACGGCGCATTCACCGAGCAACATAAGCAGCTAGCGCCTTTGCACGAATCCTTCTTGGACCAGTCTGTGAATAATCTCGATTACATATGTGTTCGGCATGCAAGTAGTTTACAACCCACAACACATCTCTGCGAAACGACGCTCGTAGAAAAAATGGGCAGTCACGATTCCGTCTGCATTTATACTCAACCCGACCACTGTCAGAACGAGCCACCCTAAAATCGAGACCTTGTTCCATGTGTCGAAGTGCAACAGCAGCAAACAAATCCGCCTTCTCCCAGAATGTCGCACCTTCACGGAGTGGATAGTCCACAACATGATCCAGATCTCGAACCATAGGTGAATCCGATGCATCGAGAGGAACGAGAGGAAGTAAACCGTCATGTACTTCTTCGGTGCCACCATATATTATTTCGTTGCTTGGAAGGGCACGATTGTCCGGCATGAGCATAGATATCAGTTGATTCACACCACCTTCACGTCGGATCCATGCTCAAACGTACATTGATTTAATGCACCAGACACCTCATCGTTTTCTTCTTCGGATGAACTATCCAAAATATTTTCTTCATCACTGTCGGATAGAACATGGGTATCCTCTTCGCGAAAAAAGGTTTCCTGTTTGCGAAAATTCTCAGCCCGATTGCTACCACCCGCTTGATCTTCAAAATTGAACCTTGAACCAAATTGTTCAACAACATCGGGTGTATGATAAGGCTGAGCATTAGAGTGCTCGAGAAATAAAGTAGGCTCGATTTGTGTAGTATAAAGACGAATTAGGTCCATATCGGTCGCGAGAATGGACCTAAGATTGAGATCATGACGAGAAACGTAGGTGTAATAAATTTCATAATTTGACGAAAGTAAAAGGGATTAAGATTGTATTGAATGAACTGTCTTAAAATTGGGATATAAACACTGTTCCCAGGAATGCAAACAACTCTAACTTCACCGCCAATATACTCGGACAAATAGTTAAATTGCCCGTTAAAATGAACAATAATATTATACCAGCTATCCATTTTTTTTATGAAACGAGGAATCAAAATTTTACAGAAATAATTTGTAGTTGAAAATCAAAAGAAAGAGGAGTGAGTATGTTCGATTTTGGACTTCAATCACGGTATTAATAGATAAAATCACGATTTTGAAACGAGCGAGATTAGAAATGGCCGAGCGGGATTCAGTGACCGGGATTCTGCACGAGCTGTCAAGTCAAAAAAGTCGAGCGGGATTCTGCTCCCCGCGAGCGAGATCCTGCGAGCGGGACTGGATCCCGCTCGTCCCGCGGCTAGCAGACATAAAATCCCGCTCTTGTACTTCTCATCCCGCTCGACGAGCGGGATTTCCCTGCGAGCGGGATTACGTGGCTCGAGTGGGATTTCCACGTGGCCACGCGGGATCGGCTCGGCCTGCCACGTGGCCGAGCAAGATTCCACGTGGCCGAGCGGGATTCGATGTATACGAGCGGGATTCGGTCAGTGCGTGAGCGGGATTCAGAGTTAATCATTTGCGCACGAAACGAAGCAAAATAACGGTTTTGCAGGCTGACAAGTCTGAAAAGTGGGGATATTTAAGTAAAGTTGGGTATTTTGTGTATCAATTATAAGGGTTGGGTAAAATTGCCTTTTCGATTTCTGATCTGGGTATTTAAGAAATTGCCCCTATGGAGAATATAAAATTGTTGCCCAAAATTGTAGTAGGTCGTATATCCCCTCGGCCCAGCCATCATAGCCTACGGTCGCCCCTCGGCCCCCCATAGGCTGAGGAAAAAACTAAGGCCGAGCAAGGCCATAGGCATTGTAACTTCTTTAAGGCAGGGCCCGATAGGAGGCCGAACACTCCGTAGGCTCTCCTTCGGCCTTGTATTCTATAATTCACATTGTGACACAACCGAGATTTAGAGGAGAACAACTTCGGCCTTAGGCCCATGCTCACCTTTTTTTGAGATTGACAAGACACAACATGGAAGACTTTATCTGCAAAAGCGCAGAAGGATCGATCGAGGGCTGATGGTGGGCCGATGACGGGCCCTATGAAGTTGTAGTTTCAATTCAGCTTTTCCTGCTGAGCTGACTAGTTATTCACATGCAGCGTTTGAGGACCTATGGAGAGCCCAAGGCGGGCCGAAGGACGGCCTGTATACTTTGCTAAAGAATTGATGGGCAATTATACTAGGGAGCACGAAAACATTTTGCTCTTTCTTTGCTTATAAGAATGAGGAACTCCATGAGTTCACTCATTCACATATAAAATTCCACAATTCCTTGCATAATCTTCTCTATTCCTCACATCCATTTGAAAAATAAGGCGGATTTTCGACCGATTACTGTAAAACTGAACGACGAATTCGATGATGAGTCGAATTATGTTGGCGGACATGAGTTCATGGTTTATATTCGTTCAGACAATATTTCTATTGCATCTCTCTGACAGAGCATTGATCAGTGGCTGATTGCTTATTCTCTTTCATTCAATGACTTCATTTACTATACTGCCGCTTCCCGAAGAACTGGTAGGATGATGAAGGTAATCATGGGCCATGATATAATGCGGTTGTGCTCTATTGACATAGAGCCGATTGTATTTCTTGTCTATCCTCAAGTGCAAAATCTTCAATTTGTTGTCTTCAACCTGAATCAATTATCCGAAGATATTTCTAATTTCGTCCGGATATGTGAAAACGAACCTCCCCAAGCGGAGCCTGCACCTCATAGCACATCATCTGATGCAAAGCCAAAGTATAACTCTTCCCCTTCCTCCAATTCAGAAGATGCCCAAACTGACCGTTTCAAAATCGTTGCACTAAGTTATTAACACCCCCCCCGCGTCTTGAAATAGACTTCTTAATCAATTCCGACAAAATATCTCTCCAATATGTAGTGACTTTAGTGATTTTTTCTCTAACCGGAAGTCGAATGTAATCAGGTTGCAAGTTGTATCAAAACAGAATTTAATAGTCAAGAAGCGACAGAGAGCCGCCTACACAACAGGGCCGAAAGAGAGGAGGAAATCAACACTGGGCCGATTCAGGGCCAAAGGAGAATTTTGGCCCTCGGCCCCCCTGCGGCCCTCCTTTGCCCCCAACAACATAAGCTTTCTACCTGAAGGTCGACCCCAAATTCTCAATTCAAATCGAATTCATCAGAATATCACCATTTCAAGGTCGTCCCAAATCCAATTTCAACATTAATCTAGTCTACAATTGTTCCTAATCTAAGTACGATATCAAATCGAATCCAATTAACCGCAAATAAAATCACCAAAATTGCAGGAAATAAAATCACAAAATCGCGCCTTCAATTCTATCTAAGATCTGCCTTCTAACATGAATTTACCACAAATAATGTAGAATTCAATCAATTTTTAGGCTATTGGGGCTTAGGAAAGTACCCGTGCGTCGCCGAAAGACATGGCAGCAATTCGGGATTCGATCTCTGTCCACGGCGACGATTGAGCGGTAGTCGGCGGTTGGCAACTGTCCTCAAAGGTCGGCGGGTTTCTCTCAGCCGAAAAAATTCAGCAAATTTCCTCCCGTCGAATTTGGCCTACAGAAGATTTTGTTTCTGTCGGCCGAAAGAAAGGGGGGCCGTTACAAAACAATTACACAAGCTCAGGGCCGATGGCGTGGTTGAAGGGCGGCCTATATAAATCGGCCCTGCAAGTATTTACTCTAACGTCCCCAGCTGCTATTTTTTCTCTCTGAAGGATAGAAAGCCGATAAAAAAACTAAAAAAAAAAGAGGGCCGATGGCAGAGCTTATGGATGGCCAGTCGAGTTCGGCTGTCACAACCCGGTTTTCGAGGGTGGGCGTGTGACAGGATGTGGTGAATGCGGGTAAATAAAACAACATTTATAATTAAGAGATAATACATAATAGTTAAAGAAATTAATTCATGGAATTTCAACACCGAGATTCATTAAAAGGAAAAAAAATTGTCTGAACACATGGGACAAATCTAGTTCAATAATCATGAAAACAAGTTTAAAGTGGTGAGTAGCAAAATAATTTCAACTCCCGAAAATAGGCAAAATATCGATTAAGCACGGTGGGAATTGGCGCATCGGACAACAACCCTCGCCCTCGGCTCTGCTCGTCTGCAGTGGCCGCTCAACCTGAAAATATTTTTAAATTTTTTTTTTGGGATGAGTACTAGTGTACCTAGTGGGCTAGCATTTGATAAAATATCTTTATAAAACTTGCAGTTATCCAAATCATAATGTATAACTTAGGAGGTTTTTAAAACGAAAAGAACTCCTAAGCATACAAAACATTTATTACTTCATTCATTTGCGCGCGCTTGCAGCGTTCAACAGTTACTCTTGTGATCCCGGAACGAATCCACGTCAGAGCCTTTTCATTTGAGTCTCGAGCCATTATTCAGAGTACTCTTTTTAAAATAATAGGATATCGGACCTTTCTCCAGATAATCATTTCCGTAGCCGTAGAGTTAGCGCACAGTGGAGATCAAACCACTGTACGACTAACGGGGGTGTACACAATCCTTGAATTGACGTGTTAGGTCAAAACAAGAACTTCGATCGACCAATACAAGAGCATTAAACATATTTGAACGCGCATAAAGATTTTCAATGGATAACAACGTTTCATATTTAGCAGAGCTTAATAACTCAAGGTAAATTTTACGGGAAAATAAAGCCCATCTCGTGGTGCTGTCTTATCGTTGCAGCTTTTCTCGGGGTTATCGCCCTTCCTGGGGTCCTACAAGAGAGACCCTAATTTTAGTTGTAACTCAAACTAATCGTCTTAAAATTTGACTTCTAATGCACACAATTTGACGAGAAGGGGGTTTTATAATTATTCCAATCGGCATTGGAATCGCTTGATTTTATTGGCGTTAAGTTTGCCTTAATTAAATTCTTGCTTGGATATGTCTATTTCGTATGGGTCGATATTAATCATGTACTTTCAATAATTTCCGTAGCGTCGGCAAAATTTCTGAAATTTAAGGTATTATGTATATATATCACTTATTTATTTATTTATTATTATAATTATTATTTTTTTTTTAAGAGATGGTTTGGAGCGGTTTTCGCAGCGACTTCTAGTCTCACTTTCGGACGATCCGACCATCAATTTCTAGTGTCGAACTTGTTTTTAGATTCTACTCCAGATGAAGTACAAACTGTAGAATTTAAGCCCCGATCGGGTACCGTTTCAATATCGAAATTAGTCCCCGAATTTTCTGTTGGAAAAATCGGTTTGGATATATATATATTAGTTATATATATATTAAATTAAGGAAAGTTAATTAGCATTTATTGCTAATTTAACTTGGGCATAATTCAACCATTTTCGATCGCATTTTCGAGCCTCGATATTTATCCGATTAATGATTTGAGATATATGACGTCGATCTACGTTTCGAGTAGATAATTATAGTGTGCTTAATTTCTCGATTCCGATTTTCGGTGAGTGAGAAATAGTGGCTCGAAGTTTGGGGGGACAAAACTAATATGTTACCTAAAGTGGAGAAACTTACCTTATTCGGGTTTTGGAGAGTTATTACATTAATCATGTCCCACATCGATTAATGAATAATGTTTTGTGTGGTATTTAAGTCTCTACAATATTGTAGAAGATAACTAAGTGACATGTGGTGGGCTTGGGCCACACATGCTCATGCTGTGCGAGCACTTTTCGCCCGACCGCCTCACACGCGGCGCGGCGGCGCGCCGCGCCACGCACCGCACCGCACCGCGCCCCCGCGCCCGCGCCCCGTGCTCGTGCCCGGCCCCGGCTCCGGTTCGGTTCCGGTTCCGATCCGTGTCCTTGGACTTGGACTTGGATCTTGGATCTTGGATCTTGGCAATTGGTCCGTCGGGTCGTTCGCCGGGTCGGGTGCCGGGTCGGGCGGTGCGATGGGCCGGCCTTTGGATTCCTCTCCGTGGTGCACCGCACCTTGCTACACTAGGAGTAGTACTTTTGGGAAGGATCCGGAAGCCACCCTTCCATCTCTCCACTCCTCCACTCCCCCGGACACGTCGGCATGCCTTAATTGGCGGGAGTTACCAACACCACTTTCACACGGGGGCAAGCGGCTATAAATAGGCGGTGTTCAGTTCATTTCATCACACCAACACTTGCAACAACAAAGCTTGCATTCCATTCTTAGCTCTTAGCTCATCTTAGCTGCTCTTAGCTCAAGTCCAGCAGCTTCTGTCCTCACCGGAAAGTCCTGTTCGCCGGAGCTCAAAGATCCTGCGGTGCTGCAATCCTTGAGACGTCGTCGTTTCATCTTTGGGGACGAAACGCCACAACCGAGAGCACTATCGGGGCGTTTTTCGTCTTGCGGAGAGAGGCCTTCCTCGACTCGACGGTCTTTTCTTTTTGTTTTAATTTTCGGCTTATTGTATTGTTTTGTAATAGCAGCTTTTGTAACCAACAATCGCAAGACGAAAAACTCTTACCTACTTAAGCTGCTGTAAACATGTCTTCTTCAAGTGCTCCCCTCTCCGATGCTACCGCCGCCGCCTGCCGCCGCCACCAACCCCGTCAGTATCGACGTCATTGCCTCCTCCGGCAACACTGTTCCACCGACGTCCGTCCCCTACACCTGCTCCGGCCTTTGCTAATCCAACCCTAGCTTGCCATTTCCGCCGCTACCGACGCCGGGATAGCACTTAACCGTGCTAATGCCGCTAACACGGCATTCAACTTCAACTGCTATGTCCTGCGCCTTGCGGAGCAACGTCCCATTTGGGAGTGTGAACCACCATGGTGTGGTGGGGGGGTTCAAACCCGACCACGACGGCACCTCTCGCACTCGTCTGCAGTGATGCCCGTCGCCGAGAAGCCGGCCAAGTTTGGTGGAGCTGACTTCAAGAGGTGGCAACGGAAGATGTTGTTCTACCCGACAACATTAGGGTTCACCACCGTGTTGATGGAGAATGCACCCGCCCCTCCAAGTGAAAACGAAGAGAACACGGAAGTCCGCATAGCCTTATGATAATTGGCTAACTTCCGACTACTTTTGTAAAAACTTCTTGCTTAGTGGACTAGATGATAGTACATACGGTGTATATGCAAATGTAAAGACCTCCAAGGCAATATGGGAGGCACTTGAAAGAAAATGCATGCGACGATGTAGGTACCAAGAAGTTTGTAGTCGCCAAGTTCTTGGACTACAAAATGGTGGACTCTCGACCAGTCATGGACCAAGTGCAAGAGTTCCAACTCATTGTCCATGATGTCCACGCCGAAGGTATGCTTTTGACAGATGCTTTTATTGTGGCAACCGTAATTGAGAAGCTTCCCCGAGTGGAAGGACTTCAAGAGCTACTTGAAGCACAAGCGAAAGGAAATGACGCTTGAGGACCTTGTGGTTAAGCTCCGCATCGAGACCGACATGAGGACTCGAGATGGGAAGGGGCAAAGCACCCGTGGAGCCAAGAGTCAACCTTGCCGAGAAAGGTGGCAACTCCAACAATGCTAAGAGAGGGCGTCCAAACAAAGCAACCCCAAAGGGAAGGGCAAGGTGCAATCCCGCAAGTTTGAAGGGGACTGCTACAATCGTGGCAAATCCGGCCACATGTCCAAGGACTGCCGAAAGTCGAAGAAGAAGAGGGCTCGTCAAGCTAATATGTTGGAGATTGACCTCACCGAAGCCGACCTTGCGGCCGTGGTCACCGAAGAAGCTAACGTCGTGGAGAATGAGGGGAAGTGGTATATTGATACCGCTTGCCACGGCACATGTTTGTGGTGGCCAGAAGCCGCTTCACCAAGTACAAGAGCGCCAAGGGAGGAAGCTAAATATGGGTAATCAAGCCTCGTCCGAGGTGGTTGGTTATGGTGCTGTGGTGCTAAGGTTGAGCTCCGAGCAAGAACCTTACTCGGGAGAGGTGCTTGCATGTCCCCGACATCCGGAAAAATCTTGTGTCCGGCTCTGTACTAGTCAAGAGAGGGTTTAGACTAGTTTTTGAGTCGAACAAATTTATTTTGTCTAAATTTGGTATGTTCCTAGGAAAAGGTTACCTATCTGAGGGCCTTTTCAAGCTAAGTGTAATGGCGTTACGCCAAGAGGCCGTTGAGGCCAAGAATAATGATAATGAAGCCACTTCCTCTTACTTGCTTGAGTGTTCCGATTTATGGCATTCTAGATTAGGACATGTTAATCTAAATGCTATAAAAAGATTAGTTAATCTCGATCTACTTAAAGTAAATGAGTTTAACAAAACCAAATGTGAAGTTTGTGTTGAAGCAAAATTGGCTAAGCAGCCATTTCATTCTGTAGAAAGGAACACAAAACCTCTAGAACTCATTCACACTGACGTATGTGACTTGAAGTTTGTACAAACTAGAGGTGGGAAAAAGTATTTTATTACTTTTATTGATGACTTGCACCAAGTATTGTACTCTTTATCTTTTAAGGAGTAAAGATGAGGCGATTGAAGCTTTTTCTAACTTCAAAGCGAAGCCGAAAACCAACTTGATTGTAAAATCAAAATGGTACGAAGTGATAGAGGTGGAGAATATGTAGCTCCTTTTGAAGAGTTATGTAAGACAAGTGGTATTATTCATCAAACCACCGCCCCCTATTCGCCTCAATCAAATGGTGTAGGCTGAAAGGAAGAACCGAACTCTAAAGGAGATGATGAATGCTTTGTTGATAAGTTACGGGCGCCCCGAGAACATGTGGGGGAAGCCGTCTTGACGGCTAACTACTTATTAAACAAAATACCTCTAAAAGGTAGAGATGTAACTCCTTACGAGTTGTGGAAAGGAAGGAAACCTTCCTATAAATACCTCAAAGTGTGGGGATGTTTGGCTAAGGTAGAAGTGCCTTTGCCGAAGCAAGTTACAATCGGACCTAAGACCGTCGATTGTATCTTTATAGGATATGCACTGAATAGTAGTGCATATCGATTTGTTATTCATAAGTCGGCTGTGCCCGATATGAATGTTGGAACTACTATTGAATCAAGGAATGCTATATTCTTTGAACATGTATATCCTTGTAAGAAGGATGATAAAATTGAGTCAAACTCTAGTGGTGAAGCAAGAGAAGTTGCTAGTAGTTCTAGAAATGTGGGGGTAGAACCCGATACACGTAAAAGGCAAGCTGTCGATCTTGAAACTTTAGAACCAAGACGTAGCACTAGAGCAAGAGTTGCTAAGGACTTTGGTCCTGATTATGTTGTCTTTCTTTTGGATGAAGAGCCGCGGTCTATAAAAGAAGCTCTTTCTAGACCCGATGGCCCCTTTGGCAAGAAGCTGTCTAAAGTGAAATTGATTCCATTATGCAGAATCACACTTGGGTCTTAGCAGACTTACCCGAAGGTTGCAAGGCCTTAGGATGTAAATGGATCCTAAAAAGAAAGTATAAGGCAGATGGGTCAATTGATAAGTATAAAGCTCGTTTAGTGGTTAAAGGCTTTAAGCAAATTGAAGGATATGACTTCTTCGATACTTATTCGCCTGTAACGAGGATTACGTCTATCCGTGTGCTTCTCGCGATTGCTACTTTGCACAATCTTGAGATTTACCAAATGGACGTGAAAACAGCCTTTCTAAATGGAGATTTAGAAGAGGAAATTTATATGGAACAACCTGAAGGGTTCATTGTACCTGGTCAAGAGCGAAAGGTATGTAAGTTGGTGAAATCCCTATATGGGTTAAAACAAGCACCATTACAATAGCCCTTGAAATTCGACGAGGCTATGTTGTCGAATGACTTTAAGATTAATGAATGTGACAAGTGTGTTTACATAAAGAATACAAAGAATGGCTTTGTAATTGTTTGTCTTTATGTAGACGACATGTTAATTATGGGACAAAACCTTCAAGTCATAAATGACACCAAGCGTATGCTTAAAAGAAATTTCGATATGAAAGATATGGGAGTTGCTGATGTTATTCTTGGAGTAAAGATACAAAGAACTCCTAAAGAGATTGTTTTGTCTCAATCTCATTATATTGAGAAAGTACTTAAGAGGTTTAATGCCTTTGATAGTGCGCCGGCAAAGACTCCTCTAGAAGTTAATGTTCACTTGAGCAAGAATAGGGGTGATCCTATTGCTCAAGAGGATTATGCTAGAGTCATTGGTTGTCTTATGTACATCACGAATTGTACGAGGCCTGATCTAGCTTGTCCGGTGAACAAACTGAGTCGCTATACTAGTAATCCTAGTAGAGAACATTGGAAATCTCTTGTAAGAGTTCCGAGGTATTTGAAATACACTCTTAACTTTGGGGCCGCACTACTCGCGACATCCCCCGATACTTGAAGGGATCTTGTGATGCAAATTGGATATCCGACACTAAAGACTCGTTGTCAACTAGTGGTTATGTGTTCACTATAGGGGGAGGAGCTGTGTCGTGGAGATCCACGAAACAGACGTGCATTGCCAGATCCACCATGGAATCTGAATTTATTGCTTTAGATAAAGCCGGTGAGGAAGCCGAATGGCTCCGTAATTTTCTTGAAGATATTCCATGTTGGACGAAACCCGTGCCACCTATGATGATTCACTGTGATAGCCAAGCAGCTATTGGTAGGGCCAAGAGTGGGTTGTATAATGGTAAGTCGAGACATATTCGTCGTCGACATAATACCGTAAGACATTTGATCACGAGTGGGGTTATCTCTGTAGACTATGTCAAGTCTATAGATAACTTAGCGGATCCGCTTACTAAGAGTTTGAATCGAGATCAAATGTATAAGCTCGTAGAGGGAATGGGAGTTAAATCCACACGTTAAAGACGATTATAGTGGATACCCAACCTTGTAGATTGGAGATCCCATGAACTTGGTTCAATGGGAAAACTAAGCTATATGAGTCTGTTGATACCACACTCAAATAGTCTATTCCCTAAAAGAGCTCGAGAGTGTTGGTGACCTGTCAAGTGGTGAGGTTAAGTCTTTGACTTTTAATGATTCTTGGATGCCTTGAGAAGGTGGAGTATGACAGGATACTCGAGTAAGAATCACCTATGTAAGTGAGAAGTGAGGGCCGCTTCTATTTAACACTTATGAATCCAAAGAGGTTGTCCATGGCCAGTAAAGGACACAAACGTGAGAACGGACGAGGTTGAGACTTTATAGTGTTAGCGTTATTGTCTCAGTATACACCATGGAGGAATAGTTCAAGGCCACGTGTCCACTAATCCGCCGGTATGCTCGATAGCACTGACTAAGGAAGGTTCAAGGTCACAAGCCACCTACCCTGATGCTTTATTGTCTCTTGAGGACAGAGCTGTGTGTCTGCATGCATGCATTTGGCTATTTCCACTCATGTGGGGGATTGTTGGAAAAATCGGTTTGGATATATATATATTAGTTATATATATATTAAATTAAGGAAAGTTAATTAGCATTTATTGCTAATTTAACTTGGGCATAATTCAGCCATTTTCGATCACATTTTCGAGCCTCGATATTTATCCGATTAATGATTTGAGATATATGACGTCGATCTACGTTTCGAGTAGATAATTATAGTGTGCTTAATTTCTCGATTCCGATTTTCGGTGAGTGAGAAATAGTGGCTCGAAGTTTGGGGGGACAAAACTAATATGTTACCTAAAGTGGAGAAACTTACCTTATTCGGATTTTGGAGAGTTATTACATTAATCATGTCCCACATCGATTAATGAATAATGTTTTGTGTGGTATTTAAGTCTCTACAATATTGTAGAAGATAACTAAGTGACATGTGGTGGGCTTGGGCCACACATGCTCATGCTTGTGCGAGCCTTTTCGCCGACCGCCTCACACGCGGCGCGGCGCGCCGCGCGCCCGCGCACCGCGCCGCGCCCGCGCCCGTGCCCGTGCCCGGCCCCGGCCCCGGCTCCGGTTCCGGTTCCGGTTCCGGTCCGTATCCTTGGACTTGGACTTGGACTTGGATCTTGGCAATTGATCCGCCAGGTCGGGTGCCGGGTCGGGTGCTGGGTCGGGCGGTGCAGTGGACCGGCTGCACTGGATTCCTCTCCGTGGTGCACTGCACCTGCTACACTAGAGTAGTACTTTTGGGAAGGATCTGGAAGCCACCCTTCCATCTCTCCACTCCTCCACTCCCCTGGACACGTCAGCATGCCTTAATTGGCAGGAGTTACCAACACCCTTTCACAGGGGCAAGAGCGGCTATAAATAGGCAGGTGTTCAGTTCATTTCATCACACCAACACTTGCAACAACAAAGCTTGCATTCCATTCTTAGCTCTTAGCTCATCTTAGCTGCTCTTAGCTCAAGTCCAGCAGCTTCTGTCCTCGCCGGAAAGTCCTGTTCGCCGGAGCTCAAAGATCTCGCGGTCTTGCCGCAATCCTTGAGACGTCGTCGTTTCATCTTTGGGGACGAAACGCCACAACCGAGAGCACTATCGGGGCGTTTTTCGTCTTGCGGAGAGAGGCCTTCCTCGACTCGACGGTCTTTTCTTTTTGTTTTAATTTTCGGCTTATTGTATTGTTTTGTAATAGCAGCTTTTGTAACCAACATTTTCCTCGGCGGATTCGCGGCAGTTTCGCCAGCGGTGCTTCGGAGACTTATATCTTTCGCGTTCGAACTCCGTTTTGTGAACCGAGGGTATTGTTAGAAAGCCAACGAACTTAGCTTCCCAACGATATAGTTTTTGATGACTTAAGGTTAGTGAAAACGAGCAGACTTCGGGCCGAAGTCTACTGTTTCGCGTAAGGGTGCAGTTTCAGCGGCTCAACTTTGGCGGTTCGTATCTCCTCGACCCGGGCTCCGAAAAATACGCGAGACGTGTTTTCAGAAAGCTTAAAGAAAGGGTTTTTCAATAGTATAGGTTTCGTTAGGTTTAAGTTACTGGAGAATAACATATTTTCGTATTACTACAGCTGCTTCGTTACGAGCGCATTTCGAACAGCTCAACTTTCGAGCTTCGTAACTCTTCGGTCCAGGCTCCGTTTAATGAACGGAAAGTGGCGTTGGAAAGCTGAAAGTACAAGGTTTATAGTGGTATAAGACTTAGGTACTGTTTTTCATTATTTCTGGTCGGAAATCGAGTCGCAAGTTCGCCGGTCAGCACGTTTAGACATTCGGAAGTTTCGGGCAGGTGGTTTTCCGGAGTACGCCGCTTTCTGGTATGAACTCCGATTGGCGAGAGGAAGAAGGGTATGGAAAACCAGAAGAACAAGGGTCACGGTGGTATTGGTTTTAGAGTTTATGGTTCAATAAGTTGTTGGAAAAATCCGCTGAAAAATTGATGTTCTGTCCTTCGAAAACAGAGTGGTTTAGTGAGCAATTTCCTTGGCTAATGACTTTACGATCCGAGCTTCGATTCATGACTGGAATATGGCTATGGGAAGCTATAGGAATAATATTTATAGTGACATAAATCTTAGAGGGTGCAAATTATCTCAAAGGTCAAAAGCTAGGCTGCAAGGAAATGTATTAAATAAAGGATTGGTTTCGGCATTTCATCGAACAGTTTGTAGGCACATAACAACAGAGGCCATTCCACAGATCTCGACGCTTACGAAAGTTCCCACGCCATGAGATGCGAGTATTAACGTTAGTTTTCATTGGGATTCCAGTTGTTAGAAGATTTAACACACCCCAGTCCGAACAAGATGACGAAATGAGAGGAAGTATTGCAGATTCATGCTTATGATTATGTTGAGTTACATTGATGCCTTAATCTAGTTCCTCACAAAACATACCAGTAACAACATTCAGAATACTATTATTTCCAAGACAAAATCTGATGGACTACGAGACACTCGAAGCTTCCAAGGAGAGAAAGA
Source organism: Lavandula angustifolia (assembly GCA_028984105.1). Taxonomy (NCBI): domain Eukaryota; kingdom Viridiplantae; phylum Streptophyta; class Magnoliopsida; order Lamiales; family Lamiaceae; genus Lavandula; species Lavandula angustifolia. The sequence goes on along the minus strand of CM054826.1, from coordinate 6,320,553 downwards.
AAAATAAAAATCGAAAGCGTTGAACAGAGAGCATGGCTAACAGCTGGGTTTATACCTCGACTTCCTGAACCGTGGAAGAGGTGCGAAGGTCGAGCGTAGTTCGGAAAAGATCGTAACCGAAACCTGCACCTTGCAGGGAAAGGAAGTAGGGGAAGGTGAGAGGAGTTTGCAACTGTACAAGAAATAACATGAATCTATGGTGAACCGCTTACCTTCGTTCTTGTTTGGCTTCCGTCGACGGCGGCGGTGGGGATTGATCTAGGCGGGAGGGACGATGGAGTTGCAGAGGGATTTGGTTTAGTTGTTTGAATTTGGGGGGTAGAGATTTGGATACGTGAGGAGGGAGAGAGAGAATAGGACTATGATAGTATTATTAACGTCTCCTTCTAAAGAGTTGAACTCTTGGGCTGCTGCACTTGCCTTTCTTCATCACGTAACCTCCCTTCTCCTCCCGTTGCCTATCAAGACGTGGCGCCTACCACTACAAGGTTCTGCCCAAGGAGTTTGAACATAAACTCATCATCACCTGCCATCTTCTAGGGAGTTTAAGAGTCCTAAATCATGTTGGCGTGTAATATTCGTAGAGGTGAATTGGCCAATAACTTCGCTGCGGCAAGTGGAGAGGGAGAAAAGTGATCGAGAGATATTGCGTGATCGCCGCCATGATCGAGGATTGGGGGATGATTTGTTACGGATTCTATGTATATATACTCCCTCCATCCCGCTAAAAAAGTCCCAGTTGACTTCGGCACGAAGATTAAGAAATTTTAATTTAGTGTGTATTTTATGAGTTTTAATTGTATAAAGAAAATGACACAGTTTTCGAGGAGTGGTTGGTGGAAAGAAATGAGAATTATCCAAATTTTTGCAAGGCTAGTGAAAGACAATCGATTTTTATTTTTTATATTTTTTTTATATTGTATTTGAAAAAAATAATCTAAAGTTTTCAAAAAGATAAAAATCATAATTTTCTGAGTTCGGAGCGGAACATAATCGAGTGAGAGATAGATTTTTGAAGAGAGAGTATAAGAATGTGGGAGTTGAGTAGTGAGTAAGGGGAACCCACTTCATTTTATGTTTAAAAGTAATTTTTACTATTTTAGGAAAGAGGACAGAAATAGCGGGACAGCCCGATTAGGCAAGTAGGACAGAAATAGCGGGACAGAAGGGGTATTATTTATTAATTACTAAGATATATATATATATCATCCAAATATCATATTATATATATAATCTAATCGATTTAATGCTATCTCTTTTTTTTTTTGTAATATAGAAATGTATTGTAGTATATAGGACTTAAATCCGAAATTAATCCCATAAAAGAGATTAATTGGACGTGACAAAAATTGGGGTATTACATCAGCCCTACGTAATTGAATTCATTAATTTTTTTAAAATAATTTGTTCTCTCCCTTCGGCCCTTTATTTCTTCTTTAGGTCGTCCATCGGCCCTTCTGATAGTTCGAGCGAATCTTGACCGGGCAACCAAGAAAAACCGTGCAACGATTGGCGACTGCACAAAAGCTGATCTAGATGGCCATTCTGTAAACAAAAATTTAGTCAATGACTATAGTTGTGTTTTTTAAAGAGGATTGACCAATAGTGTATATTACCACAAAGATCAATTACCTATCTTTTCTGATCCAAGTTAGGTGTCTAAACGGGGAAATATTAATTATAAGGATTCAGTAGATTAAGAGATCAATCATGCATATAATCATGCACACTATATTTATGCATAATCAGAGTAATTAGAGCAGCAATTATGTGTTTCTGTATTATATATAACTAGAATTGCAGCTATATTCATTATGTATCTTTCTCTATTAATATAGAACTAAAAAGGGTTAATCATCAAATAGAGCACAAACTTGTCCAATTTTACAATTTTAACACGAACTTGTAAACTTGACGAATTAAAACACAAAGTTTTAATTTTTTACGATTCAAGACACGCTCCGATCCCCAAAATTTTCCGGCCGCAAGAAAAAATTCGAAGGGTACAGTTTCGCTGACTTGGCAGCTTAGCTGGATCATTTTACCAAATCATTACCTGATACAACGTAGTTTGGTCCTAAATTGCCACCTTGTAAAAATTGTTACTTCTATAAGTATGCCACGTCACAATTCAAAACACGATTTACACAACTTAACACATACTAATTCATAAACACTTAATCCCAAAATTGAGGTAGAACCCTAAATCTGAAAAAAAAAAAAGCTTTCCACCTACGTCTTTCCTATAAGATCAGATCCACTAGGAGAATATTAGCGGCATAAAGTTATTTGGGCGATTGTTGTTTTGCGTTGACGGCAGTAGTGAGTGGAGGTGGCAGTGAGATCCGAACTTCTTTTGTACATCGTTCGCAGAGTCGGTGACAAAATTGGTCATCTCGGCGAGGGTTACTTGAAGATGGTGTACCTGGAGTCGTGGGCGGCGTTGTTTTGGATTTTGGGCTGCTGTTGCCTCCCGTGGGCTGCTGATTTATCAGCGGGGTTTTAGGTTGGGGAATGCGGTGTACATGGGGTCGTGGGCGGCGCCGTTTGAAGGGAAGAGTTTTTCTGCAACTTAATCCCGATCATGAGCTTATTTTCTTTTAGTGACGAAAGACATAAAGTCTTAAATTTGACAATGTTTTTGATGGGACGAGTAGATTAATTGAACATTGTTCATTTTTTAAAAAAAAATCTTGATATGTTCTGAATTGCAAAAAACATAGAAATTTTATAATTCGTTTTTGGTGATTCGAAACAACATTGTTTGGTATTGCCACGTAAGAGTCCACTTCAGCTTTCTGTCGATCAGAAAAATTTGGGGATCTAAGCATGTCTCGAATTGCAAAAAATTAAAATTTCGTGCTTTAATTCGCCAAGTTTATAAGTCCGTATTAAAATTACGAACAAATTCGTGCTTTATTTGATCATTATCCCAATTAAAAAAAATATATAAGATCTGTGAAATATTATGAAATCCATATATAATCGACTTTTTTTTTAGGTTTTCTATAAATAGAGTCAATAATTTTTGTGAGTCCAGTGGTGGAGCCGGCTTAAGAAGTAAAAACAATATGTGATGATGTGCGGTGAGATATTTGAATTGGGATTCATAAGATGCTACAACCCTTAAACTTTTACTTTATATTTTATATTATAAAAAATATATTTTTAAAATCTACACCTGTTAGCATCAATGTTGGTCCTCCGCCACTGACTGTCACATACTTGGGGGTATTTGGAACAGCTTGTGCATCACAATTTATAGTCTAAAATTGTATTTTAGGTGTTTGAAAACTCAAATTTAAGTTGCTATTTTTCTATTTTCATACAAATTTTAGAGAAGTTGCTTAAGCTAGCTTACCCCAACTTACAATTTATACCTTATAGCTTGTGAATTTTCTTACAAATTTGCTCTCAATAAATTTGTTTGATTCCGAAAATAACCTTAACCAAAAACTCAACATAAATAAATCGAAAAATGATTAAGTTCAAGATTTATAATTAAATATATACTTTTATTTAATAAAATATAAAATGGAAAAAATAATAAAAAAATAGAAAAAAATGTGTCACAATTCATTTTTACAGATAAGTTTATACACGGATTTATTATTTATAAGATTCTCGGTTTCACAATATATATATATATATATATATATATATATATATATATATATATTTCTCAACTGATCATATTTCATTAAATAAAAATATGACTCATTTAAATGAAAATCGTGATTTTTGTTGTAAATATATTTTATATATATACTTACCATATATTGTGATGACCATGTAAACCCTAAAAGTCCATGAGCCCATCTTGTACTATATAAATAGAGGTCTCCACCCTCATAATAACATACATCTATTTTCTCATTCTCTCTATTATTCTCTACTTCTATTTAGTTTATAACACGTTATCAGCACGAGAGACTCTTTTCAAAAGACGAGACGATATCCACGGAAGGTATAACTTCCATTCTTCTTATTATGATTTGTGAATCTGTTAATTGGGACGCCATTATATTATTGTTTTCAATTAATTCGTTGCATCAACCCTTGTTTTTTTTTTTTGGTTTCATTTAAATCATATCAAGCTAATTTAATCTGTGAGAGTCTAATCAAATATTAGGTGCATTATATATGATAGATATGATTACTCCTAATTTTAATTGTCATGACTCACGTGGCGTTGCTTAATCAAATATTAGGGGCCGACTGCCTTCGGTAATTAAAGACGAGTTAGTTAACAAGTGGCGTTGCTTAATTGACTACTCTTTTAATAAAAGTTTTGCTCTATGTTTTTCGTCTCATATATATATATTTTTTTCCATAATGAGGAAGAGAATTATTATATTATTGTTGTTTATTCAAGTTCTTTATGCGACGTGTTTATCTATTAATCAATTGATGTTCCTATAGTAACACAATACCCTAATATTCCTGAAGAATATTATATGCTCTTGAAGAGCAATTCAAAAACATGTTTATCAGTTAAATTGATGCTCCAGAAGTAGCACAATTAATAATTCATAAGAGATTATTATATGCTCTTACAGTGCAATTCATCGGGTTTAAATATTACATGCTCTTGAATAGCAATTGACACTTACTTATTGAAATGATTTAATTGTTGCTCCAGAAGTAGCACAATTTAATATTCTTGAAGAATATTATATGCTCTTGAAGAGCAATTCCAAAACATATTTTTAACTTAAATTGTTGCTCCAGAAGTAGCACAATCAATATTCCCGAAGAATATTACATGCTCTTGAAGAGCATTTATTTTACGCTTTTATTTATTTGTTTGTTTGTTATTTATTTGTTTAATGTTGAATCTAGATTGTTGCTCCTGAAGTAGCACAATCCATATTCGTGAAGAATATCATATGCTCTTAAAGAGCAATTCAAATTTATTGAAATAACTCAATTGTTGCTCCATAAGTAGCATAAGTTAATATTCCAGAATAATATTACATACTCTTAAAGAGTTATTAATATTATCTATGTATTTTTATATACCTCAGTTTATTTTTGTTGCATACTGTATAATATTTATATCTATATATACATACAATCTTAATTTGGTGCTCCTAAAGCAGCACACAATTAATATTCCTGAAGAATATTATGTACTTTTGATGAACAATTCATATAATATATCTTATTGATTGGCGAATCTTGGTTCTTGAATTGTTATTGTTGTTGCTCCCGAAGTAGCACAATTTATATCCCAAAAAAATTGTATGCTCCTAAAGAGCAATTGGGTTTCTAAAAAATATTAGTCTTTCGCCTGAAGTGGTTTAATATTGGTGCTCCTGAAGTAGCACAATTTGTATTCCTGCAGAATGCTACATATTCTTGAATAACAATTCAAACTTTTGATTTTGACAAATGTTATATGTTCATAACCCTAATTGTTGCTCTTGAAGTAGCACAATTAACTCTACATGTTATTGGAACAACTAAAACTTGTCATTTTGAAATCATATATCACAATAACCACACTTTAATTGTTGCTCATGAAGTAGCACAATTAATATTATTGATGAATATTACATGTTCCTAAAGAACAATGTATATCTAAAGATATATGTTGTAATTTAAAATATTACCTAATTATATGGAGTGGTAGCAAGAGCTCCTCTTTGAGTTCCAATATCCTATTGTGGTTTAATTTCTTTTCAAGAATAGATGTGAGATCCGGTAGATCTCAAAATTCACAATTTATTGATTTCACGTATCGTGAATAAAACTAAGTTGTTGCTCTGGAAGTAGAACAATTACATTCCTGAAGAATGACCATATTGTGATATTAACATTACTATCACATATTTGTGGACATGAATCAACTTTTGCTCCTGAAGTAGCATCATTTTATATTCTAGAAGAATATTAAATGCTCTTAAATAGCAACTCGTACTTTCAATAATATATGCTATTCCTGAATGAAAAAGATAATTTATGTCTTGTTGACATTAATGCACTCTTGATATCGATGTCAATAAGAGGCACGGGGGAGATAATAATAGAATGAAACGAAGCATCCCAGCAGGATTGCATAAAAATATTAATTGTTTGTTCTCCCTAAAGCTCGACACGAGTATATGCATCCTAAATTGCGAGATTTTAAAATCTAGTGCATCTTATCATTAAAGGCTCCCGAAGAGCTTGTATCATTCTATCAAATGATACTAAATCAATTATTGAGTTTGCCCTTATTCTAGTAAGTCTAGAAGAAACATACTAAGTTTTAAGGATATCTGTTATAATGGATACCATATTGAAATTATATAAGAAGGTAGTGATTATTTTGCATTTAGCCAGAAGCTAACAAAAGAAAAGTTATCACACTACCACCTTGAATGTATTACACATTCATAAAAATAAGTGAGACAAAACATGTCATGAACCTGAAGTTCAAAAGAACTCTATGCTTTGACATGATAAGTTTGGACATCTGCAAGCAACTTTGATACGCAACATAATTGAAAATTCATATGGGCGTTGCAGAGAGATCCTGAAGAATCTCTTAATTTCCATGAATGTTTGATTTCTAGAAGAAATGTAGAACTTATTAGTACTACAAGTTCAAAAACAATGAGCTCAATTCCCTGAAGCAGATTTATCTTGATAAAGCTAGTGAGTTTATTAAACTCTAAGTTCCTCTTGAAGAGGATTTAATGTTATTTGGTTTTGGGATTGAAATTAAACAATTAGTTGCTCATGACCATACTAAAAATGGTTTTTGTTCGTACGAATATGAGTCTCACAAGAAGATTGTTATTATGATAAAATAACGTTCCCAACATTAGGTGGAACATATGTCACATTTGGATTCCTGAAGTAATCAATGTGAAATCTACATCCAAATAAAAGCACAAGTAAAAACTAGTCACATTTGGATTCTCGAAGTAATCAATGTGAACGAGAAGTTGAAAGGTTCACTTGCAAAAGATTGCAAACCAACTTCTTCATGCTTTTGTATATAAAATAAGTGACAATATTATACATTTGCTGTAAATACCCCCGTAAGAATAAATGTCCCTGAAGGACAAGTACAAATGGTAATAAATGAATATAAAGTTCGTCAAAAATGTGGTCGACCTGTTGGTTCTAAAGGAAATTTTGTGTCTAAGAAAAGGGGCACAACATATGAACCAAACAAAGACGAAAATGATTAATCAATCAAATGAAGTTCCTGAAGAACTACAAGCGTCTAAAAATACTGAGATCTCAAAATATTGGAGAGATCAAATATCGTCGTGGACGCACGACAATATTTTCCCCTTTTAATATGACTCTTGAAATGATAAAAGAGGATCCTCAACGACGATCTATAAGAGATTGTCAAGATAGAAATAATTGGCTAAAGAGGAACGAAGTCATATAAGGTGAATTAATATTCCCTAGAAAGCCGGAAATATTCGGACCTGTAGGTCCAAAATCCGGAAAGTATATCCCCGAAGGATACAAATGTGTCTTTGTTACAAAGAGAAATGAAAAATTGCGAGATATAGGGCAATACTCGCAATACAATATTTCTCTCAAAGACCGGGAATTAAATATGTACTCTCCTATAATAGACGCCATTATATTTGATTAATCAACTTATGTCATAAAAGGCTTGCTATGCGCCTTATGGATGTAGTAAATATCTATCAATATGATTCACTAGATAGTGACATATATATGAAGATCCCTGAAGGATTTAACTTGCTCAAAGCATGTAAGTCAAAAAGATGTTGTCAATTAGACTACAAAAGTCATTGTAAGGGCTGAAATAGTACAGCCGTATATGATATAATCATAACGACGAGAATTCCTTGACAGAAGGGTACATAAATGATGACTTGAGTTTGATTGAAACTCCTGAAGAACATAATACATATATGTATACTCCGTCAAAATGACTTACATAGAAAAAGTAATTATGAATTATTTTATTCATTGATAATCCAACTCACATGCTTATCGGCATTAGGGGGAGATATAAAACATAAATGATAGAATGCCGCAATATCTCGTTGGATTAATTATTAGATTCACGCACTATGAACCAGAAGTTCATCAAGTTATTTAGTGCAAAAGGAGTGACTAAAATCTCATATACTTGTTGTATATGCACCATGAACGAACTGAAGTTCCTCATAGAAAATATAAATCAATTGATTCTCATTAGCGATATACTTGTTGTATATGCACCATGAACGAACTGAAGTTCCTCATAGAAAATATAAATCAATTGATTCTCATTAGCGCCAGAAGCGTGAGAGATTTATTGGTGCTAAGAGATAAGAAGTCCGCGGAATACAAAATTAAAACACATCACTCCAAATTCCTGTTGAAGAGGATATGTGAATCATTATGTACAAAAGTACTTGATGAAGTCAACTCATGCCTAAAGACGGAGTTCGAATCAAAATACTTAGGTTGAACTAATAATTGTCTCGACCTGAAGATCGAGCATCTCCCTCCTGGAGTTATGCTAGTCGACCTACCTGAAAGTCTTTAAAGAGATTTTATTTTATTGCATCCACATAGCTACCTAATGGTTGCTTCAATCACTTGAAGTGGATGGAGACTCATTTAGACCTATAGAAGATAACAAAAATGAGGACCATAAGTTCCTTATTTATGTGCAATATGAGGATTTGAAATGGTATTGACCATCGTTTATGTAACACCCCGAAATTTTTTTATATCATGCATGGTATGTTTATTCATACATGTTATCAATTGTTTTAAATTTTATAAGTCGCGCCTCATGAATTGTGTTTCGCGGGATGAGTTGTCATGATTGTTAATAGAATGGTGTAATTGGACACCTTGTTTGCGTGTTATACACAACTCCTAGCTGCCAACCTATTCTTAGGATCCTCAATGCCTTGCATGTGCATGGAGAAGGGAAAGTGATTATTTTCAAACTTGATGGGATGGGAATAGTGTGAAGAAATAATTGTAAACAACCACCAAAACCCTTGTCTATCTATGCTCTTATACGTATACCACAATAATGAGGTGGTTGAAAATTTACCACAAGCATTTAATGAGGAAGGTGGGAGACATTCATTGCTTTTGAGGAAATTTAGTTACTTTCCCCTTATTTAGGGATGTGCTTCCTCTTTTTCCAAAAACAAGTAAACTCACGTTACCTCTTCATTCACCTTCTTCTTCCTTCTCTTTCTTCTTCCCCTTCATCTTCTTCACCAGTTGAGATACTGTAATTGTGGAAGATCCTTAGAAGACAATCGAAATTCTTTCTTTTGGCAGCCCAACATCAATCAAGTAAGGAACGGTTGTGGAAGAGCTATAGCCCCGGTGTTGGGAGTACGTATACTTCAAATCAGTGAAAAGTCGAGGTGGGTAATATTTTCATAAAAGTATGATTTGAGTTATTGAGCTCTATGAAGTATGTTTATCCATGAAAGTTTTTGTGCATTTACCTGTTTAATGCTTCTACGTGATAGATCGATCGAGGCTCTCATCTGGCCTAACACGCTAGATGAGGGTTAATACGAAAGTGTGTACACTATGTTGTTAGTAGCACAAAGATTGATCCTCTTTGTGTACCAAGTGCTAACAAGTTATGAGGGACCCCTTGAGTTTCGACTCAAGGGCCAAGGCCCAAGAACAAGTTATGAGGGACCCCTCATGTTTCGACCGAGGGCCAAGGCCCAAAGTATGAAAATGAAATGGTAGAAGTAACAGGAAATGTGACACAGATGTGCGCATCCCAATGTTAAATGTTTTGTATGTTTGGAGCCGTTTTCTTTTTAAAACCCTCCAAATCATACCTCATGCATGGATAAACTGTTTTAAAATGTTTTCAAGCTACTTTACCCACTGAGTACACTAGTGCTCAGCCCAAATGTTTTCAAAATGTTTTCAGGTTGAGCGGCAGTGGCGACGGAGAAAGAGCTGAGGAGGGGGGTTTCTGCCATGATCATTTTGCACTCTTAAGTTTTGTAAATGAATAGTTATGTTTTGCTATATATATTTCGAAAGTTAATACGCTTCCGTATCTATTAATCAGTTTTCAAAAGATGGTATGAAAACGTGTTTTATAAAACGTGTTTTGATATGTTTTGAAACTCATTATGCTTCAGTGCATATTTAAATGCATAATATCTGATCTCCTGTGTGTGAGTTGCATTAAATGGAGTGTTTCATTTTAAAAGTGAAAAATATTTCAAAAATGTCAAGAAAGGGTATGAAAATATATTTTAAATTATTCTTCCGTAGCGGCTCGACCTCTGTGATCCTTCGTGGAGGTCGGGGCGTTACAGTTTATTATCTTTCGAGACACATGTTATTCTCTATGAGAATAATTAAACTTGTGTTGTACATATTACTATAGACCTTAAAGATAACCTTGAAGATTGTTATCTTGAGGGGGTGTAAGAAATTGTAAATAATCCTGAAAATTATACTGACTCCTAAAGGTCAAAGACCCTGAAGGTCAAATGGTTGAACTCTTTTTTCCTTCCTAAGTTTTTTTCTCAAATGGTTTTCTTAGTCAAGGTTTTTAACGAGGCATCCAATGCAACACACGAGTAAATGAGTCATTGAGATTGATTCATAAAAGAGTCAATACAACACATGATCTCCAAAAGAGTGGCGGCATCAACATCTAGCAAATTCGCTCAAGTGGCAATCTAGTGGATTCTTTTATAAAGGCATTACCAACATCAACATTCAAGAAGTTGTTATACAAGATCAATATGCGCCGACTCAAGGATCAAGAATGAATATATTGAGGTGGAGCAGCTGTACTCTTTTTCCTTCGTCCAGTTTTTATCCCACTGGGTTTTTTTCGGCAAGGTTTTAACGAGCGGCAGGTTTCTTTTTAGGAATGGTCAATCAAGGAGTGTTGTAAATATATTTTATATATATACTTACCATATATTGTGATGACCATGTAAACCCTAAAAGCCCATGAGCCCATCTTGTACTCTATAAATAGAGGTCTCCACCCTCATAATAACATACATCTATTTTCTCATTCTCTCTATTATTCTCTACTTCTATTTAGTTTATAACAATTTTTATTTTATAATTAATTGTGTGGCGATTTTTTATTAAATAGAAAATTTATTTTGGATTTTTTATGTATTATAGGACTTTAAATTATATCAAAAAATTATTATAGAATAAGAACCATTTCTATATTTTTATTTATTTATTATAAATTATAATTATTCAATAATATTAGGGGCAAAATAAACATTTCTTTTAAAAAGTAGGCAGCATTCCCAAATACTATTTTTCACACTTTCAATACTTATTTTCAAACACTAACTGATTTTCAAATAAATTGGTTTTAGCTGATTTAAGCAGTTTTCAGCACTTATCAATAAACTTCAGCTATTTCAAACACCCCTTAGAGTAGCCACTTTATAAGTTGATGTATGCTTACTATTTTTTTCTCTCGTTCTACTACTCTTATGTTGTTAATTAGTATGACCCACACTATAAATTCTTTTTTTTAATAACTTGTCTTCAATTAATCCTAATTTATGTCAAGTGGGTGCTTAACAATTTTTTCGTCCTAATTGTATTGAAACAATTTTTCGGGTGACGTAATTTTTGAATTTATTGATGCCGTGTTTATTTGACGATTTTTACTTTTCCCATAAGATGTGCATGGCAGCGAGCAAAGTTGTTTGTATCCAATTTGATTTTTTTCCAAATCAGAGAAGAAAATGAATTTATTTTTAAGTACAAGTGAACATATTGAAGTTTAAATTCAAGAATAATTTATTAACAGTAACAAAATATATAGTTGAAAATTTAGTTCCCTTCAAATCCCCCAACTGAAAAACACTTCAAAGTTCCCTATAACTATCTATTAAATTCAAATCTCCTACCATTAAGGCTATTTATACTCTTACCATTCATTACATCTCAAAACACAAAATCAGTTTTAAGTCTAAAAAATCAAAATGAGACATGAGAAACAAAAACGTGAAGGACAACAGAAGGAATGACATTGTGCAGTTTAAGTTTGTGATAATATTATTTTGATAATTCACTCAATTTTCAAACAACATTTATGCATTATCGTTGATAATAGGTGAAGGGTCTCAGTCGATCCTTATCGATTATTATCATGACTTTACAAGTAAGTTAGAAATGGGAACTGGAGGTAAGCAGTTTCAACCATTCGTTATCTTTACATGTTATTTTTATACCCCATTTTTTTACATGATACTTTGTCATACTCATCCTTTCTTTACATGTTGCTGTTTTCATACCCCATCTTTTTAATTTTTATTATTACTTTGTTATTACATCGTAATTACTTGTATCCACTCTTTTTTTTTTTTTTTTTTTGATTTGAGGAACCCGCAGCCGCTACCTTCGGTGCGCTCTGAGTAAACCTCAACTCCTTGTGCAGTAGCCTGCAAACCACACAGGAGATTAAACCACCCTCAGGTGACAGCCACATGAAATGGCTTCAAGTGAGGATTGAAGCCACGCATCCGGTCCCGGAAACCTCACCTCAACCACTCTGCCATCCCCTCTACGTAGCGGGACAACTTGTATCCACTCTTATTCTCCCTTCACCCCCTAAACCATAAAAGAAGCGCTAACTTTTCGTCGGAAAAAGGGAAAATAAATGAAAAAAAAGAAAATAGAGAATATTGGTGCGTGCATTAACTCTCAATGTGTCTAAAAAGTTAAGTCTATGAATGTTGTTGGAAAAGTTCTTTTCATCAAGGTAGTTATTTCATTTTATTTACCCAATTTCATTGTTGACAAATTGAAGCTACTTTTAAGTTTGACAGTGGAAAAATTTTAAAGCAATTTTGGTTCCTATACTTATATACTTTTTTAATTTTGGTGTCTATATTTAAAAAATGATAAAATTAGTGTTCAAACTTAACAAATTGTAGCAATTATGGTTCCTCCTTAACTTTTAAGTTGCCTATAAAATAAAGGGCATAATAGTAATTTAGGTTAATTCCAAATAATAAGGAATATATTTTAATTTAAATTTTTCAATTTTATTTTGCCTAATTACTTAAATCCTAATAATATATCTTATCTATAACAAAATTAATGTTTCAATTTGCACTCAATCCGCATGGTGAGAGCGAGCGAGCAAAAGAACTATAGATACATCACCCTTTATTTTTTTATTTTCAGTTTTTGCTCATTTGCGTTTTTATTTTTATGACGTTCTGTATCCAATTAATTGTTGGTAAAATATGGTCTTTATCTATTTATTTTATTTAGAAACAAAAAATAAATAGAAATATGCATTCATTATAACTTGAAATTAACATAAATTTACTATTATGCCCTTTATTTTAATAGCAACTTGACGGAGAGTTACTGAGACACCAAAATTGCAACAATATTTTAAGTTTGGATACTAATTTTACTATTTTTCAAGTATAGACATCAAAATTGAAAAAATATGTAAGGATAGGAACCAAAATTATTTTTCATAGCAATATTAATTGTGTAGGAGCCTATACACTAGCTAAAGTAGTAGACAGTACTTATGTATAATTTCACGTACATATGAGAAGTGGAGGAGCCACCATCATATTCATAATAAAATATTGAAAAAGAAAATGATATAGTGGTTCTAACACTAGTGAGTTTATGTGAGAGTTTTGAAACTCCTAACCGTCACCATGTGATAATACAAACCATGTACCACATAAAACATCATTATATGACAATTAATACAGCTACTTGAAGATCGCACGCAACATATAAGTTGTTCAATTTTTTATACCAAACTAATCAATTACCCAATTGCTTTTTAGGTTCTTAACCGCCCTTAACCTTTTATTATAATAAGGGTTGATTTCAACATCAAGATTAGTTACCATTGTTGAAAAAGAAATATCAATTTGATTGCACCATATTAATTGCATGATTTAACTTATGCACAAATTCCGATACATTTAATTCTACACGCCAAATTTCTATGCCCATTTGGACTTAATTTTATTCATACATCCAAGTGTAATTGCTAAACCTATCAACATTCACCCGTTCTGTGCTTAGTATTTCTGTAACTTTTTAACCATCCAAGAATTTGAGGGACTCATAGTTTATAATTATTGTCAAAATTTGTAAGAGAACTATTCCCTCTAAAAAATGAAATAAAAAAATAAAATGAACAACTTAAAATGGAAAAGTAAGACAAATATGAATGATATGGTAGTGAAGAAGAATTATTGAGTTTGGCCAAACGAAATTCAGACCACATACTATATTATATAGAGAATCATCTGAATACTCAACTTGATCATGTGCATTATTGGGTCAACCATAATTTCATCAACTCAGTACTGTTGACACCGCTTGGAGTAAAGAAGACTGGCGAGTTGGTAGAAAATTGAGATTTGAGAAGAAGAAAAGGTAGCTCGAATGGCGGGAGGGTCGATAGGGCCGACCGGAGTGTCCAAGGAGAGGGCGGCGGAGTATAAGGGGACTGTAACCGGTTATGTCCTCGTCACTTGTCTTGTTGGTGCTGTTGGTGGATCACTCTTTGGTTATGATATTGGAATTTCAGGTAGTTGAGATTTGTTGTTTTGGGAAGAAATTAAAATACTAATATAATTTCAGTTTTTGAGTAATTTGATGAAAATTAAAAGTTAGGAATGTTGGTGTTTGAGCAGGAGGAGTTACATCAATGGATGATTTTCTTCTGAAGTTCTTCCCGACGGTGTACAGAAACAAACAGCACGCTCATGAGAACAATTACTGCAAGTACAACAATCAAGGCCTTGCAGCCTTTACATCCTCTCTCTATCTAGCCGGTCTCGTCTCGTCTCTGGTGGCGTCTCCCATCACGCGCAACTACGGCCGCCGCGGAAGCATCATCTGTGGCGGCCTCAGCTTCATCGTCGGAGCAACGCTAGACGCTTCAGCCCTCAATCTACCCATGCTCATTCTCGGTAGGATTATGCTCGGCGTCGGCATCGGATTCGGAAATCAGGTAACTTCACAAATTCGAAATTGAAATTGAAATTGAAACTGAAACTAATTCATTAGCCCTCATTGACTCCATCTCTATGAACAATCTGAAGGCAGTTCCACTATATTTATCAGAAATGGCGCCAACTCATCTCAGAGGAGGCCTTAATATGTTGTTCCAACTCGCGACAACGTTGGGGATTTTCACTGCAAATATGATTAATTACGGAACGCAGAAGCTCCGGCCGTGGGGATGGAGGCTGTCGTTGGGGCTTGCGGCGGCGCCGGCAATCGTGATGACTATAGGAGGAATCCTACTTCCGGAGACGCCGAACAGCTTAATCGAGAGGGGATTAGAAGAGAAGGGGAGAAAAGTGTTGGAGAAGATCAGAGGGACAAGCGATGTGCAGGCGGAGTTGCAGGACATTAAGGATGCTAGTGAGCTAGCAAACTCAATCAAGCATCCTTTCCGGAACATTCTAGAAAGAAGGAACAGACCTCAGTTGATAATGGCGATCTTCATGCCTACTTTTCAAATCCTGACGGGCATAAACTCGATCCTATTCTACGCGCCAGTTCTGTTCCAAAGCATGGGATTCAAACGGAATGCTTCTCTATATTCCTCTGCTGTGACCGGAGCTGTTCTAGCTTCGTCCACCTTCATCTCCATGGCCACCGTGGACAGATTGGGGCGGCGAGCGCTGCTGATGAGCGGAGGAGTTCAGATGGTGGTGTGTCAGGTGATGGTGGCGATCATACTAGGGGTGAAGTTGAGTGAGGAGGGGCTGTCGAAGACGTATTCGATAGTGGTAGTGGTGGTGATCTGCTTGTTCGTGATGGCGTTTGGGTGGTCGTGGGGGCCGTTGGGATGGACGGTGCCGAGTGAGATATTCCCTCTGGAGACGCGGTCTGCGGGGCAGAGCATCACGGTGGCGGTCAACCTCTTTTTCACTTTCGTGATAGGCCAAGTGTTTCTGTCCCTTCTTTGTGCGTTCAAGTTTGGGATTTTCCTCTTCTTTGCGGGGTGGATTACGGTGATGACTCTGTTTGTCTACCTGTTCTTGCCCGAAACAAAAGGTGTTCCCATTGAAGAGATGATTTTGTTGTGGAAGAAGCACTGGTTCTGGAAGAGATTGTATACACACACTTGATGCTTAAAACTCTATCACAACAATATAAAAGACAAATGCTTGTCTTCCGAACTAATTAGTTTCATGGGTGGCATTTGATTAATTTTCTGTTATGGGTTCTCGACTGCTACTGTTCTTTTTCTCGGTCTAACGAATATTGAATTGTACATCCGTAGATTGTAGTATATTTTATCGGAATCTTGAGAATATGCAATTTGGGGATGATTTAATTGGTTTCCTTACTAACTGTAAGGTGTCGTGTGAATTTTAAAACTAGTCTCCAGATTCAATTATCCAGACTTTTTTTTTAGGATAATAAGAGATTAATTAATTCATAACGACTATCAATGTGTGTTAGATGAAAGATGCAAATCATCTTAAGAGTTACATACTCACACATAATAATCTTGATAGTATTTAAATCTGTGATCCATAATCACATGACAAACATCTTAACTGTCATCTTATTCTATGATAAAACTACCTTTATCGCCACTCAAATTTGACTGGTTGGCCGAACATGTGTGTATCCCCCCTTTTGTAAGCTAAAACAAAATACTCAATTTGTCTCATAGAATGTATCTCCTTTCTTTTGAGCATAATTATTAATGAGAGTTAAAAGTTGGTGCAAAATTGTAAAAATCATAAAAAAAGTGTTTGTAATAATCTATTATTTTCAAAAGGAGAACTCATTCTATGTAGAACTCGAAATAAAATAGAATATTACTCCAGTGGGTAAAAAAGAAGAGTGGAATTATACAACTCTACGCATCTTCCCTATAACAACTACAAAACTACCCAACTATATAAAAACTATCCACTATATACCCATTTTTTCACTTTTCTCACCTGAAAAGTGTCAGGTCGTATGATTGTACATAATTTAACGAAGCGTGCCGATCGGTCGGCACACATTGTGAATGTGCCGATCGATCGGGCACAAAAATTAAAAAAAAATGCAGTGTGCCCTATCGGTCGGCACACTAGGCGTGTCCGACCGGTAGGGCAGAAGTTATTTTTCCTTATTTTTTTACCATCTTCCCCACCCATCCCTTTCTAGGACCACACACACACAAAAGCCATAGAAACACACACACACACACACGTGCACTTTGTCGTTGCACTTTCTCGGTCTGATCGGTCGGCATGCACATCCGACAACATATCTTTGTCTAACTGATCGGACAAATGGAAGAGGTTAGTATTTTTCTTCAAATCTTTATTAGTAAATTACTTAGTAGATCTTCAAATTAATGTACGATTGCATGTTTAAAGTGCGTTTTTAGCGAATATATATGTTGGGCTTGGTGAGTATAACCTAGATTTGGTTGGATTGGTTGATATTTGCTCAAAATTAAGGCTGAAAATCGCCGGATTCCGGCGCCATTATTTTCGGCGCCCAATTTTTGTGCCGACCGATCGGGCCGGTTCTGAATCGGTGCCCGACCGGTCGGCACCTTAAATTTTTTTTTTAATAATTTTTGACTTTGAATTGCTGGAATATTTGAAAGCCGAAGATACACACTGTCAAGCCTTGGTTTGAATATCATAAGCCACTGGACATCTCCACTACTGTAGGACGGAATCTTGCAACTGCCACTACAATAGAGCAACAATTACATCTTCATAAAAACAAAGATGGATCCGTTACGGTGGAAGTATTACTACACAAGGCGAACCTCCCCCTACTTCTCCGAAGACACGACATAATGGTCAATCATCAACTCACTATGAAGCTAATTCGTGAGTTGCGTCGTCCGGGGGATTATACTAAGCGTTCGACTATTGGTGTTCAAGTTCTCAACTTACAACAAGTTCCGCATCAAGACGAACCGGCTAAACTTATGTTCGCGGAAGATGATGTGCTTCCTCATTCGGAAACCCTAGGTGCATGTCTATTAGGGTTTTTCGCGGGAAGATTCCCGGGGAAGGCGAACGTTGAACTTGTCACAAAAGCTTGGCCCTTCCCGTCTCTTATCTCCTACCATAATAATGGTTGGATAGTATTCGCCTTGAAGTCGGAGGAAGAGAAAAATGCGGTGAGGCAAAAAGGCCCATTTGCATTCTATGGGACGCCATTAGTCCTTGACGAATTGCCACCTAAATTTTGTTCCAATACCAAGCTGATTGTGGAGATTCCTATTTGGGTAAGTCTCCCAAACTTACCCATCGAATTTTGGCTTCCACGTGCTCTCAATCGGATTGGCTCATGCATTGGAAAACCATTGGTCACGGACCCCAATACCGTGCAAGAATTTACGTTGGATAGGGCTCGGATAAAAATTGCGGTCGATGTATCGAAGCCCTACCCTTCGGAAATTCTAATGAGATGGCTGGACGGAGAGACATTTCTACAAGCCGTCATTTATGATCATATGCCGAAGTATTGTAAGAAGTGCTCTTCTTTTGGTCACTTCCACGAGACATGCCCGGGTCCAAAACAATCCAACCAAGGAGGGCCAATGGCAAAGACGGACAAGGGTAAGGGAAGTGTCCCTCCTCTCAAACGTGTTCCCTCACGGACACGCGAGCCATCTCGGGCAAGGAATTCCTCACGGCCAAAGAATCCCTCGCGGCCTCCATCAACCGTGAAAGATAAAATTTGGGCGAAAGTGGCTTCGAAGTCGACATACAAACCGGGGGAAACCATCCCCAAATATGTTCCGAAATCTCAAAAGGGAACCCTCCTTCGAAGGGACTTGTGATCGCCGAATCCTCCCACCACCGATCCCTAAGTCGGGGCCGAAGTAGATCGAGAGGCCGGCCTAAACACACTGTACTTGCATCTCCTACTTCCTCCATTCCCTCAAGTGAAGTGCCTATTGATGATCTTCGTTTGGATAATCGATTTGGCCCTATTTCGAAAGATCTAGACATTGTGGAGACCCCGGATCCTTCCAACTCACGTCCGCATGGAAAAGAGATTCTAACTTCTTCACATGCAAGGGTGACGTGGATACAAATTCCAAAGATACCAATTTATTGCAGCAACATGGCTTGGAGTTGAGTTCGGCTAGTATACTTAATGGAGAAAATAACCATGGTCAACCATCCACCACATGCGTTGACCTTTCTAAATCAGAAAGGAACAACTCAATTCATGTGCATGAAGAGTTCGAAGCTGTACAGGGGGCTTCGGTTGAAAATCTTGTTGAGAATTGTGTTGACTCCTCAACTGATGCAACTCCCCCAAGCTCACCACGTTGTACTCGTGGAGTAGGTCATGATCCTAATTTGTGCATGCATGAGGTTGACTTTATTGACACAACATCACGTGATTCACCATGTGATATACAAAAACAAGCAAGCAACGTTGAAGGACTTTGCATTCAACGTTTCCATGATTATAGTATCATGGAATGTGCGAGGGCTGCGTAACCCGCTCAAGCAAGCAGCGTTGAAGGACTTTGTTCCTACCAATAATGTGGACATTTTGGGTTTAGTTGAATCTAAACTTAAGAAGACTCATCGAGATCGCTTTTTGGCGAGCTTTTTCCCAGAATGGTCACACGTGGACAATTTTGAGATTGTCCCAGGGGGTCGTATTATCATTTTGTGGAATCCGATGAAGGTTAACCTTCACCCGTTGAGTATTGAGGACCAAGTGCTCCATTGCAAAGCCGAGTGTCGCCTCACTTGTAATCAATTTCGGTTGTCCGTAGTATACGGTAGATGGGACGTACCGGCCCGAAGACCACTATGGGATTCTCTCCTACTTAGAGCCACCCCGGATGAGCCCACCCTCTTGTGTGGGGATTTTAATTGCCTTCTATCGCCGGATGATTGTGTGGGAGGGAACATGCCTCTTGAATACTACTTTCGGGACTTCGGTGACACTTGTGATCTCTTGACCTTTGAAGATATCCCATACACGGGATGCTCTTTCACTTGGAAATCTAATAATGTGTCGAGCAAGCTTGATAGAGCCATGGTCAATGGAACATGGTTGAACTCTCACTATCTTTTTTCGACACATTTTCCCACGCCGGGTTTAATATCGGATCATTCTCCGACGGTTACCACATTCTTTGGCTCAATTCTAACAAAATTGAGCCCCTTTAAATTCTTCAACATGTGGCTCAAACATGAGGGGTTCACTTCACTTATGGAGCAACATTACGCACTCCCCGTCAACGGCCATGCCCAATATCGGCTAGTCATTCGCCTTAAGGAACTACAACAACACCTTAAGGCGTTTAACTTTGCGGAATATAGTCTACTCAAGGACCGGGCAAACAATGCTCGGGAGGAGCTAATGTCACTCCAAGAGGCCATCGACCAAGACCCTCTCAATGTTTCTCTCCGCGAAGCCTTGTCGAATATTCATTGTAAGGCTCGATTCCTTGATCATGTCGAGAGAGAATTCTACTCTCAAAAGGCGAGGAACAAACATCTTATCAATAGTGATAAAGGAACGATCTTCTTTCACTCCATGGTGAAGCGGAATAACATGAAGAATATCATATCTTTTATCCGGCGAATAGATGGGACTACCACTTTCAATCAAGAGACTATTGCTGAAGACTTTGTGGATTTCTATAAAGGACTTTTTGGGACCCATCACCCATCGGATGACATTGATCCGAACATACTCTTGCTAGGGCCGGGACTCACGGATATGCAGCGATTGGAGATGATTGACCGTGTGACTCATGAGGAGATTAAGTTCGCCCTATTTGACATTGATGATACTAAGGCACCCGGCCCGGATGCCTATTCGTTCACCTTCTTTAAGGCAAATTGGGATATAGTTGGGGAGGATGTCTTTGGAGCCATTGATGAGTTCTTCCGCAATGGGAAGTTACTAAAGCGGCTCAATTCTACTATCATTGCTCTTATTCCCAAGACAAAGGACAACCCAACCGTTGCGGACTTCCGACCAATTGTGTGTTGCAA
Organism: Lavandula angustifolia; assembly: GCA_028984105.1. NCBI lineage: Eukaryota > Viridiplantae > Streptophyta > Magnoliopsida > Lamiales > Lamiaceae > Lavandula > Lavandula angustifolia. Next base: position 6,299,584 of record CM054826.1, on the reverse strand, counting down.
TGTAGTCTACAATACCATCACAAAGATTATCAATGCTAGAATGACTACCATTTTCACAACATTGGTAGGGCCGGCACAATCGGCATTCATCAAGGGCCAGAAGATTGTTGGTAATGTATTCCTTGCTCAAAAGATTATGAGGAGCTATGAACGGAAATGGTCGGCGCCACGTTGTACTATCAAAGATTGATTTACAAAAGGCTTACAACACCATTTCTTGGAAGTTTCTTGAGCAAGTACTGGTGATCGCTGTTTTCACCAAATAAATCCTGCAAAATTGCTAGAACTTAAATCAGTATAGCAAACAGGTATCGAACACAGGGAACAGAGAGTTTTAAACTTATAAAACCTATCAATCAAGATTTTGGTTAGCAACCACGCAAATTTTGGGAATAACTAATCCTAAGACAACGAAAAATTAAACAAGAAATAAACAAGAAATTTATCTAATGCAAATAAAAGCGGGTCCAGCAAGATGATTCACACACACACACAATCGATCATAGACACTAATAATTAATTAATCCACTTAAATCAATTAGTTGTAGGATACCGTAATTAAACTGACATATCCCCTATTCCCCCTTAATTAATCGGTAATCGCCATGGTGGGCATTGAAACGACTACTTCTCTAAATTAGATGCAACCTACGTTGGTGGGCAATCAATAGATTTAACACCTAATCAGCTTTAAGAACTAAAGGAACCCAATTTAGGAGCCTACTCGTATGGTGGGCATCTAATAGTCTCCTACCAAATTAATCCAATTGTCCTAAGAACAATTTGCTACTTATTTAGCCTAATCCCATGAGAAACGATGGAAGTACTAAATTAGCTATGAATTAAACTAACCTTAGGGTGATCAAGCCTAAATTAATTAATCCAATTAATTAAACCTAGATTAATTCGAACCCAAATGATTAATTTTAAGCCCTAGTCTCACGAAATTAAGGTGGTGTGTGTGTTACATCTCGCTGGCCCCTAAAAAGACTTAGCCGCGCATATCGGCCGGGAGCGGCCGGACAGAGCCAGGTTTCTTGACGAGAACACAAAACATGCTGAAAATCATAAAATAATTATGCACGAAAATCAAACAAATACCAAATAATCGAAACAATAATAGGAACGAAATTAAACCCTAAAATTATGAGATCATAAATTAAAGACTTCAAATTATCCTACGGGAAAATAAAACGGAGACAATTCAAATCCGGGAATGCAAAACGAAAGTGATAACATGTTGTTTCTTCCAAATCAAACCACAATTCTCGAAACGAAATTAAGAAATGCAAACTTTTAACTTGATGAACCCTTCGATCGGATCCTTCGGCGTGGATGAATGGTGTAAAAGGTTGATGATGATTCCGGCAGAGTAGCAACTAGGGTTCGGTGGTTGATGTCGTGAATGAATGGAGACGGAAATTGAATTATGCGTGATCAAGGTTGTAATTTGCGTTCGTCTCCTCTCTCCTATATAGGGCGGCTCCTTTTCCTTGTAGAAGTAGGGTTTTTATATCCAATATGGAAAGATATTAATTAGATAAATCATATCCAATTCTTTCCATATCATCTCTTTCCTTATCCTCCACCTTCCTTCTCTACAATTTCGTCCAAAATTCCATCTTTTAAACCCCAAATCGAGCCTCGCCACCTCGGCAACTCATCACCGCCACATCGGCCACGAAAAATCTGCAAGACGGCACGAAATACGGTCCAACCGGCCGGGTGGGCCCCAAAACGAGCATGAATTTGTATAGTACGAATTAGACTCATCAAACCTCCTTACACTTGAACTATACTTGCCCTCAAGTATAAGAAACACAAAAGAATATGTACTATTCAAATTCGATCAATCCCCAAGACTCAAGACTCAAAATAAAAATATAAAAGATGAAAATAAGACAAGAAAAGAGAAGGAAAAGACAAGGAAAAGACAGAGACTCGAAACAAAGACAAAAACAAAAACAAGAAGCAATACCAATCATATCCGTAATCTCCACACTCAAAGAACTAGCCAAACATGTTAAACCATGCAAATATGAATCTCATCAAACAAGTAGAGTTGCAAATTTAAGACAAGGCACACAAATATCAACTTGGTCAAAAACATAAGCAAAAGTGGATCATCCTCACGGTTCACTCAACACTCTCTAATCTAGGTCCGGTCAAACCACTCAAAAAAAATAGTCCACTCTATCACGATAAAAGATTGTCACAACTGCAACATCAAGGAGGTCTTTCTTTTTTGGTTGTAATGGGGCTTAGGACATAGACAATTTTTTGTTGGTAAGGGTCCTAAAGGTTCTAAGCTCCACAAAATGTATTAAATGTCATGCATGTCATACTCGCCTAACATGAGATAATCAAGAATAGATAATATCACCCACCACTAAAGAATTACACATTAAATGCTACCAATTTAAACACAAGTACCCTTCTTATAATCTGAATTTACCACGTTTTCAATACTTTTTTTTTTCGTGGTTTTTTTTTTTAACAAACTGGGTACATACTCGTCTGTCTGGTCAGGCAGGCCGTAATTTTCGTGGCTTAAATCAATTGGTTATAGGATACCGTAATTAAACTGACATACCCCTTAATCCCCCTTAATTATTCGGTAATCGCCATGGTGGGCATTGAAACGACTACTTCTCTAAATTAGATGCAACCTACGTTGGTGGGCAATCAATAGATTTAACACCTAATCAGCTTTAAGGACTAAGGGAACCCAATTTAGGAGCCTACTCGTATGGTGGGCATCTAATAGTCTCCTACCAAATTAATCCAATTGCCCTAAGACAATTTGCTACTTATTTAGCCTAATCCCACGAGAAACGATGGAAGTACTAAATTAGCTATGAATTAAACTAACCTAGGGTGATCAATCCTAAATCAATTAATCTATTAATTAAACATAGATTAATTCAGAACCTAAGTGATTAATTTTAAGCCCTAGTCTCACGAAAATATGGTGGTGTGTGTTTCACATCTCGCCGGCCCTATAAAGACTTAGCCGCGCATACCGGCCGGACTGGACAGACAGACCGGTTTAGTGGACAGAACACAAAATATGCTGAAAATCATGAAATAATTATGCACGAAAATTCAAACAATAATAAATAATCAGAATACCGAAATTAAACCCAAGAAATTATGAGATCATAAATTAAAGTCTTCAAATCAATCCAACAGGAAAATTAAGCGGAAGCAATCCAAATACGGGAATGTAAAACGGTAGTAGGAACATGTTGTTTTCTCCAAATCAAACTACAATAAACGAAACAAAAGTAGAGAAATGCAAACTTAAATTGAAACACCCCTCGATCGGATCCCTCGGCTTCGACGAACGCTTGCTCGAATAACTCGCATCGGCGGCTTATGGACTCTCTCTCTCGGTGTGCGACGCGGACGATTGATGGATGATGTGGGACGATGATGATGAATGATAAAAAAATCTCTCTTGGACTCTTGGCGTGAATGATCACAAGAGATGAAAAGATGATAAGATTAAATATATTACTACTCCCCCTCGTCGCCGTATATGAAGATGATTTGGAATGGTATAATTAAATCAATCCCCTCCTTTTCCTCGTAACCGCCGTCAGATATCAAAGGAAATAATATAAGATTAATTCCCTTTAATTTTTCCTTGGCCGTGTGTTATGGGATCAAAATAATAATATCAAGATATGGAATTAATTAATTCCCTCTTCCGTTCCTTCCTTCTAGCCGTCCTCTCAAATTATTTATATACACTCCTCTTAATCCTCCTCAATTAGGTTAATCAAGTATAGAAAGATGATAAATTATATTATTTTCTTTCTACACTTAATTCCCTTCTTGATTTCTACCAAATTGAGCATATATTTCCTTAATCTCGCAACCGCCACCTCAACGACTCGTCAATGTCATATCATCAATAAGAACTGCAAAACAAACACCAAAACAAATCCAAACGCCACAAAATATGCCAAAATAGATGGAATATGGATAGTACAAAATAGACCTATCAAACCTCCTTACACTTAGAACATACTTGCCCTCAAGTATAAGGAAAACAAAAGTATAAGTACTATCCAAATTCCAATCCTCCCCAAAGACTCAAGACTCTAAAATAAAAAAGACAAGGACGAAAACAAGACAAGGAAAAGACGAGAACACGACACGAAACAAAGACGAACACAAATTAGAAAACACCACATATCCACGGACAAGGAAGAAAAACGACACAACAAACGCATGAAGCAATACCAATCATATCTATAATCTCCACACTCAATGAACTAGCAAGCACGTCCAACTACGCAAATATGAATCTCAACAAACAAATAGAGTTGCAAATTTAAAACAAAGCACACAAATATCAACTTGGTCAAAAACCTAAGCAAAAGTGGATCATCCTCACGGTTCACTCAACACTCTCTAATCTAAGTCCGGTCAAGTCACTCAAAGAAAATAGTCCACTCTATCACGATAAAAGATTGTCACAACTGCAATATCAAGGAGGTCTTTCTTTTTGGTTATAATGGGGCTTAGGACATAGATAAATTTTCGTTGGTAAGGGTCCTAGGGTTTCTAAGCTCCAAGAAATGTAGATTGATGTCATGCATGTCGTACTTGCTCAAAATGAGATAATCAAGAATAGATAAATAACGCCCACCGCTAAAGAATTACACATCAAATGCTACTTAATACATCAACAAATACCCTTCAAATAAACTAATTTTTCCACTTTTTCAATTTTTTTTTTCGTGGTTTTTTTTTTTTTTTTAAAAACTGGGTACATACTCGTCTGTCTGGTCAGGTAGGCCGTAATTTCTGCTATTTAAAGTGCAGTTTTTTTTTTTTGCAATGATTCTGGCCAAATACCATTCTGTAGCATGTATCAACTGAGCAGCCAGATGACTAAATCTGATATCCTCACATATATAATAAGATCAATCTCAAGAAAGCTTGTAAAACATGCAATGACATTGGACAAGAGAAAGCTAAAAAGGCATTGGCTAATATTTTCTAACTAAATCAAAGAATCGATCAAGGCTCAAATTAGTTCACTAGGGGATAATGTAAGGTAGGAAAGTATTGTCGCGGCCAAATAGTTTAATCCCTAGTGCCTCCTATCACGTATTGCAAATGACTCACCTTTATTGCAACTTCATAGACAAACACTCTCAAATAAATTAGTAGGAAGTGTCCTACTTTAAAGGCTAAAATCTAATATACGGAGTGTGTGTAAAATTCGATCCACAATTTACTTATTATTTCTCATCCCAAATTACATACAAATATGCACCAAGTCCTACTCTTCACAACAACTAACATGCTTGCACATTGAAACATAAAGCACAAATAAAACATGCTTAGCAAAGAACAAGAGTGCATCAACAACTTCAATTTTTGGCATGCTTCGACGACACAAAAGAAAGAACGACACAAAGTGAAACGACGTAAAGACCTCCATCCTTACACTTAAACCCTTGTGTGCCCTCACGCAAGAAAAGAAAAGAATAGGGACGGAGAAACATGACAAAAACACAAAACAAAAATGAACAAACCCTCCTTACACTTGATCCCTACTAAGATCAAGTGTAGACATAACAAACAAGATAAAAACACATAAAACACGAAAAAGAAGAAAAATAAATAAATAAATAAAACACAGACTCAAAGACGCAAAAAAAAAAAAAAAAAAAAAAAAAAACGATGGGGAAACGACATCACCTATCGCCCCGCCTGGGCAGACGGGGCAGGACAGTCTGCTCTAGCTCATCAAACCGGCGACGAATCTTCCTCCTTACACTTAAGTCCACAGCGTCCTTCGTAGCCTAGATCTGGAAAAACAACACAAAACAAAGACCAAATAATAAAATCAAAGGAAAATAAACGATAGTCAACTCGGGTTGCCTCCCGGTAGTGCCTTTCTTTAAAGTCTTTGGCTAGACCTCCTCTCGAAGGGTCAATCTGGTGGAGGTATGCATAGTGGAGTCACATCCACTACCTTGATCACCCTATGCAATCGCTTCCCACGGTCTTTATACCACATGGAATCATCACAGATCTCTTTATCCCTCATGTCTTTGGTATCCAAATTAGCAAATCCATATGTGGGAGCGAGTTCCATCTTATCCTGCAACAAGTGCGTCTCAAGATATTCTTGGACAAGGCTCTCAAAAACGTCAGTAGAAAGGGCATCTTCATTCTCATGATCATTAGGTTTCTTAAGTGCATTATCAATATGATGAACATATATTTCATTATGATACTTAACACTTATGGAAACTTCATCAACATCAATCACTGCTCTAATAGTCTTCAAAAATGGCCTACCCAACAGAACACCCGCAGTACCCTCAACTTGCCTATCATTGGTATCTATAACATAGAAATCAGCAGGATAGACAAAATTGTTGATTCTGACTAGTATGTTCTCTAGTAAACCTATTGGAGCAATGCATGACCTATCAGCAAGTTGTATAATCACCTTAGTAGCCACTAATTCCACTCCAGTTAATTGATTATACACAGAAAGTCGCATAACATTGATAGATGCACCCAAATCACACATAGCTTGCTTAACCATCACATTACCCATAAGACAAGGTAAAGTAAACATACCTGGGTCCACGCACTTGGCGGGCAACATCTTCTGAATGATTGCCGACACCGACGTATCCATCAATACCTTCTCGGACTGCTGGATCTTACCCGTTATGAAGTCTTTGACAAATTTCCCAAATTGGGGAATCTTCACGGCTTCGAGGAAAGGTATGTTGATTTCCAGCTTCTCGAACAACTTCACATAATCCATGTATTCCTTGTTCAGTGTCCGTTTCCTCTCCAATGCCTCAGGAAACGGTGGAGGTATAGCAGTTTTAGGGTGCATGCGGACGGATCGACCTTCTACGCTTGGCGTAACTTCATCGGTAAAATTCCGCAACTACGTCCGGTGCATGCGGGCAATCGACCTTCTGCGTCGGTCGGCTCTCCATCGGCCGGATTCTCGCAGTGCATCCAGTGCATGCAGGGCGGTTCGACCCTCTGCATGCGTCGGAATGCTCGGTGCAGTCGGCTCGGCGGTGCTGTTCGATGTAGATCTAATCTTTTGGGGACTCGCTTTCGGTATTGGTTCGGACAACTCTTTTCCACTCCTCAACATGATGTGATTGCAACTACAGGCAGACGAATTTGGCTGAGTCTGAGAAGGTAATTGCCTCTGATTTGCCTTCATTTCATCTAGCGAAATTGTCAATCATAGACATTTCTTGGTCCAGATTTTCCAAGATATCCTGTTGCTCCCACTTCAATTGTTGCACTTCTCTCTTCACGGCTTGAAGCTCATCATAATTTGAAGTTATTTCCTTCTGCATCTGCTTCTGATATGCAATGGCATCTTTTTGAGAAACAATCATCTCGCACATCAATTCTTCAAGCACAGAGGATCCCTGGTCGGCTTGGTCGGGCTGAGGCATGATTGACATTTTCGGCTTCAATGCCATTTGATGCGAAGCTCGGTAAGGTTGCTCTATACCGAGGGTAGGTGTCCGATATAATTTGTCATAGCGGTGGATGAGTTGTTGTACTTGACTTTGTGGAAATTCCACGTGCTTGTGTGTTCGGGCACCTTGCTCTCCATCAATTTCCTGCTCGAGCTCAGTCCTCTTTTTACCGTCCAAGTTAATTTGATTTACATTAGCCCTAGCATTCGGATTGGGCTGGACTTGCGATGGTAATTGCCCTTGACTTACCTTCATCTCTTGAATTGAAGAATTCAAATTGGAAATCTGCTTGGACAAATTCTCGACGGTGCTTTGATTATCCCTCTTAGTCTGATTAATCTTCTCTTGCATCTGTTGTTGATAGGCAATGGTACTCTTCTGAGAAGTAATCATTTCAGCCATCATTTTCTCCAACGGGCTGCTCTGGTCCATCTGGCCAGACGGACCAGTCTGCTGCTGAAACTGCTGCGGGAACTGTCTTTGATGCGGAGGTCTGTATGGTTGTTGGAACCCTTGTTGCTGCGGTGGTTGATATTGTTGGTGCTGATAAGTAGGCTGTTGGAATGACTGTTGTGGAGGATTCCTTTGCGGTTGTGGTACTTGATCATCTTGTCTCCACCTTAGGTTCGGGTGAACCTTGTTCTGTCCATTCCAATTGCCGGCTGCATTAACATCCTCGCCTTGGCACTGAAGAGATGTGTGCCCTCTTTGACCACATGCACCACATGTATGATCATTCATGGTGCGCTCAGATGAAGAGGAGGAGGAAGGAGGATTCCTCTCATTGAATAAACGATTCAATTTGTCCTCAAGTTGGCTGAATTTTTCCTCCATTTTCATCCCAACCTTCATGTCTAGATCGTCCAGAAAATCTCCACTTGAAAGGTTCACAGACCTCCTTTGCATCCTTGGTCCTTTGTATTGGGATGTAGATTCAGCAAGGCCTTCAATGATTGCCTTCGCATCAGTGTAGTAGCTATTAGCAAAGCTACCCTTCAATCCAACGTTCACCATGGTTTTGGACTCATCTGTCATTCCTTGGTAGAAAATTTGCAGCAGATCCACTTCAGAAAAACCATGGTTTGGGCAGCTATCAACTAGCTTCCCAAATTGCTCCCAGTAAGCTCCAAAGGACTCGTCAAGCTCTTGAGTAATCCCGGAAATCTCCTTCTTGAGTACATTTGTCTTGGATTGAGGGAAGTATTTGTCAAGGAATGTTTGACGCATCTGAGCCCAAGTAGTGATTGACCTAGGCCTCAATCCGGAAAACCATGCACGAGCTCCATCTTGTAGAGTAAAAGGAAATGCTTTGAGCTTGAAAGAATCCAAATGTCCTTGCATGTGCAGATCACAGACCTGATTAAATCCCTCCAGAAAAGCAAAGGGATTCTCGTTCAGCTTCCCGTAAAACTTAGGATACGCCGCGACCAAATTAAGCTTCACATCTATCTGCTCAGTGGTAGTTATGTAGATTGGTCCGGGCAAGTCCTCTCCCAAGTTCCTCGAACCTGAGTTCATCTTCAGATTGGCTCTTTCTTCTTCAGCCATTCTTTCTTCTTCAAAGTCAGAATTGCTGCCTTCAGAAAACGGGTCTATCTGACCTGTCGGACCGATTTCGAGACTCGACTCACCGGGTCCGTTTTTACGTGCGGTCGGTCGGGCCTGTTTACGCTTCCGACAAGACCTTGGTTGCTTTTGCAACTTTGTTGCCTTCCGGTTCCTTTTCGCCGTCTTTTCAATTTCTGGATCAAAATGTAGAAAAGGGCGGGAAGACCTGCTCATGCAACACTTAAAAAGCACAAAAGATCAGTAGGAAAAATAAGCTTAAATATAACACCGTTCCCCGGCAACGGCGCCAATTTGGTGATCGCTGTTTACACCAAATAATCCTGCAAAATTGCTAGAACCAGAATTAGTATAGCAACAGGTATCGAACACAGGGAACGGAGATCTTTAAACTTAAAAATCCTATCAATCGGAGGTTGGTTAGCAACCACGCAAGTTTGGGAATTATCTAACCTAAAGACAATGAAAATAAAGCAAGATTTAAACACGAAATTGATCTAATGCAAATAAAAGCGGGTCCAGCAAGATGATTCACACACACACACAATAGATCACTGACAATAATAATTAATTAATCCGCTTAAATCAATTGGTTATAGGATACCGTAATTAAACTGACATACCCCTTATTCCCCCTTAATTATTCGGTAATCGCCATGGTGGGCATTGAAACGACTACTTCTCTAAATTAGATGCAACCTACGTTGGTGGGCAATCAATAGATTTAACACCTAATCAGCTTTAAGAACTAAGGGAACCCAATTTAGGAGCCTACTCGTATGGTGGGCATCTAATAGTCTCCTACCAAATTAATCCAATTGTCCTAAGAACAATTTGCTACTTATTTAGCCTAATCCCATGAGAAACGATGGAAGTACTAAATTAGCTATGAATTAAACTAACCTAGGGTGATCAAGCCTAAATTAATTAATCCAATTAATTTAACCTAGATTAATTCAGAACCCAAATGATTAATTTTAAGCCCTAGTCTCACGAAATTAAGGTGGTGTGTGTGTTACATCTCGCTGGCCCCTAAAAAGACTTAGCCGCGCATATCGGCCGGACGCGCGAATGCACCGGTTTCTTGGACGTAACACAAAACATGCTGAAAATCATAAAATAATTATGCACGAAAATCAAACAAATACCAAATAATCAGAACAATAATAGGAACGAAATTAAACCCTAAAATTATGAGATCATAAATTAAAGACTTCAAATTATCCTACAGGAAAATAAAACGGAGACAATTCAAATCCGGGAATGCAAAACGAAAGTGATAACATGTTGTTTCTTCCAAATCAAACCACAATTCTCGAAACGAAATTAAGAAATGCAAACTTTTAACTTGATGAACCCTTCGATCGGATCCTTCGGCGTGGATGAATGGTGTAAAAGGTTGATGATGATTCCGGCGAGTAGCGGCTAGGGTTCGGTGGTTGAAGTCGTGAATGAATGGAGACGGAAATTGAATTATGCGTGATCAAGGTTGTAATTTTCGTTCGTCTCCTCTCCTATATATAGGGCGGCTCCTTTTCCTTGTAGAAGTAGGGTTTTTATATCCAATATGGAAAGATATTAATTAGATAAATCATATCCAATTCTTTCCATATCATCTCTTTCCTTATCCTCCACCTTCCTTCTCTATAATTTCGTCCAAAATTCCATCTTTTAAACCCCAAATCGAGCCTGCCACCTCAGCAACTCATCACCGCCACATCAGCACGAAAAATCTGCAAGACAGCACAGAAATACGGTCCAACTGGCCAGGTGGGCCCCAAAACAGACAGAATTTGTATAGTACGAATTAGACTCATCATGTACTCCATGGTCTTAACTTTCACCCAACCTTTGTCAAATGGGTGATGTTATGTGTCTCCACGACCAAATTCTCCATTGCGGCAAATGGAAGCCTTCATGGCTATTTCAAAAGAGAGCGAGACCTTCGTCAAGGTGATCCGATGTCCCCCGCCTTATTCATATTGTGCATGGAGTATTTCTCGCGATTACTTCTATCTCGCACCTATGACACAAACTTCAATTACCACAAGAGATGTGAAGAGCGACGGATTACTCATCTTGCATTTGCGGATGATCTTATTCTATTTGGTAGGGGTGATATCATGTCCATGGAGATCCTTGCCACTGCACTACAGGATTTCTCGGCAGTTTCGGGCCTTCAAGTTAACCGATCAAAGTTGGTCATATTCATAGCCGGTATTCGGGATACCAATCCCGATAGGGCCGCCATTATTGACCTTTTTGGATTTTCGGAGGGCACTCTACCCGTTCGATATCTTGGTATTCCTCTTGCATCCAAAAAGTTGAACATCAACCATTATGCACCCCTTATAGAGCAAATATCTAGTCTTGTCTGGAGGTGGGCGAGGGTCACACTTTCACATGCCGGGAGATTAGAGCTTATCCGATCGGTTATGCAAGGAGTTCTATGTTATTGGATCCAAATTTTCCCATTGCCTTCCAATGTTATTGACCGTATAAACGGTATTATGAGGCGCTTCCTGTGGGGCTCCAAAATGGCACCTATTGAATGGTCTTCTTGCTGCCTGCCCAAGGACGAGGGAGGGCTTGGCATTCGGGATCTTATGGCTTAGATTTGGGTGGAGATTATTGCACATAAAAGCTTCAACGAGGAGGCTTTTGCCACGTTCAATTGGGAGGTGATAGTGCTATAGCAACAAACGTAAAAGCTTTAAAACTCAAAACAGAATACAGTCAAGGACTTACCTCTCCGCCGGAACAGTGCCGGCAGCTGGCCCTCGGCCTGGTGTCGTCCTTCACACCCTGTTTGCAAGAGGTCTAACCCATGGCTGGAACTTGAAGATATACAAGTGTGAGTTCGAAGTTGCAGCGGGTGAACAGTAACTCGCCGGAGAAAAGTTGTTCGCCGGAGAAGAAGGGTTGCCTCCAAGTGCCGCCGATCGTCTTCAAGGTTCAAATGTGGAGACCGCCGATGACCACTCTCGGTTTCGCCGGAAAACTTGAAGTGAGAGAATGAGCTTTTGGTGGAAGTCTAAAGAGAACGAAGAGCTTCTTTTACTGAGAGCGCTTTGGAATTCAAAATTCGAGCTCTTTGGACTTCAACCGGTCGGATCGATTATGTGCAATTTAAATGAAATAATATTATTTAAATTTGTTCCGACCGGTCGGACCGTCGTTGGACCGACTGTCCGATCAGTCGGACACTATTATTATTAATTTGAAATAATTAAAGTTATTGTAAATGTGCAATTTAAATGAAATAATACTATTTAAATTTGTTCCGACTGATCGGACCGTTGTCGGACCGATCGGACATAATTTTTTTTTTCTTTTTTTTATATTCATCATCTTTATAAAATTTGCTCCAATAAATTGCAACAATTAGGATATCACACATTACGACTAATTAGTAGACCATATTACATCACATACATAATTATTAACACAAGATTATTCATTATTTGACGGAGTCGGACACTTACGCCTTGTGTGACCTTGTTCCCCGCAAATGCTACACTTCTTCGGCGCACGAGGTCTATTGCTAGAGGTACCAGCCTCTAGACTGGAAGTTCGTCGGCTATCCCTCGGGCGTCCTGGTTGACGCGTGATAATTGGCGGTAGTACCACCATCGCATCAATCTCTGCTGGGACACCCCACTCGTCCCGTGGAGGTAAAGGATTCACCACACCCGCATATATCTCCCTCCATGTTTCCGCCTCATAGAAGTAATTGATGTGATCATATAAATTCTCACGACGGTTATATAAAACTGCAATTGCATGCTTACAGGGGATCTCGTCCAGTTGCCATACTCCACATTCACATGAGTGACTGTTCAGTTGAACTCTCCACTGTCTTTTTCTAGTGTCCACTTTAAATGAGTCAGCAGTCACGGATATAACAACATACCGGAGTGTTGCATCTCTTTCATTTCTCATTCTCATATCTGCAGCTTCAGTCAAAATATCAGTTCTCGCATTAGCCTTTTGTCTACGTGCATCAAACCACTTTTCGAGCAGATGTCGGAAGGCCTCGATCATAGCACATATTGGCAGACGTCTTGCTGCCAGAAGTCGAGAGTTAATAGACTCAACCAGGTTGGATGTTAACATACTGTAACGTCGGGTAGGATATTGTGATCTGGCCCACTTCTCGGGACCGATCTCCATCAACTTCTCGTATGCTGCGGGCTCAGCCTCTCGTATCGCGTTCAACGCACGATTGAAGACGGATGTTCGATATGCGTATGCAGCCTCGTGGAACATCTTAACGGTCCACTTATCATATTGAGCAATATTATTTGCGATGTGGTAGTAGCGAAGGCCGTGATGTGCTTCCGGATAAACATCTCTTACCGCTTTGGCTATACTTTTGTGTTGATCTGATACAATTACTAGACCACTAGTGGAGGAGAGTGCTGCTCGGAGCCGACTTAGAAACCACTTCCACGAAATATCATTTTCAATCAGACCAACACCAAAAGCAAGTGGGAATATTTGTTCGTTAGCATCAATACCAATAGCGACAAATAATATTCCCTTAAAAAATCCCCTTGAGGTGTGTCCCGTCAACCACAATCACATTTCTAAGGTGGAATAGCCAAGGAGTTCGGCAAACACCAAGCATAAAAAATAGATGTCGGAAATCACCATCAGGACCGACATCTAGATCAGTCAAAGAGGCTGGATTTTGCATACGGAGCAAATGCAAATATTTCGGAAGATTTTTATATGACTCTGCATGTCTACCGTAAATCATTGATATCGCAGCATTACGTGCTCGCAGCGCCACACTATAACTCGCTTGGGTTCCAAACCTATCCAAAAGATCAGCTTGAATATCCGCTGGTTTCAGTATCTTGCTCTGGCGGTGCATTCTCTGCGCAATATAAGCGGCTACGGCCTTTGCCCGCACATTTCTCGATCCTATGCCCGACAGATTGCGGTTGCAGGTGTGCTCGGGGTTGTATACGGTAACCTCCCAAATTTTCGTGGCCCTGCAAGCAGCACGAAGAAAATATGGACACGTCTGATTACGCTTGCATATGTATTCCAATCGTTTTGTGCACGAACGTTGGCACATGAAATCCACTCATTGTTCCATATGCCAAAATGCGACCATAGCATATAATACATCTTTCTCCCAGAAAATAGCTCTCTAGCGCAAATCACCATCCAATATAAGAGGCAAGCTCGTTGTGAATGGTGGATCATATGTATCGAGAGGTATAATTGAAATGATCCAATTACTTGCTGCTTCCATGTTGCTGTATAATATTTCGTCATCGGTATTTGGACGATTGATTGGAAGAAGCATTGACATTAGTTGGTTGACGCCGCCCTCGCGTCGAATCCATGCAGCAAAGTCACCAAGCGACAATTGATCAATGCTTCAGGAATATCTTCATCATCATCCTTAGATGAAGTGTCGAGATAAGATTCTTCATCTTCATCTGTTTCGACACGGGTCTCCTCTTCCTGACCACTTCCACCTGGGTTGCTTCGACTCCCACCTGGGTTGCTTCCACTGTCGGGCCCTTCAAACTGGTTATCACCTCCTAATTGATACGACTCAACGAATGTTGAGTTTCGGGCTTCACGATTTACTACGCCGGTATTATTGGGGTGAACCAAATATACTGAAGGCTCTACGTTTAAAAGACAAATACGTTGTAGATCAAGATCACTGCCGATAACGACCTTGATGATTCTATGACTTTTACGAGACTCTGCAGTATAATATATGCGGTAGTCGGGCGGAAGTGAATATGCATCGAGCGCGTATTGAATATATTATCGTAGTACTGCAAGACAAATATTGTTTGTCGGAATCCAAACCATTGTTTCTTGGCCACCAACATATTTTGATTCAGTATCGAAATCTCCGTTAAAATCGACAACAAATTGTTTCCAGCCATTCTCCATATTTTTTCTTGATTTAGTGGTGGAAATGAAGAAGGATGGTAGCAATGAACAAAAATGAATAAGTGATAAGATTTCAATTGTCTTGATATTTGAGACGAAAAGGTGATAGGGCACACTGCCAAAAGGTGATAGGGCACACTGATGATAGGGCACACTGCCAAAAGGTGATAGGGCACACTGATGAATTTATTCACGAGAAAGTGTGCTCTATCGGTCGGGCATGTGATAGGGCACACTGCCAAAAGGTGATAGGGCACACTGATGAATTTATTCACGAGTGCCCTATCGGTCGGACACGTGATAGGGCACACTGCAAAAAGGTGATAGGGCACACTTATGTATTTATTCATGAGAGAGTGTGCCCTATTGGTCGGACACGTGATAGGGCACACTGCAAAAAAGTGATAGGGCACATAGTAAAGCATTTATTCATGAGAAAATATGCCCTATCGGTCGGACACGTGATAGGGGACACTGCGAAAAGGTGATAAGGCACATACTGATACATTTATTCTCAATAAAGTATGACCTATCGATTGAGCACATGATAGGGATGTGTCCGACCGATCGGACACATGACATGGAACATTATAAGGCGACTGCCCTATCGGAATTGTGCCGATCGATCGAACTGTGATCGGGATGTGTCCGATCGATCGGACACTTGACATGGAACATGATAAGGCCAGTGCCCTATCGGTATAGTGTCGATCGGTCGGACCGTGATCGGACACTTGGTCGAACAATGATATTTTAAGGATAGTTATTTTTTTCCAAAAATCAATCATTTGTTGCAAAAAAATTTAAAAACACACCTGAAAATTATTGGGAAGAGATTGAGATTTTTGAAAAAGTAGGGGTAATTTAGGGGGTGTTTGCAACAGCTTAAGCTTTTTTTAAGTGCTTAAATTAAGGAGAAGTTGGTAAAAGTGGCTTATTAGAGAATTTGGGGTGTGTTTGCAAAAACTGCTTAAAAGCAGGAAAAGTTGAAAAAATAGTGTTTGCAAAATTTATACTGTAGTAGCTTATTTTGTGATTTATAAGTAAAATGTCAAATCATAGCTTATCCGAAATTACAAATATGCCATTAAGTTGGAGAAGTTGGTAAAAACCAACTTAACCAACTTCAACTTATTTGACTTAAATGTAGAGAATTTTTACGAATTTAAGCTGTTGAAAACACCTCAAAACAGCTTTTCCTTAAATTAAGCTATAAGTTGAAAAAGTTAAGCTGTTGCAAACACCCCCTTAGTCCTCTTGGGTAGATTATGTAGTTAAATATAAAAATTGGGTATAAAAGTATTTGACTTTAGCCAAATGAGTATTACACCAACTCCCACAAAAGAAGATTAAGTGTAGAAAAAGAGGGTAAAAAATGATTAAAAAAGATAGACACTGAAACCAGACTTGATGGTTGCCGTATTATTGTTTTTGTTGCAGTATACAAACATATGTTCTGAGCGGTGTCAATTGACAGTAGACACTAAGCTTCTAGATGGAGTGCAAGTGTAATAAAAGGGGATACATTCGCCGCATTTGGTTCAAACTTTGGAGCCAAACACTTCGGTTGTTTATTGACCAATTAATGGATAGTGTCAAGTGCCGCATGTTGGCTCGTTTTCTTAGTTGACCCGGTGCGACCCGGCCGGTTCAGCCGGTTGAACCGGTACCCGGTGACCGGGTCAACTCGGATATTCTATTTATAAAAAAAAATCCGTAAAAAAAAACGAGCCATCCCCAATCCCATCCGAAATACCGCAGCGCCTCTGGTCTGTCCCTCTTGGTCCTCTCTCGGCGTCTCCCTCTTGGTAAGATGGTTTCTCTTCGTTCGATTTCTTTTCTTCATTTCCGGCCAACAACCGTGGCTGAGGCATATTCCTCTTTATCCGTCAGTAGCAGAAATAAAATAGGTTCTACAGCCTGTGGTGCCGACGGAATTTTCCAGTTCAACTAAGGCCGGCGAAATGCACGGGTAGTCGGGTATCCGAGCTCCGACAGCGTATCGGTGATGGTACTTCACGTCGTTTTGAAATGAAGAAGAGAGGGAGAATGGTCGTCTAGAGAGAGAATCAGTAGGAATCCCAACCAATACAAGTGATAGAGAGAGAGGAAAGATAGACAAATCAGAAAATATATTTATTTTTTCGATTAATCATATATTTAATTATTTATGACATCAGACCGGGTCAACCCACCGGTTGAACCGATAAAAAAAAAATCTGGGTCAATGACCGAGACGCTTTTAGGAACACAGGTGGTCGGGGATAAACAAAAAAAAAATAGAAAGATTGGATAGAGAGAAAAATAATATAAAAATATATAGAGAAGAGATAAATTAATTAAATATTGAAACTCTTGAATGGTTGAATGTGTTATTAAAAATTAGGTGTGAAGAAATGTAGCGACAATAAACCAAATGTTAATATAAATACTACAACAATATAACAAACAATATATGAGAATAGATTAGCGAAAATAACGAAATGCAAACCGAGGCGAGAGTTAAACTCTCTCTCCGCAAGACGATAATGCTCCACTACTCTGTGCAAGCGGTTTATATCACTCGTCTCCAAGATACAACAGTTTTTCAATTACGAGTAGTTGCACTACTTCTCGTAATTCCGGCGAACTACTTGATATTTGGGACTAAGGAAATGAAAGTATGTGATGAAAGGAAACACAAATAAATTGAAAAATTGATTCTTAATAATCAGATGGAATGGTCTATTTATAGATTTGAAGCACTCATTCATAAAAGACATAACTCTTCACAAAGGTCGCAACTTTTCGTAATGGACACAATTCTTCATAATGGACACAATTCTTCACAATAAGATGAATTGTGAATGGTTGCATTTGTTCAACTTCCAAGTACCTCTTGGCATGAACCAATATATCTCTTCATGAATCAGCACATTCGTTCATCATTTAATTTATGAAATAATATGTCCATTCCACGAAGTAACATGTCCATTCATCTAGGAACCAACGCATCCTTTCAATTAATTAATTTAATAATCTAATTTCCATAATAAAAATCTAACAATCCCCCACATGGAAGTTAGATTATTAAATGCATATGCAAATGCAAAATGTTATGCAAACCAAAGTCCCAATGACCTATTATTGCATCAGGATAGGTAGTTTTTTGCTTTGAACCTTCCTTAGTATAATGTTATCGGATTTACTCGTTGCTCGGTGAACGCGATAGTAACTAATAATAAATTTACATTAACAAAATTAAATGAGTTGCCTCTCAAAGAATGATGGTAACTTTTTTCGTATTATATCTGTAATTGGTGTGGTTTTCATTTGTAAAATGCATATATTGTTCTTTCTTTTCTTATTTTTTTTTTTTCTTTTTAAGGAAACTGAAACCAAGATAATAACATATACACAATAATAGATACAATATCTTTCGTTCTCACGTTGTGTCCATTTTGGCCTTGGACCATATCTTGGATTCATAAGTGTTTTTCTATTTGAAGCGGCCACACTTCTCACTTATATAAGTGATCTCCTATAAAGAGTATCATGTCATACTCCACCAATAAGGCTATAGGAATCATTAAAAGCTTATAGCTTACCCTTTTACCACAAGCTACAGGTTTGCACTTGGGGCAGCTTTGAGAATGGATTTTTAGTTGTGTTTTCAAGTGCACAACTTGAACATTCTTAACTTAGTTGTCTCTTTGAACCATGTTCATGGGATCTCCAATTATCATGGTAGAGTTACCATTAAGAGCGTTCTTTTAGTGTGGATTTTAATCACATTCCCCTAACTGCATTGTACAATTGATCACGGTTAATACCTTTAGTAAACGGATCCGTAATATTGTCTTTTGACTTCACATAGTCAATACCTATTATTCCACTAGTGATCAATTGTCTAACGGTATTATGTCTTCGACGAATATGTCGAGACTTACCATCATACATACTACTTTGTGTTCTCCCTATTGCATACATACTATCACAATGTATCAAGACGGGAGACACAGATTTTTCCCAACAAGGAATATCCTCTAAGAAGTTCCGTAGTCATTCGGCTTCTTCGTATGTAATCGTTATGATGTCATGCATCATATGCTATGCGTTTTTGCTCATCTTTTTCATCTTCCCCCACAATTGGAGGTGTCTCTTTCAAGAATCGAGACAGATTCAAAGTAGTTAAATAAAATAACATTTTAGATTGTCAATCCTAGCGCGTTCTTTTAGTTACTCTTGGGATCCCGGAACACATCCTCGTTGGATCCACTTTTATTGCAATCCCGGAACGTATTCTCGTTGGATCCAATTTCATCTAGGGTCTCGAGCCGTTACTCAGAGTACCCTTTTCAACTTTGGATATCGGGTCTTTCCTCAGATAATCCTTTATAATACGAACTTTGCAACGCCGCAAACTGTTCGTAAATCGGACCTCGAACCCCGAAGTTATCCGCTGCCGAAGATGGCACTCCGAGCGCCTCGGTGCCACGAGGCGATGAACCGGCTATGTTCAAACAACTCCCGATCACTCAAAACCAACTAACACCTATCGAAACTCATACCTCTGGAAAGCCACTTGTATAGGCTTTCCAACGGATCTCGCAGTTCGATAAACGGACTCTCGATTTAGGAGTTACACCCCGTTAAACTGCCCAAAATCATCACTAAACCCAGATTTTTCTTGCGAAAGAAAAACTGTTCATCTTGCAAACTTGCGTCGCAATTTCCGACCGGAGTAATGAAAAACAATGCCCAAAGTCTATACCATTGCAAACCTTGTACTTTTAGCTTTTCAACACACCTATCGGTTCGTGAAACGGAGATCGGACCAAGGAATTATTCGCCGTCGAAGAAGGCTCGCTGCACTACCTACTGATTTTCAAGCTGCGGAGCAGCATGTTCCGAGCATTTCCAACACACTATTTGTTTGTCCGAAAACCTCTTGAAACCCATACCGTTGTAAAGCCACGACTACAGGATTTCCAACGCAACTTGCCTCTCGTTATTTGGAGTTTGGACCAGAATGTTATACCCCTCGGAAAAAGCCTACTCAAAACACCAAACTGGCGAGAAGCGCGGGCAGCGAAGTTTCGACCCGATTTTCATGACCCAATCAAACTCATAATTCTAGAAAACTGACATCCACACAAACCTTGATAAACAAGGATTCCAGAGCATATCTTCGATCGTAAAACAGAGTCCCGACCGCTGAGATACGTCTGCTCGAATGTCGCCCGAAAGTCGTTTGATTAAATGCCACACCCAGAAAATTCTAAGTATTGAAATGAGGCTTAGCTCCACCCATTTTGAGAGATATTTTGTGAACAGACCTCAAATCTGGAAACCCCAAGTCCTATACCTTATTGAACCTTGTCATTCAAAGGATCTCCAGAACTTTTCCGTTCGCCATTGGGAGATCGTATCAAGAAGTTACGGATCTACGAAAAGGCACTACCGAAACGCCATCCTCCCCGGGATGTGCCGAACCCCCAACTTTAGAATAGCCTAGGAGCTTCGTCCCTTCTCAAAACTCACCGATTCTTATACCGATAGAAAGCTGAGTTCGTTGGCTTTCCAAAACTATGCTCGACGCATAAAATGGAGTTCGGACGAAGAAGATACAAGCCCGCGAAGTACAGCTGGCAGAACTGCCACAAACTCGCTGACTCAAGTTTGGAGGCCATTTTAATTATCGTAACGACGCCCGATCAGAAAGCTTACTTCTACGAACTTGAAGCCCTCCTGGGGCAGAACCTAAACGTGAATTTTCGTCAAAGACCGACGGTCGGATCCTTTCCGCATGAACAGGGATCCTTTCCGCGTGAATTTGGTTGTTCGTTGCTGTTGTAAAGTTCGGCAGCACGTTACTACTACTTTTCATCATTTCTTCAACACGAATTATCGTCTTGCGAATGTTATTAAAAAATTAGGTGTGAAGAAATGTAGCGACAATAAACCAAATGTTAATATAAATACTACAACAATATAACAAACAATATATGAGAATAGATTAGCGAAAATAACGAAATGCAAACCGAGGCGAGAGTTAAACTCTCTCTCCTCAAGACGATAATGCTCCACTACTCGGTGCAAGCGGTCTATAGCACTCGTCTCCAAGATACAACGGTTTTTCAATTACGAGTAGTTGCACTACTTCTTGTAATTCCGTCGAACTACTTGATATTTGGGACTAAGGAAATGAAAGTATGTGATGAAAGGAAACACAAATAAATTGAAAAATTGATTCGTAATAATCGGATGGAATGGTCTATTTATAGATTTGAAGCACCCATTCATAAAAGACATAACTCTTTACAAAGGTCGCAACTTTTCGTAATGGACACAATTCTTCATAATGGACACAATTCTTCACAATAAGATGAATTGTGAATGGTTGCATTTGTTCAACTTCCAAGTACCTCTTGGCATGAACCAATATATCTCTTCATGAATCAACACATTCGTTCATCATTTAATTTATGAAATAATATGTCCATTCCATGAAGTAACATGTCCATTCATCTAGGAACCAACGCATCCTTTCAATTAATTAATTTAATAATCTAATTTCCATAATAAAAATCTAACAGAATGTTTGAGAGTAATGAGGGATGAAGATAGTGTAATGGCACAATCGCCGTTTCTTCTTTTCAATTTGATCAAGGAAGTTTTGGTGTAAAATCTAAATTCCGATTGGGGGAGTTTGATGATTTCTGCATACATTGAGTTGTTTCCCTGAGATTCCACTTTCATCTAACCCTTTTCTTACACTATGTTTTGGTTGAGTGAACAAAATAAGAGCAGAGTAACAGATAAAAAAGAATGTAAAGAAAAATAAAATCTGAGAAACTGGGTAACTTTAATTAATAGGTGGAATCCATAATCAACTACGACATGGCCATCAATTCAGACACCTTCCGCATTCATTCATATAATTATGTCTTTTTCGGATGTTAAAAGTTTAATATAATAATTCAATGCATATTTTTTGTGATTTCATCAAGTGTTTAACCTAGCACACCCTTTTTAAATAATCAATTTCCGAATTTCTTATAATTATTATACGGGAGTATGATTGCCTGATTGGCCAAATTTCTTATAATTATACGGGAGTATGTTTGGCTGGCAAAATCAAATTTATAGTAAAATATTACAATTACAAAGTAATGGAATGGGCATTTGGGGGGAGACCAAATAATAAGTCCTCACTCCGGATTGATAGGGATGTGTATTTCTTCCATTCACGTGGTACTATCACGATACCCTCTTGTTTACTTATTTTAAATATAGTAGGAGTATTATATATGAATATTTGGTACATTACAATTTATATATGACGCTCACTTGTATGCAATCGAATTGTCCAAGAACCATAATCCGGATGCGTGTCTTTTTTTTTGGGGGGGGGATTTCTTAGTTATTTTGTTTTTTATTTGTTTTCATTTAGCTTTTTTTAAAGACGGAAGTATTATTATTATGAATAACAGTGTCATTATTTTGAATAAAATGTCATTTATTGAGTATTATTTGTTTTGAACAAATGACACTTTTTCGAAACAATTGATATTTTTCAAAATAATTTATATTCAATAAATGACATTTTTAAAAAAATAAATGATATTTTTTTCATAACAATTGATACTCAATAATTGATATTTTTGTACAAAACAAATGATATAATATTTGTTAACAATGACACTTTTGTTCGAAACAATTGACACTTCTTTCCTACAAAAAAGACACTTTTTTCGAAACAAATGACATTATTTCCAAAACAATTTATACAATAAATGGCACCTTTGTTAAAACAAATGGTGATTTTGTTCGAAACAAATGATATTCTACAAATGACATTTTTGTTCAAAATAAATTACAATTCCATCAGTGATGGTAAAAGGTGTCCAAAATAAAAATGACACTTTTGTTTCGTAACAAATGATACTCAATAAATTAGACTTTTATTCAAAATAAATGACACTTCCTTTAATGATGGTAGAAGGCGTTCAAAACGGAAACTACACATTTGTTTTGAAACAAATGTAACTCTCGTCCTTAAAAAAAACCTGGAAAATAAAGAAATTTTTAATTTTTTTCAAAAAAAATAAAAATTTGAACGCGGATCCAGATCAAGTATGGAAAATGGGGTGAATTTAGGAACTTGGTGCAATTGGTTGCACACAAACTAGTACAGTACCCGTGCATCCGCACAAATTTTATATGTTTCATATCTCACTATTATGGCATTTTGCATTACACATGAATGTTATAAATAAGTCCGCATACAACATATGATCATCGCATCCTCGTAATTTTGTATCATGTATCGAGCCCACCAATAAAGCTTGAAGGGAAATTATACGTTTCATATATTGATATAGTACAAAAGATTTATTAAATTTATAATACTCCTTTGTTTAGAGTGTATGATATATATATATATATATATATATATATATATATATATATATATATATATATAGGGGAGGGTTCAAATAAGAACACCCCTTAGAGTGAGAAATAAGAACGATTTTAAGTCTTTAGATCTTGAAAATAGATGACCAAGATTAAATTTGGTGTTCAAATTGGTGAAATGCACTATTTAGTACTCCCTCCGTCCCAGCTCATGTGACAAAATTATTTCCGGCACGGGAATTAAGAAGGTGGAAGATAAAGTATGAGAGAGAAGTTTATGATAAAGTAAGAGAGATAAGATGAGTGAGATTGTGAGAGAGTAATTGATAAAGTATGAAAGAGAAATAATAAAATAAGAGAGATAAATGATTAAACTAGGGAAGATAAATGAAAAAGTATGAGAGAGAATTGATAGAGTAGGAGAAAATTTATGATTTTTTTAAGAAATTATTTCCATTTTTGGAAGTGTGTCACTTGAGACAGGACGCCCGAAATGAAAAGTGTGTCACATGGAGCGGGACGGAGGGAGTATAAAATTTCTGCACAAAGGTCAAACAAGTAATTTTAATTTTATTAAATCTCTATAAACCCTATAAAACATTCATATAACATTTCTTCTTTTCAAAACCGTCGTCTCCCATTCTTCTATTCAAAACTGTCGGCATCCATTCTTGTTATAGGTTTTGGTGTTCTTTGACAACTTATTTTTCTTTTTCTTCTCCTATCCTAAATTGAAGAACCACTTGACTTTCCACACCAATGGCGACGTCACGATCGCCCTCTCCGCCGACAATTTCGACGAGAGATCAAACGCCGCCGCGAAATCGAATTGCTTCTCCTTCGATAGTTATCGATTCTCGCTTTCAACATGTACTCCACGTTTTCAGGACTCGCCGTAATTACTTTTCTTGTTTTTGCTTTCTCTTTTTGGATTTCTTCAATTTACTTTTCTTGGTTTTGCTTTCTCTTTTTTGATTTCTTCAATTTATGTTTCTATTGCTTAAAAGAGATGATTATATGGCAAATATGAATTAGAGAAGGGCTATGTGGTTAATTGAAGAGTATGCACCATTAATTAAATTTTTATGCACATTTAGCAATTTTATCTGCACTATTATACGATTTTGCTCAATTTTAGGAAAAATAAACGCACAATTACAGTCGAGAATATGCACAATTAATGAGAACAAATATGTACAATTACTGGGGAAAATATGCACAAGTAAATGTTAAAATGCACAATTACTTTGGAAAATTTGCACAAGTAACGGTAAAAAATATGCACAATTATTGGAAAGACTATGCACAATTAATGAGAAATGAAGAAAAGATGAAACTATTAATAAAAATCTAGAACGAGACTTACGAGACTTAGTGAAACTATGTACAAATTAACCATAGTTCTTGTAAAATCTTGAAAGAAATTTTGTGATATTAAAACATGGAAGATAATTAACGAAAATGATGATTACAACAAAAGAAAATATGAAAAAAAAATTAATAGATTGTGCAAGATTACAAAAATTACCTTAGTGCAAACTTTTAGCTTTATGGTGCATTTCGGGATTTTAAGTGATGAGAAGATCTGGAGCGTCAAATTACTTGATCAAACGGTTATAAATTGTTCCTATTTCTCACTCTAAGGGGTGTTCTCATATGATCTCCCCTCTATATATATATATATATAATTGACTTTATTGTCTGATAATGACATAATTATATATATTATGCTAATTATTTAACATTGTAATAAGATTATGAGATTCTATTTGTGATCTTGATTTAAAACAAACAAACACGCAAAATTAGAACAACTTTAGACTAAAACTCTTATCATTTCTATTTACTTAAAACCCACAGTCATTTTTAATGTTAACACAAATATACTTCTCAAAATATATACTCCTCAATCCCAATAAACATGGCTTGTTTCTTTTCGGATATTAAAAAAGTGGGTGAAGATGTGTTAAAGTGGTGGATCCATTTATTTAAGTGATTGTAGTCCACAACTTCTTTGACTTTTTAAGAAACAAGACAACATAATGAAAAAGTCCGAAAAAGAATACAAACATACAAACCATGTTTGTTGGGACGGAAAGAATATATTGAAATAAGAAAACATAAGATCCAATTCAAATTGTCTGTATCTTATATTAGGTATGACATTTGGAGGACCATTATTTTCTAAATAAATATGGTTTTCACTGTGCTATATGTTTTTTCTCTTAGTGATGCATTGCCACCAAGGCCGGTCCTAAAAACTAGAATAAAATAGGACCCTGTGCGAAACAAAAAAATAGGCCCGTAACATAGAAAATTAAGGCCTCATATTTACATATAATATTTTGTTTAATAGAAAATACAATAAGATTTTTTAGTCCACTATAATTTGTATGTCTTCTCTTTCATAAGGTTTGTGTTTCAATTCAGATTAGTTACATTTTACACTAAATTAATTCTTTTTTGGGCCTTGAGCGATCGCGCACCTCGCACATGCTCAGGGTCGGCCCTGATTGCCACAAGTTAGTCTACATTTGGGGTTTTTCACATGTTTGTTGTCTAGTAAGGTCATTTTAAAATAATGTATCAATTGAGACTTATGTCTTGTGATTGAAGGTTACATGCTAGAAATCTCACCTAGCTAAACAATTGCATGTATGGGAGTGAGGTTAAATAATTGCATTTGGTTGAGGATTATAGGATCATGTATGAACTAGAATTGAAAAAATGGTATTTAAAAGCCCATGATTGTAGGCACAACCTTTAAAAAAGTTTTTTTTATTTCTTTCAAGGCCGAAAGGAAAAAAGTTTCCTAATAATCGTAGTTGTTTCTTCCAGCGAGAGGCATCGCCAGTCTAAGAGACGACCAGTCGACGCTATTTCTGTGTACCAATTCGAATATATTGTGGATGTATCATGGTTAATTTAAATTAGGATTATGGTTTCCGAACTAGGGCACAAATTTCCCCAAATTGATTATTTTGAAAAAGAACTTAATGTATAATGCAGGTTGGAGATTCTTTTGAAACTTATGCATTAATTAAGCTCGAACTGACCAAAAGTTTTTTCCACCGACATATTGATCAAGTGGGAAAATTAGGAGAAAGGTACTGGTCAAAAATTTTATTGGTAGACATTCTCCAACTGGGCAAGTGGGAAAATTGGGGGGAGTATAAGATTTTTTTAGCTTCATATAGTTTATTATTTATGGTGAAATATTATTTAGAAATAAAAAAAAAACTGGCTACACTAATTAATTATGCTAGATTTTTTTCTCTAATAATTAATTCTAGATTTTTAATTCAAACAAGTCCAACATAGTAAAATAAGACTTTCTAAATTCTATGAACACCCCACAGTAATTAGATTAATAGGCGTAGATCAAATTAATTAAACACCAAAGAATTAGATTTATATTTGTTTGGTTTTAGAAGGACTAATGAGTAATGGAGTAGGGTTAATAAGGAACCAAACATATCATTCCTCGAACTAAAAAATTTCTATTCCATTTTTTTAAAGTATCGTTGCATGACCACCAATCATGTGTATTTATGAATTTTCTATTATTAACTTTAGATATTGATAATATCATATTTAAGTTTATTCCAATCAAAATACCCATAATTAATAATAGGTCGTCGTTTAATAGGACTTGAAAAATGAGATGGACTCTAGTCGTTTATACATCGAACCAAGCATACCATTCTTCGGGCTAAGCTTTTATCTTCCATTTCTTTAGTTTCAATATATGTTCAATGAATCATGTAGTACCATGTGTGTGTGAGAATTATTTATTATTAAATTATATTTTAATGAGATTAGACTTCAAATTTATTTAAATTAAAATGCACATAACACCATTAGTATTGGGCCACCTTGCTCTTGTAATAACTAATAACCTATTCGGTTACGCAACTCTCATATGTAGAATATTTTTTTGGGATTTTTGTATAAGAAAGTAGAGGATCTTTGTAAATTTGGCCTCTATTTTTTATTTTTTATTTTTATTGTAATCTACCTACACTTTTTGGCTTATGAAAATAAATCGGTTGAGTTTTTTGCTCTTCACGGTTTGAGTAATTAATCGATCTTCAAATACTTGTATAAATATATTTATTTTCATGAATCGATTCTTTTCTAAATTAGATTAGATTGTATAGATATTTTTTATGCAATAAAATCGTTTTAGCATTTGATAATTGATGCATGAATCGATAATAAAAAAAAAATCCATTTTTTGTGAATTTGACTATTATCAAAAAAATTCAATTATTATCTCTAAACATTTTAAGATTGATAGAATTGATCCTCATATATTCTTCAGTTGGTTTTACTTAATTGTTTAAATGTGAAATATCAAAAATAACTTTTGAGTAAGATTATTTCTTAAGCATAATATTGACTATCATATTTTTTTAATAGAAGAACCATGCTCCGAACCATGCTCACGAAAAGAAAATTATTTAAATATCATTTCTAGAAAAAGGGAAGTGTGAATGTATAAAAGTAGCCGGTACAGATAACTAAATAAGTTATCTAGCCGTCAAGATAAAAGTATAAGTTTTTTAGCCGATATTTATTTTTTATTTTCTTTTAATTACTGTGGGGTCTATCTTCTTTACTTTTGACAAAATATATACATTTCATATATCAAAAATCAAATATTAGATGTAATCGGTAAAACAACTACCCTCTCTCACTTTTTCTGACAACACACAGTAAAAATTAAATGATGAATTAATTGAGGAATTTTGAACAAAATAGCTGAACATAAAAATAACGAGCAAATCTCACAACTACACACACTCGAAACGAATAATCCTTCCAATATATTGAAGAACATATCCATATTTTTATAGTTCTTGTACAAAGAAGACATGGATCCGGTAAGTTATTTCATTTTTCACATTTAATCGAACAAAATAAGTATATTTTTTCTTTATTTTTACCATTTTCAATGTTGTTTCTGCTAAAAATTATGAGGAGATCTAATGTAGTTAAATGTATTTATCTAGATTATTTTTGCTTCATTTAGTCGAAATACCGTTCAAAAGTGGTATAAATGTATTCAAATGTATTAATATGCAAGCGAATATAAGTTTCCATGGAAATAGATATAATTGTTCATGACTAAACAATTATTTAGCACAATCGTTAATTGTCTACTACACGATTAACGATTATGTAGCATAATCGTCAATCGACTAGTAGTAGACTCACGATTACCGATTATTGTCTACTACACAATTAACGATTATGTAGCTAATCGTCAATCGACTAGTAGTAGACTCACGATTAACGATTATTGTCTACTACACGATTAACGATTATGTAGCATTATCGTCAACCGACGAGTAGAAGACTGGCGAATATGTAGCATTTTTAATTTCATATTATAGATAATTCTTATTAATATATCTTTATCTTATTATAGATGAGGTGTCAACATATTCTTCTTCGACACAGTGGTCAGTGGAACAAATCTGAATACGAAGGTGGTGATGAATTATTATTCTACACGTGGGTGGATTGCAACATTTATCAATTAGTACAGGATATTCATCGGAACTTGAAAAGCAATTCTTTAACTACAACGTATGATTTATTTTATCAAACAATGACTCCCAACGGTAGAAGAATTAAGGTCCCTCTAAATGACGACGAAGATTTGAACCGGATGCTTTTCGAGGATAGGAGTTCTCCAATTGTGTATACTATTGAAAAAAGTATTGAACTTGGGCAGAGCTCGACAAGAAATATCCACCATTATAATGAGCCGAGTCCGACGTATCACAATATAGATGGTGATAATGATGATAATGTGATGGATGAAGAGGGAGCAAATTATTCTGATGATGATGAGGAAGAGGAGGACGAGACATATAATAGTGAACTCCTTAAATCGCTATTGAATGAATTTAATGCATGGGCTCGAAATCCAGCAAACATTGATAAGTTCCTGAATCGAACTGCTCTATGTGACCTTCATTTCAGTCAATCAGTGGAGATTGGTCCTTCAAATAATGCAAGAGCAGTTGCACAAACTAGTCAAATTCCAAATTGGAATGTTCCACTTGCTGATTTGGATCTTGTTGGTCCTGTAGAACGAGATGAACCGTGGAGTGGACACAACAATAGACTTTTTGTAGGGGCTTTATTTAAGAGCAAATATGCACTTGAGATTGCTGTGGGCATTTATCATTTGCATAATCGAGTTGAATATGTTGTCGAGAGATCAAGCACCACAAGATTGAATTATCTATGCAAGCATATAAATGGATGCCCTTTTATGTTACATGCCACATCAACTGGAGGTATCTGGCGGGTGATTAAGTTCGATGGGGTTCATACTTGCCATACAGATTTTTCTACTACTACTCCTCGCCATTTGCCCTCCCAGGTAATAGCTACACATTTCTCACGTAAACTGGGCGAAGGTGTTATTCTGAAGCCAAAGGAAATTATTAAGGAGTTGAAGTCTGACTTTGGAATTGATATAGATTACAACTTTGCCCTACGTGTTAGGAATCTTGCGATTGAAAATTGCTACGGACAATATGAAGTGACTAGTCGATATAATGAATGACTTATCGATTATAGTTATTGACTAACGATAGCTTATCGACTACGTGATTGAGGAATTAAGTGACTACACGATATAGCTTATCGACTACATGATTAAATAGATATAGCTTATCGACTACACGATTAAGGAATTAAGTGGCTAGAAGATAACAACTGAACGAAAAAAAAATTATAAAAAAATTACAAAAAACACATCCAGATTACAATAACTTACAATAAGTCTGAATCAGGACCAAACATGCTAAAAATCCTTAAAACTAAAAAAGATATGTATGCCATTAATTGTTCTTCATTCACCTGTAATGGTGACTTACCGCAAAGTAGTCTATCAACATACATCATCGCGTATAAACCACACTCTTCAGAACCCTGCTGCATAAACTGTTCCGACATCTTTACAATACGGAGCTCATCAAATATTGGCGGCTTCCGGACGCTGGTCTAGTACCCAGCAGCATCCAGTGCTCGTGGTATGAGTCTTGCAAGGCAAATAAGCTCTCGTTCCCTCCGCATATATATCTCGGTGTCGGTCGGATCACCCGTCAACTTCCACAACAACGAGTCATACAATTCAATTGCCCATAAACAGAGATCAATGCGAACAGTAACCCAATGCAACGACTCGCCGAGATAGCAAACTACAATAACCTGAAACAAGGAACAAGTTAATTTGCATACGACAATTCAAAGTTAATTACACTAAACAACAAAATATACTAACATGTCGAGCTCCAATCCAAGATTGTGTAAAGCGGACATCCGAGCGAATCATCTCAATTACCGACTGAGGTACCATCCAATATTTATACTCAGGATTCACATCAATCTTAGTTCGACCATCTTTGTTATCGGGATGCAACTTATCCCACTCAGATTTAAGAATTACCTGTGCAACAACAAATATTAATGTTTTTGAGGTTTTAAAAAATAAAGTGTATATAATTAATGTAATACTTTCAAATAAGCTTAATGGGCTAATTATAGTGGTTTCCCATGTAACACCGTTCGCCACATTAATCCGTAGGTAGAGCCTCTTAAGCTGGTACCCTAGAAAAACCTCCATAGCCTAAATGCAAATTACGAGTTACTCACATACATATAACTTGAATTTAAAAGAATAATCAAACGAAAAATATCTACTTACTTTTTCGTCGATCTGTTGTACGGGTCCTCGAGGTTAACAAAAAAAGATTGTGCAAAGTTCATTGATGAAGCGGAAAATGTTACAAACACATCTGGCATGGTTCCCTTAAACCTTTGGTATTGAGTTTGCACCCGAAGTACTTGCTCACTGCTAGTACAAGTAGTAATGCAAGTCAAATGCTAACA
This sequence comes from Lavandula angustifolia, assembly GCA_028984105.1. Lineage (NCBI taxonomy): Eukaryota > Viridiplantae > Streptophyta > Magnoliopsida > Lamiales > Lamiaceae > Lavandula > Lavandula angustifolia. The sequence continues at coordinate 6,268,280 of CM054826.1, read as the reverse complement.
AGAAATACTACGTGCTTTGTCGACCACTATTTCGAGGAGCGGCTCAAACAATCTAGACATCAATCTTTCCTCAAGTCGAGTGGCAAGTCTCTCAAAAGTAGCATCATCAAGGGAACTAGGTGGCAGTGTCGGCGACGATGTTGGCGGTGGTGGTCTACTTTCACGACCACCTGAGGATTGAGCACGTGAACGCTTGGTTGGTAGTTGCTCCCCACTAATCTCAGTCTCTCCCTCGTCAACTAAATGGTGCGGATCAGATGCGGACGGAAGAGAAGTAGAAGGACAATGCAGTCCTCCAACAGCGGGTGCTTTCCTCTGTCGAAATTTATAAACAAACCCTATCGGGTTATCCACGTCAACACTTTTCCATTAAGTAGTGGCTGCCTCGTTTGTTGTCGGGGTGAGGGTGTTATCGCAATCAACCTGTTAATATAAATAAGTAAATGATTCAATAATCATTATTATATAATAACAATACATTAATAAATAATTTTATTACTACAAACTAATTATACCTGAGTATGAAAATAGCTCGTAAATGTCGTCGGAGATGATACAAAGGTCCACCACAGCATACGAGGAATGACATTGGCGACCAAGTTGTTAATCTTAGCGCAACGTTGGCTAAGTTGCGGAATAGCCTCGCAGGACCACGTCTTTCACAATTTTATGAAAACAAATAGAACATTAAATTTAATAATATAACAAGTTTAATAACTTAAATATAAACTATAAGTTGATTACCTGTAGAACCAAACTGACCTGAACGTATGATACGATTTTCCATTGCCCAAACAAGATTCACATATGGGGACTTTTGTCACGTAGTTCCACAAGATTTAATATGATAGTGTTCCCCAAGGAAAATTGTTCCATTGGTCAGGATTCTCGATAAGGACGGATACCCATGTATCAATAGTACGGGTCTTATCATAAGCAGCCAACATATAATACAACATTAGTATATTCGCTGTCTTAAGATAATCATCCGACGTTTGCAATTTTGAAGTCCTAAAATCTTCATATAGTTTGTATAGCGGTGGACAAATCCCTTTATAATTACGGTCTATAAAGCCATCTTCTGGAACCTTATGATCAGGGTGGTTCGGATCAAAGTCGGATCTACCAAAATGTAGCCTAGTAACCAAAGCAAACTCAATCGATGAGAAGCGAATATTGCGGGAACCCACACGGAACCAAATATCATACCAGGAACCCCAGGAATCAACACCTCATGGGTGATAAAAGCAAGTAGTGCCTTACGACTATTAGACCCTACGCTTAATCGCAATAAATCACCAAAGCAACTGGATCTAAAGATGTCTAATTTATCACCAACACCCCCTAATACCTTAATTATATCATAAATTATATCTTGTCTATAGTAGTAATTCAAGACACATTTAGATCTCTGGTAAGATTCTCTCTTCCAAGCTACAAAAGAAAAACAAATAACATATATGTGAAATTGTGGAACAAATCAATCGTAATCATAATCAAGCTAAAATACTTAATCATTCTTCAACCACATGACGCAAAGCTTATCATCAAAGAATTTATAATAATCAGAATTGTAGAAGCAGCATTCACGAAATCAAATTGGGAATTAAGATCAAGCGCAAAGAATTGCAATTAAATCGAACTCAAAATCCAAAACCCGCTAGAATTTCATCAAAATCCGGGGAACTCACCTGAAAATCGGGATCCATGGAAGTGTCAATTCTGATAGATCAAAAGAGATAGAGAGGGTCGTCTTTGTCGTCTGAATTCAGGCACGACCCGCCCGTCTGTTGCTAGGTCCAAGAATGGCGTCGGGCGATGTCTTTCAGCCCGATTAAATCAATCCCTTCTTTGATTCGAGAGTTGGAACTAAGACACGAGACACGAAGATTTCCCCCTCCACCCGCACCTCCTGCGCCTGCTGCCCGATTAAATCAATCTCCTCCGCCCGCACCTCCCGCGCCTCCGCCGCCTCTTTCCCCCTCTGGAACTTATTCCGGTTCATCTCCACTTTCGTGAAACTTATTTGGGTCTGACTTGCTGAAGTCGGAAATCGGAGAAGTGAGAAAAGGGGATTCACGAAATCGATTGTGAGTTCTTGCGAGATTTGCCCTATCGGTGTACTAAACAATTATTTTAACTAAATGATTATTTTTCACTTAACTATTGTATCTTACCAATTAATACTAAACGATTATGTTTTACTGATTACTTATAAAAAAAATTCTGAATTTGTGAATATATAATTCGTTAAAATTAAATAATATAGGTCCACACTAATTAAAAGAAAACAAAAATTAAATTATTGGCTATAAAATATTCACTTTTTTCTAACCGGATAAATAACTTATTTAGTTATTCATATCGGCTAGATAAAAAGTTGTCTCAAAAGGGAAATATGAAGACCATGTTAACCATCACCATCCATAAAATAGTAAGCGGAGCTATTGCACTAATTTGCCGAATGTAAAAGCAATAAACAACACATAAAATCCGGAGATGTGGCCCCTACATCAGCTAACCTGCGATCGACACGTCTTTATCACTGCAGAAATTATTGTCTACGGGAATCTCGAGTGGTCCTACGCTAGGCCCTATGGCATTACCCAATCATATCCAGAAACGTCGACGAATCTCAACCTTTTCACAGCTCGGACGCATCCCACCTGTACTTGCTTGTACCTATTTTTGCTCCACATATAAGTTCAAAATCGACCAACATTTATAATCGAGTCAATTTTGTCTCGTTTTGTTTGATTTAGTTAGGAAAAAATCAATAATTTTTTAAATTTGGAGGTTTCTATAATGCTATAATTTATTAATTAATTCTTTTACGCATTGAAATTCAAATCAATTTTTTGGGAAATGTTTAGGACTGTTTATTTTAACCGGAAAAAAATTGAAAACTAAATACATACTTATTAATTTTTTTATTAGGTTCAATATGATTCGGTCCGTTAATAAACGAAACTAATCTCTAGCTTATAGTATTCTACAATACGAAAATATATAATTTAAATAGTTAAGGAGTATTTAAATACGGACATATAACAACGTGACAAAATTAAATTCTTCAAAACTCTAGTATCAATAGTATATAATATCGAAGATTCTCTAGCGAATTAATAACATGCCTTTAAATTCTGTACATTACCAAGTTACCAACTATATTTATGATTTATCGAGGTATGACATTGATTGGGAGTATTTATAAATTCTCCATAACTACAAAAATAAATACGTTTGAGTACTTTGACATATTGTTTGGGGAGATTTTATGCATCCAAAAGCACCAAAACTCATTATTTAAATAGTGGATTCGCAAGTAGTCTTTATTCTTAATCAATTTTCAATAGATTGATTGATATATATATATATATATATATATATATATATATATATATATACATTTTTTATATTTATTATTTACATGTGTTTTATTCAATTGCATGGATTTATTTATTCATCAAAATGGGATTAATATTACTTGAATGCATCTACTTATTTTTTTTTGTTGACAAGAAACCCGCAGCCGCTATCTTTGGTGCGCACAGGGTAAACCTCGCTCCTGTGCAATAGCCTGCAAACCACACAGAAGAGTTAAACCACCCTTAATGTGACAGGGTGACAGGTTCACACATAGCGTGTCTAGTGGGAATTGAACCCATGACCTATCGGTCCCGGGCCACCCACCTTCACCGCTATGCCATCCCATGGGGACGAATGCATCTACTTATTGACTTATATTATAGTGCATATCCAATAAATATTAATTATATAATTAAAAAATTATTATTTCTCCTTTAAATTTAAAATTCATTCCCCTCTCTGAAAGCTCTTGATGGCTGGAAAATTCCCCCCATATTCATGTCATTACCTAATGGTACACATCAGATAGAATAGATAAGTCCACGAATTGTCCCTATCATACATTGATTTGTGCTTAATTCTTGAAGTTTTTAATTTCAAGGTTTTCGTGTTTGAAAATGTTTCCTTCAAAGAGAAAATTACGGCTAATATGATAATTTTGTCGGCTTAAATACCATGAACATAGTGGAATATTAAAGTGATAATATCTTCAAAATGAATTATAAATATACTTCATATATACATTATACCTTAAATCTTAGGTTTACTAACACGTGTTATGTATTATATAAACTTCAAATTTTAATAAAATGAAAAAAATATTACACGACACCAACGTTAAGTAAATGATTCTTCAAAAGGAAGATGAAGAGTATTATTATAGCATTTAAGGCCTATATTATTACAAAGATTCTTAGTGGATCATCTTTAGAAATAGACTCATGCAAAAAGATTCATTTACTAAATTCTTGTAGACAGTTTCCCTTATGGCACATCCAACTCATGGTATGAGTTATTATTATGTTCTAAAAAACCGTAGAAAATAAAATATTTATTGCAGTAGATTCAATCAAGAATCCACCTTTCCAATTTTAAGCGTTGGAAGGAATTCTATGCAAATTCGGACAAAAAAATCATTAATTTAAGGGTGCAAATTAAAACTAATTTCGAGTGTGAATATAGATTTTTTTAAAGGATGAAATACTACATTTTCGAAAGAAAAAAAAAAGATTTTGGAGGTTCCTCGCGGTTCCCTTCCCGTACGTGCCTTTGAAATGTAGGTTCAAATTATATATTTGTAAATTTCAAGTAATATCATACCATAATTTTACAGTTTATGTAAGAAGTAAGATGTAATCCATATCCATTATTGATGAAGACAACCTTAACATTTCCAAAAGCATGATTGACAAAATTGAATGCAATGCTGGAGCACAACATCATTAAGGTAGAATTAACGGTGAGGATTGATCAAAACTAGTGTGGCCCATTGACCTTCCGTAGGGCATGGGCGCACTTAATTACATCCTAACAAGTCTTTGACTTCCAAAATTGCATGCGAGGAAGATGTTACTGTAAACGAAAACCTCCATTATTTGTCCCCTAAAAGGTCTCTCTATTATTCAATCTCGTCTCACCACACACATGCATTTACATACAGCAATTTGTATCTATACCCATATTTTATAATAATATCACCCACCCTTTTGTCACCAATCACTTAGATAACAGGAGAGAGAAGCAAAAAGATGTATGCAAATGCAGAGTTATTTTAGGAAGAGATCGTGAAAGACTGATAAAATTTGGTGTTTTGTTGGGTTGGAACCATAATCGTTGCCCATTTCTAAAGCTTTTTACTTACTTTAACCAAGTCTGCGCTGTCTCTCTCTGTCCTCTCCTCTTTCTCTCTCTAAACCCACAAACATCGATCTCTCTCAGAGTGGCGTCAATTATTGATTTGAAAGAAGCTTTTCGCATCTGGGCTTTTGTCAATTGTTCAAGAAAGTGACTTTTCGCGTGTAGGAATTTGAAAATGACTGTGGAGAAAATTAGGGGCGGAGAAGAAAATTATGACGATTTTCCGGTGGGTATGCGTGTTCTTGCTGTTGATGATGACCCAGTTTGCTTGAAGTTGCTGGATACTCTGCTTAGGAAATGCAAGTATCATGGTGAGTTCTTCTCTTCTGTTACACATTGGAAATCTTCTTATTTGATTCCGTTATTAAAACTTGATGTTGGTTAAAGATTCTTCATTGAAGTTGTATGTACTCCCGTGGATCTTAGACTTCTGTAGATGTGGTCTGTGTTAATGCTTGATTTGCTGCCTTTGGAGATCTGGACTTCTTGGATCCAGTTTTCCCACTTTCCAATTTCTTGTTGTTGGGACATTAGGAAGTTTCTGACTTCCATTTTTCAGGATTGATAAACGCTTGTTTCATAATTTAGGAATTGGACCTAAAATTGAATAAAGCATCATCCTTGTTAACCTTTAATTTTGTTAGAATTCCGGAATCCCTCATTTTTCCCCCTTGTCTCGAAATGATTTTATTTGTTTGATGTCTTTGCTGCATTGGTAAACAAGAGCTTGTTCAAGTAGCTCTGGTGTACAAGTTTGAAATAATCGCATAGTATGTAATATTCATAGATAAAAGCACAAGCATTTAGATCCCGAGAACTGCAGTTCCTTTATAACATTGGAAATGGACTTTTATCTTCAAGTATTTGGTTATCTTCTTTTAAACCAACCTTGTATCTCATTTGCTTTTGTATCGACTCGTACTGTAAACTTGGTTATATATTCTGATCTGAATGAAGTTCAGAAAGAGAATCTGTTCTCCAGTGTAATGTTTTCTCTAGTGATTTTTTTTGTAACTTAACCTGATATTTCTTTTTCTTTTAACAGTCACTACGACAAGTCAGGCAACGATGGCGTTGAAAATGCTGAGGGAAAACAGAGATAGATTTGACTTGGTGATCAGTGATGTCCATATGCCAGACATGGATGGTTTTAAGCTTCTGGAACTTGTTGGTCTTGAAATGGATCTACCTGTTATCAGTATGTTCCCCTCAATCTTTGTTTTCTTTGCTCGTCTTCCTTTTGCAAATATTCCACACTTGACCTTATTTATTTCACGATATCCCTTCTGCCATTGAATCTTGCATGAGAGCACAAAATTGGTTTAAAGTCTTGTTCAGCTTAGAATTTTACTTTTGTGTTGTTGCAGTGTTATCTGCAAATGGTGATCCCAAACTTGTAATGAAAGGGGTTACTCATGGTGCTTGTGATTATTTAGTCAAGCCTGTTCGGGTTGAGGAGTTGAGAAATATATGGCAACATGTAATCAGGAGAAAGAAAACTGAACCGAAGAGTCATAATAACTCCAGCGATCAAGCGAACGGTAATCAATCAGGTGGAGAAGGGAATGAGTCCCAAGCGGACCGGAATGGTAGATTCAGTAGGAAGAGGAAAGACGAGGACGACGAAGATAATGGAAACGAAAGTGAAGACCCTTCATCACAGAAGAAGCCTCGTGTGGTTTGGTCTATAGAGCTCCACAGGAAGTTTGTTTCAGCAGTGAATCACTTGGGAATTGAAAGTAATTCATCCGGTTGCACTTGCATAGATTCCCTTTAGATTTTGAATGTTTTCAATCTGATTATAAATACCTTTCTTGCAATTGCAGAGGCTGTTCCTAAAAGAATTCTTGACCTCATGAATGTTGAAGGGCTTACTAGAGAAAATGTCGCAAGCCATCTCCAGGTACTCATTTTCCTTTCCTTTCATCCATCTGAGTGGACTGTAAAAAAATTTAACCTTATTTATGTCCAAATAAAAATGGATGAAGAATTTGTTGTTTAGATCATAAATTCGTGCTTGCTTTTGCAGAAATATAGGCTATACCTTAAAAGAATTAGTTCAGTTGCATCTCAGCAAGCAAACATGGCAGCTGCATTTGGGATTAAGGATTCACCTTTTATGCGTTTCAGTCCGTTTGAGGGGATTGGGGAGTTTCGGAATTTGGCTGGACAAGGGAGGCTAGGAAATGCTGCCTTATCACATTACACAACTGGGAACATGCTTGGTAGACTAAATAGTCCTAATGTCAACCTTCACAATCTTACTCCATCCACTCTAATCCAACCGAACAATTCTCATAATATAACCAACTTGGTCACGGCTCCCCAGAAAGTGCATCTACCCCTTACACCCACCAATCAAAGTCCGGGTTTATTTCAAGGAATCCCGTCATCATTGGAACTGGATCAGCTGCAACCGAATAACTGTTCCACAGGCATTGCAAGTTTTAATGCTATAGATAACTCAAGGTTGCAGAATCTCAGAAGTAAGGTCACAGACCGAGGAGCAGCAATTAGTAGCTCGAGTAATATGTTGAATAGCGCCACAAATAATCACATGATGCTACAGGGGAACTACCAGCAGACAGTGAGGGGTGGAGGATTTGGGGATCATTCTTCTCAAGACATGGCTTCTTTGAACTCAGAACCCTTTTCCTCCAATTTGCTGGAGTCTAGTACTATTCAATCATCTACCACACAGCCAACTCCATTACTTTCTACTGAGCCTTTTAACAGTCATTTGCCTATGAGCACCACGAGGTATAATAGCTTTTCTAGTGGCCCTTATTCACAGAAGAACCCTATTGGTATTTCCTCCACCACCATGGCTTTGCCACTCGATGATTCTGGAGAAATGCAGTGTAGAGAAAGTTTGGTTGGTGATGTGCGGAACATTAGTCATACTCCAAGCCAAAGGTGTGGAGAACAAGGGCAGAATTATGGTCACAGTTCGACTGCTGCTTTCGGTTTCTTGACCGCTCACATTCCTGGGAACGGTGTTGAGTCTCCCTTAAGCCAGAGTCTGGACCATGACAGCGGAATCCTCAACGAGAAGATGTTCATGAATGGCAGATTGACTGGAGGGGCTTCAACTCTTATGCTGCAGACTGAGAATCAAAATTTGGCAACAGAATCAAGAGCAATGACTAATGACAACTTCCTTTTAGAGCAACAGAAGATGCAAAATGCATTTGCTCCTTGTACTTATGACCCATTGGATGATATGATGCACGCCATGATCAAAAGGGTACGGTAATCTCGCCTTAATGATTATTTGAATGCACCATGTACTCTTTTGTACTTTTTGTTTATTTGCATTGATCAATATTTACACGATTTGTTCTTCATGTCTAGGAACAAGATGAAAGCATAACAAACTGCAATTTCGGATTTGATGATTACTCTTTTGGACCAGACATATGAGGCTGCACTTCTCGTAATAGGCTGCAAAAGACTGGAAGGCCTCAGCCAGAAGTCTGTCTATATGTTTTCTTTCTATCAGAATGTCCATGTTATATTTGTGTTCCTTTTTATCCACTTCTGCAGCTTTGAGTAGCGTTTAGTTGCCTACTGAGAAATTGTGAACTCTTTCTTAGCAAGAGTAATAAAAGGCATTTTAAGATGACTATCATCTCATCTAAACTATGTTTCTTTAGGTAGTAGGTTGTTATCACTATTTCACCTTGCAGTTCAGACAAGTTATGTAGTTGATTTGAATCTTAACAAACAAAAAGTGAAACCAAGGGAGGATTTCTTGTATTGGAGAAGACTAACCACTTATAACTTACATAAAGACAAGAACATGATGTTTGTCCAGTCGTTATACAGTTTAGATCTTGAAGTACTTCCTATTGAGAGATCAACCAAATATGCATGTTAAATTTAATAATACATGTAGAAAGACAATGCTAACAGAAACGATGAGAGATTTCGGCAAATTTTGAAAGCTAGATAACCTCCAATACTTTCTTCATCCCTTGATCATCACATGTAGAGCATAAAAAATAGATATACGACTTTTTTTATGTATTACTCCCCTTCCCAACCAGCTCGACGAGCTCTCTGTTCCCACAACGAAGTTAACTTCTTCTCCTTAGAGAGTAGCACCGCAGCTCGTTCTCTGGCTCCCTCACAAGTTTCTATGGTAGCTATGCATTTCTCAGCTTCCTTCTGGTATTGAGAAGCCAACCTTTTTGCCTCCCCTAATGTGATGTTCATATGATGGGAATGCTCTGCACCCACAGCTTCTTCCAACTTTAGCTCTTCTGAGAGTAAATCTACAAATTGCTTCCGCATCTCTTCCTTGAGGTCAGGATCATCTTTCCCACAATCTATCCATGGAAAAAAAAATCAAACGAGCTTTCACTCGACGGTTCTGAAGAAACTCAATAGTACTCAATGAAATGCAGCTAAGTACTAGTAGCAGATAACAGATGCAGGCAACATTCTTAGCTTTTCTAGATAGTGTAGATCCAGTAACTACAAGGAGGCAAAAGGAATGTGCATTATCATACATCAGCAGAAGGCCCCACCAATCTTACTGCAAATGTAAAGTTCAAGGCACCTATAGAACATTTTTAGCAAAATTTGATCTCCTGATAGAGTATCATAGAGGGATATATGTCATTGCAATCATTATCTACTTTCACATTTAGTAAATGAAGTTAGTGAGATGTTTAGAAGTATTTGTAGATATTGGTGTATTAACCATAGCTATAATTAAGGGATTTTTCCTTATAGCATCCTCTGTAGTCTATATATTGTGCATTTTTGGTGATAAGCCACTTTGAATTAATCCCATTACTTACTGTTTTCAAAAGAGAGAAAAAAAAAAAAAAAACTTCCGAAGTGAGACCAGAAAGACATAAACTCAATCTTTTTTGTATAATATTTTAGGATCAAAATAAATATTATAAAAAGAACTATAAGATCCTATTCCACATGCACATCCCAAAATGGCCACTTTAAATGAGAGAAAAATAAGTTGGAGACAATCTCTTAGATGCTATCCTCTTACCAGAAACGGAGAGATTAGCCAAGCCTGCAAGAGAAATAAAATTAACATGAAAATGTCAGTGAAATATCTTCTCTAATTAAAAACAAAGCTAAATCAAACCACACTTAGAGAAAAGCCATATAAATATTTTACAGAAGAATTATAGATAAGACAGAAGAGATAGAAACTATCTTCAGCCAAAGATTGTGATGCAGTAACTTGTCCTTAAGAATAGCTGTCAGAGACCTTTTTCCTAATTCTTTAGAGCAGTAACGAACCAGAAAGGTAAAAATTAAGAGAAAGATTGCTGTGTGCTTTCCAATAACATAGCCAAGTTCAATACCTAAAAAAAACATTGTCATTTTTATTCATACACCTAAATTTAAAATTCAGCTACTTCAGTTTTGATCGATCAAGAGTGCATAGCAGGGCTGTTTGGTGGAGAGAGTAAGCCGAGACTTGAAGCCCGAAATAATATGAAAACATTGCTCAAATAATTCATTCCATAGGCATAAATAAAACACAGCAATAGCTAGGAAGAGTATAGTGGCAAGTATTGATCACATAGAAGGAAAGTCTAAAGAACACTTCGGTTTCAAATATTACTTCAACATATATCTGTTGGAGGAATACAACATTGCTTACAACCGTATAACATGGAGAGAATATACCCTCCAAGTATCTCGTCTCATGGACCTCCCGAAGCTCAAAGGAATCATTTTATCTATAAATTTTGCAATATTACCATTCCCCTCTTAGAAATGTCATTTCAGATATGTTAAGTTTATTAATAATATAAGATGGAGAAAGGGAAAAAAATATATTTTCAAGTTTATCCCACTACACATAGTTACTGGTTTTACTAATCCAACTTTTGTATCTGCATCACCACGAACTGTTTCAACTAAGAATTTGCATACTTTAGTGCCTTTTAAGGAAAAAATAAGGAGATATAGAGGGATAGAGATTTTGTATCATAACGACCGTCCTAAATGGCTAACTTTCACTAAGACAATCAAATCAATCATGCAAACAAAACAAAAGGTTACTACTTAATTGAGTTTTAATAGGGGTGAAAAAACTACTATCGGATGCCTAGGTTGCTGAATTAATTACCGCAACACAAGAATCATATTACTTGTCACCACAATACTAAATTACTTTATAATGCAACAAAAAGCTGCATGATTTGCAAATCCATGTTGAGTTCTTTGCGTAATAGAGATCCCAGATGGATTGTCATTGTACTGAATGTTGGAGAATAATAACTGGCATTGCATACCAAAAAAATAATGTAGTTACTACATGGAGATCCAAGATCTATCATGTGCCTCATATCAAATCAGCACAATGCAAATAAAGTTTCCACGAATTTTAAAGTCATACTAACTTAAATCTATGACATCCATGTATATTTATCGATATTCTTGTAGAATGGAGGTCAAATAAAATAAAATCATAAGTACATTTCATGCATATTTTGGTAATCAAACAAGACAGAGAAAAGCATCTTCCACCTGCTTAGATACAAAATCACCCATTCAGTAACTCAAATCCAAAACAAACAAGAAGTTTGAGTTATTCACCTATTTAAATCAAGGTAAACATTACATAAGAATTGGACAATTTCTAGGTGAACATCGTTATGCACCAAACTAAATGAGACCTACGGGCTATGGAGATCCAAATGAAACTTATTTCCAATCAGCATAATGTAAGTACAGTTCCCAATAATTAAAAACAACGCAAACTTGAATCTACTATGCCCTGGAGTAGTTCTTTGGAACAAATAAGGAGCTAGGCAAAAAAGATGAAATGAAATAATCTCAAGACACTTTAGCTGAAAAAGAGCAAGTTCTTAAATATCACACAGAAAAGGCACCATGAATTAATAAATTAAGCGCCAGAAGCTATAACTTCTTTTGTTTCGTTTAAGAAGCTCAAACTCACAAATAAGCAGAAAAGGTTAAAACTTGGATCATACCAGGAACAATCTGAAAAAGGGACTGAGGAGGAGCACAATTGCAAACGCATGGAGGGCAAGAAGCCGATTCCCCTTTCAGTTTCAACCCGTTCTTCAACTTAAAATACAAAGCCGGCCCGCATACGCAGAGCGCTGAAACCACAGCAAAAATCACCAAACAACACCTCAAACAATTTCCGGATCTCCTACTCATCTCTCTCTCTCTCTCTCTCACGCGTGCTTCTGAGTGCGAGAGAGAATAGAGATCTATCAATGGCTGATCGGCCTAAATCCGGATCTATCTAGTGTAATCAATTTTATCAACGCGGTACCAATATTTTATATTTTATTTCAATTAAGCTGAAGGAGTCGGTGAGGGTTTGTTTTACACCAACTCTACTTCTTCCGTTACACAATTACTCCATGACTTTCCTTTTGGACCGTTATACAATTATTATTCCCGTTTTATACATAACCAATAATTCTTTTTAAAAATTACGCCCAAAAACTTTACATCAGGTAGAAATAAATAAAATAAGATGATTATTCTTGAAAATAATGTGTAATAATATTAACTATTTTGGTCGTATACCCCAAAATGGGTAACATTACTAGAAATGAACGCACGGAGAAGCTAATAATCCGAAGAATATGCGAAAGCTATTAGTGTGCAAATTTCAGCCTCCTCCCATTTCCTCGTCCCGCGCTCCCAATATCTCTCACACCTTCACTTTTTCATTTTACCTTCATTCCAGTTCTCATTTATTTTGCATGATTTCTCTCTCTCTCTCTCTCTCTCTCTCTCTCTCTCTCTCTCGTTCATTTCCCCATCTTGCTTGCATATTAGTTTATCATTCTGCAATTTCATTATGTTTAGACATCTGCTTTTGTGGATCATATTGTTTCAAACCATAGAAGCTAAAGATGGCGCTAGGTTACTCCCGCCTGCTCCAAAGAAATGGATGACCCTCAATGGTAGGATCGCTCTGCTACAACCAAACGACATTCCTATTTTATTTCAATTGAAAACTTAAATTTGTTGGTGTGTAGGTGGTCGGCCGGAGGTGGTAGCACACGGTGGCTACTCCGGATACTTCCCCGACTCCAGTGTAGTTGCTTATACCTTCGCTCTTGAGATTGGCATCAACGGGACAATTCAGTATTGCAACCTACATTTCACGAAGGACAACGATGGCTTCTGTATTGCGGATATGAATCTTCAGAATGCAACAAATATCGTCTCAGTTGACCCTGAAGGAGCTAAGTTGTACAACATCAATGGGAATGAAGTCCATGGATATTTTGGTCTCGACTATCCTGCCCAAGTCATTTTTAATCAAGTCAGATGTAAGTCTGCATTCTCCCTTGTTATAATTACTCTCTTGTTTTACCTTGTTATAATATAACTACTCTCTTCTTTTCCCTACAGTGATGCAAAGAATCTACAGCAGGCCGGAGAAATATGATGGTTTGCCAATGACCCCCGCTTTTCTATTGTTCGAAGACCGGCTAGGAAAGCCGGCAAGAATTTGGTTGAACGTTGAGGTCCATCTCTTCAACACACTACTACTACTTGTAGCACCAGTCCAATATTTTAAGGGGTTTGTGTTTTGGTATGATGGTTGCAGAATGACATTTTCTACAAGAAGCACAACATCACTGTTGAAGGTTATCTCCTAGATGGATTGAAGGAACTGCCGGAGTTCATTTCATCCCCGGAGATAGGTTTCTTGAAGTCTATCGGATCCAAGATTGGGAAGTCTAAAACAAAGCTCCTTCTCACATTCCTTGAACAAGATATGATCGAGCCCACCACCGAAACACCATATGGTTCACTGGTTAAAGATCTGAGCAAGATCAAGTCATTTGCATATGGGATTGTGGTACCAAAAGACTACATCTGGCCGGTTGATAAGAACAGGTTGCTGCAGCCAGCCACAAGCCTCGTGAAAGACGCTCATGAAGCAGGTCTTGCTGTGTTTGCTTCTGGCTTTGCAAATGACAACTACCTTAGCTTCAATTATAGCTATGACCCTGGACTAGAGTACCTTCAGTTCATTGACAACTCCCAGTTTAGTGTTGATGGGGTGCTGTCTGACTTCCCTTCAACTGCTTCATCAGCAATTGGTGAGACTACTCTACCTTTGCATTTCTTGTCTGATTTTCTTATCTCATTTCATCTTATCTTACCTTATCACAGGATGCCTAAACAAGGATAAGAAGGCTCCGAGGCAGATACATAGTAAGAAACGACATAGCTTTCATCAAGAATTAGAATGTAGTGACAAAACATGCATGATGTCTTAATTTACCTTTGTCTGTCTGATAGCTTTGATCATATCCCACAATGGAGCAAGTGGAGATTACCCTGGGGCAACTGATCTTGCCTACCAAAAAGCAATAGATGATGGTGCTGATATACTTGACTGCTCAGTTCAAATGACTAAAGATGGAGTTGGCTTCTGCCATGACAGACCAGAACTTCTGAATACTACTACCGCTGCAGACACTCATTTCGTCGATCGGACAACCACTGTCCCGGAGTACAACCCTAGAGCTGCTGGAGTCTACTCTTTCGATCTAACATGGAGCGAAATTCAAACTCTTAAACGTAAGCTTCCAAAAGATCTCATCTCTTCCAATCTCTATGTTTATGTTAATATTCTCTCAAATTCCAGCTCTAATGGAGAGCTCCTTCGACCTTAACCTAATCCGAAACCCTGCAAACAAGAACGCCGGGAAGTTTGTTACCCTTGCCGAGTTCTTGGAACTTGCTAAGACAAGTAAAGTGCAAGGCGTACTGATATCCATACAGGTGAGCAAATATTTCTTTGCACGCTTATATTATAATTAATCGTACTAATTAGCAGTTATTGATGTATTAATTTTGTTGGTTCAGAGAGCTGCATACCTTGCGGCAAAGAGGGGTCTTGACTTGGTGGGCACAGTCTCGTCAGCACTGAGCAATGCCTCGTTCGATAAGCATGCAGTCCAGAAGGTTCTAATCCAGTCAGAAGACAGCCAGGTGCTGGCTCGGTTCAAGGGCAAGAACGGTTATCAGACGGTGTTGAATATCCAACCCACTGTAAGTGAAGTGCCAGTTGAAGTGTTGGAAGAGCTCAAGAAATATGCTGATGCAGTTTTTGTTCATAGAAACACAATCGCGGTGTCGTACGACTACGTCTATAATTTCACCAAGCTCGTGCCACGCTTCCACGCTGCTAACATATCCGTCTATGTAGGCATTATAAAGAATGAGTTTCAGAACTTGGCTCTTGATTATCTCTCAGATCCTTACGTTGAGCTCAGCACCTTCGTTTCCCAACGCGTTGATGGGGTCGTCACCGACTACCCCATCACCGCAGCTACTTTCTTCGGTGAGTATATATATATATATAACACACTCAAGTAGAAGTTTGTGAGATGGAATTTTGAGATTGTTTTGTGTATGTGTATATAGGATCATCTTGCAGGAGCAAAGGAGGTGCGTATCGTGTGGATCCGGTGAAGCCCGGTTACCTAGTGGCTACGGAGGCACTGAAACCACATAAGCCCGCCCGGCCGCTGAATATGTCGGATGTGGTTGATCCACCACTTCCGCCTGTAGCCAAGATTAAGCCTGCTCCCCAATATCGTCCACAACACAAGTCAGAATGAGTTTCTCCTCTATTGCTTGCTGCTGTACAGTTACACTGTTTGTAACTTTAACAAAGTAGCTAGGCTTTTATATAGTTGTTACAAGATTAGTGGATCATACCATTTATACCATTTTTCAATCCCTAATTTATCCAAGTAAAATCACAGCCTTAAACAAGATTAACCAAGGGCTTCTTTTCGTTTGTAATAAATGTATATCGACCTTTTTTTCTTCTTCTTCTAAATTACCCCTAGTTACTATCCTAATTTGCAGATAAACCAATGCCATTTCTTAAGAATTAAGATGGAGGGGTGGTTCAGTAATTGAAGATTTGGGCCTCAGGATTAGAGGTTCAATGAAAAGCTAAATAAATTCGAATTATTTTGGGGTAAATTGTTAATAAAACTTATTTAGAGCAATGCAAATAATTTGTAAAAATAAAGATATTATTAAGGAAAAGTATTTTATACATATAGAAAAAAAATTAAAATGTTGAGGAGTTGACAAACTCAAGGACGCGGGAAACCAAGTCAGCAAGCTGAACCGGAGCCGTAGTATCCACAACGAGCTTGGGCACCCGACCCACATCATAGTCCCAACACCCACCATATCCTTCCAACAACTGCTCCATCTCCCGCCACGTGGACGGCTTGTGCCACTCCGATCCACCCCTCACCTCGATCCTCCTCCGCCACTCCGCCTCGTCCCCGGGCTTGCACTCCACCACCACCACCCGGGCGCCCAAACCCAGCAGGCGATCGAGGTGCGCCCGCCTCGAAAGCGGGGAGTCCACCACTACGCTCAGGCCCAAGCCCAGCTGGGTCGAGACGATCCGCCACATGGCATCGTAAGAGAGGTCGTTGAGCAGTTTCGCGGCTGTGGCGGGTGAGGTTTGGGTGAGGGTGAGGGCCTGCTGAATCTCGAGTGTGGAATCGCGGAAATGGTCCTTGTCCACTAGAGGACATTTCAGGGATTTCGCGACGGCGTTGGCCAGAGTGCTCTTACCTGTTCCCGGATGGCCTTTCATGGCGATCACCGTTGCCCTCTCTCTATCCATGTTAGAGAGAATACAATTCTTGTTTGTTTTCTTGCATGTAACGTGGCAGATATATATTTAGTGCTTATCCGTAAAATTTATCTCCTTTAATTTTCAAATAAACTAAGTGGTAATGATTAGCAATTTAAAGATTCCATACACGTCAACACTTTTTATAAGCATTATAGTTTAAACCATCACATTTTCCATTATTAGTGGCGCTTTTCTTTTTGGCACGGGAATTAAGGAAATATTTAATAAAATATGAGAGATGAGTTAGATAATAAAGTAGGAGAGAGAGATGAGTGTGATAATGAGAGAGTAGGAGAGAAAAGATGATAAAGTATGAGAGAAAAATGAGTATAATAATGAAAGTAGAAGATAAAGTAAAAAAGATAAGATGATAAAGTAGAAAAGAGAGTGATAACTTTTTACCAATTTGGAACATCGCCACTAATAGTGAGACATCCGAATTAGGAAAGGTGGCCACTAATAATGGGGCGCAAGGAGTATAATTTTTGTGGACCCTATTTCATTAATTAAAATATGGTATAAAGTCTTTTCAACATATCCACTACAATCACTTTTTCTTTTCCTATTTTCTTTAATGGTTCCATTTTGATCAATTTTTATATCGTAATTGTGACTAATCAGATGATTGTGGCTAATCCAATAAATCTTATAATTTAAATGAAGAAAAATTAAGAAACAAAGCATTTCTTCTGTTTCAAGAAAAAAAAATGGAGCATTTGTAACTGATCTTTGTTTAAAATTTAGAGTTTTAATTAAGAATTTGTTTTAAGTACTTGATTTGAGTTAATTTATACTGTGCATTTATTATAATTATGATTTAATTATACACTTCCTCTGTCCGATTTGAACCGACCTAATTTTTTTTTTCCGAAACATCACATTTAAAGTGACATGTTTTTAAAAAAGGTAATGCATCTAACGTATGCTCCACGGTTAAACTGAATGTGCCGCAGTTAATTTGTGGCTACCAATCTACCCGATGTTCCTTGATCGATAATTTGGACAGTTAGATTCATCCAATAGCTACTATGAAAAAAATATAGGTAAATTGGACAGTTTAGTCCCCAAACTATTACTATTACTGTTTGATCAATTTGGTTCATTATTTAATTTTTTTAGTTATTTGACCCTTAAACTATACTCCCTCCGTCCCATTATTCTTGTCCGGTATACCAAATCGGAACGTCTCGAAATTCTTGTCCACTTTCCATATTTGGCAAAAAGTAAAATAATTAATCTAACTTAATCATACTTAAAAATAATTAACTATCCTTTAATTAAACATATTACTCCCCTTAATTATTACACCCCTCAATTACTCCCCTCACATTTCACTCTCACTACAAACCCTACTTTCATTCTAAATCAAAATCCGCCGCCCCCCAACCAAATCTTGAAACCATTTTCTTCCTCAGGAAGAACTTGTTCTTCGAAAACTCTTGCTTCCATGAAATCGGAGCCATGGGTCGGTCTCACAGCCGATGACTTCTACCACAAACCCCCACTAGCTGACGGGAATTGGGTGTCGGTGAAGAATCGAAGCAACTGGGAGAACGATGAGGCCACGAACATACCGTGTTCGAATCCGACGCCCTCCGTCCTTAATAAGCCCAAGTCGCCTTCTTCACCGACAGATCCGCCGAGTTCTGGCGGCAAGACGTTGGCCACGGGCGACGCCACAGTCGCTGTGATGAAACCGGAAGAAAATTTCTCCTGCAGCCTTCCCCCCTCGCTGTCGAGAGGTAAATCGGGCCTATCCCCTACTTTATCACCGCCGACCGCCCAGATTTGTCCCAACTGTGGGTCTTTGGTTTCCGAGGCTACCGATCTGAGCGGATCTGTAGGCGTCGCCAGCCACCAACAGATAGATATTACCACTGATCCGGAATTGTCGAAGATGCTGCAAATCTTGCTGCCATTGTACTTCAAGCCGGTGAGATCTTTCCCTTGCATTCTGTGTTTATTCTTTATGTGTTTGATGTGGATTGAGTTGAGCACGTGTGTTCTAAATGGGGTGATAGGTTCTAAAATGATGCAAATATGCTCACACTTCGCTGAAAAATGGAACATATCGATGATATGATTGAAAATATGAGATATGTTGTGATGCATTGTGGTTGTAGCGTTATCCTTAGAATTACTACAATTTGTTGTGCTCTGTGGCTTATATTCTGTGGTTGGTTTAATACTTGTTGTGCTCTGTGGCTTATATTATGTGGTTGGTTTAATACTTGTTGTGCTCTGTGGTTGGTTGAATATGACACTAAATAAATAAAGTAAAACATGAAGGTTGTCATTTAAGTGATCAAAAAGAAGAGATATCTTTGATTTTGGTTATGGAGGGAATTGTATGTTTAAGTAGTGGTTATGGAAGGAATTCTTGGTCTGCCTGAATTCGATGGTCTGCCGCATTCTAGATGGAAAATATTGGATGTAAACGTTTCATTTGGTTTACAACGAGAATATATTGGATGTAACATTTCACATTCTATAATTTTTTCACTCTCCATTTGGTTTCCTGCATTATTTTTGGAATATATTATTCAGAGTTGGTACAATTATTAAGTTATTTTAGTATCAATGTTCCAGAAAATTTTATTTCAAATATTGACAACGAGAATCATGGGACGAGAATTATTCATGATAGAATTATTAACGAGAATTTTAATTAAAAGAAAGTAGAGAGGGAAGAGAGAGAAAAGATTTACAAAAATTATAAATTGAGGACCCACAATAACTACACAATTAACAATCCTCCTAAAAAATCGCGTCAAAACCAAATTGGACAAGAATAATGGGACGGAGGGAGTATAACTTTAAATAAGTTAGTCTCTCCGTTAAAATTTCAATTAGTCAACTACTCCCTCCGTCCCGTTATTTGTGGCTCACTTTTCCGAAAGGAGTGTCCCATTATTTGTGCCTACTTTCCTAATTTGGTAAAAAATTACTCATACTCTATCATCTTCTCTCTCCTACTTTATTACATTATCTCTCATACTTTATCATCTTTCTCTCATACACTCTCATTATTTTACTCATCTTCTCTCTCATACTTTATCATCTACTCTCTCTCATACTTTATCATCTACTCTCTTAATTCCCTTGCCGAAATCAATTGAGTCACAAATAACGGGACGGAAGAGTATTAATTAACTGAATTTTTTAAAAAATAAAAAAATAAAAAGGGCAATTTCTGTATAATTTATACCAAGACCAAAACATCCAACTTTGGCAAAGACACATCTACACAACTTGGTCTCTCTCTTCTCCGTTGCTACATGGGCAAGCACAACATCTACACAAGCACCAAATGGACACCAAATGAGTCTGAAAATCAAATAAATATCAAGAGAGAGAGATAGAAACTCACCAGAGTAAGGAGAGCCTAGATGCTACTTCCCTATACAAATCGGGAAAGGGGTTTTCAAGTTGGAAGTTGGAGAGGGATGTGTGACGCAGACTGGGGGTGAGAGGCGAGCAGCGCAGACGAGAAGTTGGAAGTTGGAGAGCTGCGAGGGGCAAGCGACGCAACGTGAAGGTGGCGAGCACCGGCGACCAGGGGCGAGCAGCAAGCGCCGACGACCGAGGGCGAGCGGGAGGAGAAGAGTAGGTGCAGTGAAAATTGAAAACCTACTGTTAAGATTTCCTAAGATGTTTTTGCTTAAAGTAAAAAAACAAATCAAATCTTTGATAATTTGGATATATTGGTCCTCGTATAAATTATATCGAAATTGTCCTTTTATTTTTTATTTTTTAAAAAAAATTATTGACTAACGATTGACTAATCGAAATTTTATTGAAAAGACTAATTTATTCAAAGTTGTATAGTTGGGGACCAAACTATTAAAAAAATTAAATAAGAGACTAAATTAACCAAATAATTTGGGGACTAAACTGTCAAATTTGCCAAAAATATATACAGCCTAACCAGCGGTTTCTCGATTGAAATTCTTCTAATGAAAATTAAAACTGTAGATTATTTATAAAGGACGAAAGTTAAAATTAAAATTAAAACTGACAAAATGTGAATTTTCTTTTTAATTTCTAACCGCGTGAGCATGTGGTAGTAGTTTGCAAAAAGTCTGATTAATACTATCGATTTTATATAACGGAGTAAAATAGAACTGTTTTGCAACTTGAGACGTTAAAATTTATGTTGCGCGGACACTTCAAAAAAGTTCAACGTACTTATTGGACACGTATTCGACACAGAAAAATAGTGTCCATATTTTTTAAATATATATATATATATTCGGACACGTTATTGACCGTGTCCGACACAAATTTCAAAAGGGACATGACTCGAAGGCAATTAGGCTTGTTGGGTTGTGTTTAATTAATAGATTGGGCTTAATTTAATTAATAAATTGAGTTGAATTTAATTAATTAATTTTTTAGTATTTTTAATAATACATTTTTAAAATGTTTTTAATATAATAATTATTCTATACATTTATAATAATCTTGTAGTTTTATTTATACATGTATTCTAATATTTTTTAAATTTATAAATTAATAATTTGATATTATTTATATATTAGCATCCATGTCGTGTTCTAATTTCTTTTTAAAATGCCGTGTCCCGAATTCGTGTCGTATCATGTTCCGTGTTTGTGTCCATACAACCTAAGTTAAAATTGGTATGAACCAATACAATTAACTAAAATCGTATCTGTGTCCATGCAACCTAGATTAAAATTGGTATGAACCAATATAATTAACTAAAGTCAAACCCTAAGTAATAAGAACGGCAGAAATGAATTTTTCCCCGATCATTTTCATTTAGCTGTGAATTTCTAAATCGAGATTTTGAAAATAATCCCCTCAAATCAATTGACATACAATTCAACAGCAGAATTAGGACAAAAAAAAAAAAAAAAAAAAAGAATAATCATTATTTATTATCAAATCTATCAGAAAGACCTTGAAAACAAAAGATTCCATACCGCGGATGATTAAGAAACGTTGGTCAGTAAATGATGATAAACTTTATCAAATGGTAATACAGTGTGTATATGGTGCTGTGTCAAAAAGGAACATAACCTGAAAATTGTGCAGCGCCCCTCTACACCCTAATGCTACTATATATACAAAAAGTACTCCCGAGTTGCAATCCAAGTTTACACAAATATAAAAGGCGATGTTTAACAGGTTCAAGAACGAAACTAAAGCGGATCAAAAGTGATTTGTTGTCTTTGCTTTTAATTTCCAGTCCACCTCCGCTTCCGGGCTGGACGCTCCGCCTTGATCTCTGAATCTGGGCGTGTTTCGGGTTGGCCCGGAGGCTGAGGCTCACTCTCCATCTTCTTAACTGCAGCGACGTCTTTATCACTTGGCATAGGAAGCTTGAAGCGCTCACTTCGCTTCTTCAACTTAGCAACGGTATCCAAGTGTTTAACCTCCACTGCTTTGGTATTGTCATTATTCATCTCTGGACCACTGTCTTTGTCATCAGCTGCTGCCGGAGGCTGTGCTCTATCTTCTATCTTCTCAGAAGGCTCCTCAACTGGCTCGGTCAGCAAGGATCCTCCGTTACTGTTATGTGTATCACGGTCTCTTTTCTTCAAAGAAGATGATGACGTAGCAAAATCCTTCTCCTTATGGCTGGCCCAACGTTCCAATTTGGAGCGGCCCTTTTTCGAGTCTGGTTGTTCATCGTCTGTTGTAGCCTCTTCTTTATGCTTTTGAGATGACTGGTGATTCGCATGACCATGGCCAGTTTGTTGCTCACTTTTGCCTCTCATGCTTGCCTGAAAATTTTCGTAAAACTTAATAAATATGTTTTGGTCCCAAAATTGTTAACTATTTTGGATTTTAAGAAATAGTCACTTCATTAGCTCCAATTGTTTTCTAATTCTGAAGATTCAAATATGTGATGGAAAGCAACAGAACATTGGAACTAAGTTAAATTGCTTAGATAGGAATTAGGAATACCATATATGCATACAATTATCACCATGCACACTTTCAACCAAGTCAGGTGTATGCTATAAAGCCTTCCAGTCCTCTAGCTGTTAGTGGGACTTTCACTGACAGTGATCAACTAAAATTTTATATTAAGTGACCCCAAACAACCAAAGTGTAACACAAATTCTTTTATCCAGGTGGATGAATAACTTCATTTCAACTGAGATTCAACAAGGATTCATTTTCAAAAAATAAACCTGATAAAAGTCAGTTCAGACAGAAATGTTCTTCGTCTGATAAATAATTTTATTTTTTTCTAATGCACTATATTATACTCCCTTGGTCCCACTAGAAATGACAAGTTTTCAAAAATGGCAAAGATTGTGTAGACCACATTTAACTACTAAATAGTCAAACAATTTACACCACATAACAACACTTTCATGATTCCCGCATCCAAAAGAAACGTGTCGTTTCTAGTTGGACGGAGGGAGTACTTCTGTTAATTTAAGACAGTTGGTCAAAAAACACATACCTTCTCACTTATTGTACCACCATCCTCGTATTTAGTCCTCTTGGAAGGTATCCAAGGAGCTTTGATCTGCACTTTCTGATTCTTTACCCTTACGAGTAGTTTCTTTCCTTTTGTAATCATGTGTCCTAGAAGTGTCAGAACCATGGGCAGCACGATCATTGCGACTGCTAGTCTTTTCATGTCTGGTTCTCTTCTCATCATTGCTGAGTTGATTTCCACGAGCATAAACATCTTCATGGTTCCTACGCTTTGGAAAACTTTCATTGTCAACTCGATCCCTTTGCTTAAGCTGATCACCATTTCGGCCTATATCCTTTGGATGGTAATCTCTACTGGATCCTCTGTAGTCATCATTCCTTCTTGAATGACTCATCAATATTTTTTCATCAGCAGCTCGTCCACTTCTCATCACTGACCGTGTTTCTACTCTTTCCCTCTTTGACAAAAGGTCATCTTGTTTAAGCTTATGCCAATCATCACGCTCTCTCTGCCTTTCACTTCTCTCCCTTTGTGATGAATCCTCTTCTTTTTGTCGGAATCGCAACTCATCATCCTTTGACCTACCTCGGTCATCTCTTTTGAGCCGATCAGAGCCATCATCTCTCTCTCTCTTCCTCAGGGTGCTACTTTCTCTATGATTATGAGAAATATCATCATTTTCAGCATGCATCCGTCTCATATGGGACTCTTCTTTCCTTCTGGTGCTGTGAAGGTCATCTACTCTTTCACTCCGACTTTTAAGATGATCATCTCTATCTCTCTGTCTAGATCCCATACTATCATATTCCGAATTAGTCCCCCTCCAACTGCCATTATCCAGCTGATTTCTTGATTGGTGATGTTCATCTTTCTCACTCTTCTCTTTTTCTCTAAGCTTATCCCGGTTTAGGGTGCTGACTTCCAGACGATGCTCACTCTTTCTTGGGTCCTCGTTTCGTGTTCTTCTCCCACGGTAATCCTTATCTCTCTGTTTCCAGGTTTCTTCAGATATATCACCATCCTTCCTCCAGTCAGCACTCTCAGCTTTTCCATGCTGATAAAGTGATGGCTTAGCTTCTTCTCTCCCTTTCACCACCACGTTACGTCGTTCAGCTTCATCTCTACCAAAATGATCTTTACTATGAGCATTATTCTCATCTCTTACTTCTCTCCTAATGTTGCCTGCTCGAAGAGAGTGCCTATGCTGGACTTCACCGTCAACATCATCACGAGAACTCTGAAGATGCTCACTACTACCCGATCTAGCTTTGCTATCATAACTTCTTGCAGTATTTGAGTCTCTCCCATCCTCATACTCATACTCTTGTGAAAGTTGTCCTACTGGTGAATTTATCTTTTGTTTCTTTGTTGAATATAAGTTTCCATCTTCATGTGTACCCCTGTTTGGTGAACCCAAACTCACTTCCTGCTTTTCGATATTGAAGCTTCTATCATCCATCACTGAACCATCATTTATCTTATCCCCAATTACAACAGACAGCTCCCTATCAGATCTAATGGAGTGGGAAGATGAGGAGGCAGGACTCTGCTTATCATATTGAGCATGATTTTCATCCGTTAGATCCCCGACAATATGTTTTCCTCTTTTATACTCATGAGCAGACATCAGGGGTGATCTGACATTCCTCCTTTCCTTAAGAGATCTATTATGTCACCAGAAACATTTTGTAAGTGGCCATTGTTCATATGCATGAATACCAATATTGCACATAACATGACCCAAGGAGATTTGGCAGATGATGTGTAGAAAGAGTGGTGCTTAATGAATCTATTATGGAAAAGAAGTTTCGTATTTATTTTTTAGATGAACGGGAAAAGAAAGTTAAATGAGGCCTTCATTAAAAGTTGTGTTTTTCTGAAAGAACAGTAGCCAGAAATCGATTTATTATATGCAAGATAATTACCCACTGGAAACTTTTCACAGTAATTCAACATTATATAGGCTAATATAAAAATCTTAATCAGCCAAGGTACAAATCAACCTGAAATTGGTAGTATGAATATTCACGCACCTCTCCTCTTGTCGGACACCAATCTCCTTATCAGGATGGGAGTTATTATTTACTTCAGAAGGGAAACACGTGATATCCTCTCTTCCAATACCATCATTATTAGACGTTTTCTTTGACTGTGGTCCTGTTGACTC
Source organism: Lavandula angustifolia (assembly GCA_028984105.1). Classification (NCBI taxonomy): domain Eukaryota; kingdom Viridiplantae; phylum Streptophyta; class Magnoliopsida; order Lamiales; family Lamiaceae; genus Lavandula; species Lavandula angustifolia. Next base: position 6,242,801 of record CM054826.1, on the reverse strand, counting down.
AAAGTCCCGCTTATTACCATTATATCCGGGTGAATAGCTATCCAAATGGTCTGCATCATCATGTTGAAAACCATCATCATCATCATGATCCTTTCTATCAGGATCATTGTCCTGTTGGTCTGACGTATCATCACCATCCATGGAACCTTGGCAGACAATCTGTTTTCCAGGAGCTCCATCAGTTATGGGAAACTGATGTCATGTGGAATTACACAATAACAAGATATTTGGCAACTTGGTAATCAAGTAGAGTGGTTAACAACCGCTTACCTCGATAATGGCATCCACATCATGCATCCTTGGACGCCTTGTATCAATTGATGGCATACGCTCACCATAACCAGTTTCTACTGATATAGGTCTGCCAACAGGCTGTTATTAAATCAAAGAAAGCTAATGAGATGCCAATACGTGAAAACAAATAATGCTAATATTTCAAGTTATACTCCCTATAAACAGTCCAAAAGTGTGAGGGATGAATTTGAGAGGGGTCAATACTGGCAGAAAGCTAGCGGGGTATTTTGGAATTTGAATTATGGTTACACATGGGGGAAGGCTAACAGCATAGAGAATAGAGCAATTTGGTTTGTAACCAAAGCTAGGAAAACTATGTGATACCAAAAGTATGGAGAATTTTAGTTCACTTGAGTAGAATTAGCATCAGATGCGCAGATTAAAAAACTGCAGAGACCAATGTTACTGACATTTCTTTGAAAAAGATGTTGAGAATCAAATCTTTAGCATTAAACATAGAGGGAAAATATACAAATAGATCCTTTAACTTTCTGGTATTCTGTAATTGGGTCATTGAACTTTCATTTGGATAAATTGAGTCCTCAAACTTTCTATTATGTTAATTGATATTGAGTCCATGAACCTTTTATTGTTTCAATTGTGTTCTCAAACTTAGCCTCTTGTGAGTGTACAATTGTACATAGTTGTTTGAGGATATAATATACACATACTAATTTTAAACACCCAATAGAAAAGGCTAAAAGTTTCAGAACCCAAATCAATGCAAAGTTCAAGGACCTGATAGAGCCATCAAACAAAAGTTTTAAAGACTGAATTACCAAAACAAAAACATGAAAGTTCCAGGATCCATTCATGTAATTTTCTCAAAATAAAAGCAAAATATACATACGAGAGAGGGCCGGTCCCGTGCAGCTGCTCTTGCCACGTCAGAAGAGCCCGCGTCTACCTTTCCATGATTTGAGTTCTGAAGCTGATTATTATCTTGAATACTAACTGCTGCTGCTGCTGCAAGCTCCGGTGGAAGATCTGGATCATAATCCTAAATTTTGACACCAACAGAACGCACAAGTCTTGTGTAAAAAATGTGTTTAAGAACGTATAGCGTAAAAAATTAACAGCATAATTCCAAACTAGAGTCAAATGAGGATCACTCCACCTATATCAGACATAAAGCTTGCTTCAAAATGCATAGGTCACAAAAATACCTGTTCTGCCCTGCCACTTTCATAAACACGAATCTTGCTCTGCATAGTCATCTCAAGCCGGAGTTGTTCCTGCAGATACAAAATTCACTTTAGCTATGACATGAAATGGCAAACAAAACACATAACATCAACTCTCAGAATGCTAAACACTAAAAAATATACAAACTTGAGAGGAAAGCTACCAGTTGTTTGCAGTAATCTCTCCAACTATCTTCATTCAAACCAAAATTGAAAAAGTCAGAGACATCTATGCCAGGAAGCTTCCATGGTTTTTCTTCAAAAGTATCAATATCAACTTCAAATATGGTCCTGAGGATTTGAGGAAATATAATAATTTCAAATGAGAATGAAAAGTAATCAATATGCTTGATGATAACAGAATTATTTGACATATGAAGCAATGAATTGACAGAAGAATGGTAAAACAATTCAGCTGGAAAAGAATCTGAGGCAATTAGCTGCCTGTTATTGTTAGACAGGGTAAACTTCTCCTAACAAAGGTCAAAGCTGAAAACATCTGAGAATATAAAAGAAATTGAATGGAAATGATGGCTTTTTTGTTTCCAGCAAGAAAGTAAGAACTTATAGTCAGTCAACTGTTATTTTACAAAGCAGATAAGAGATACAAAAACAGCAGATAAGGAGAATTCATAATAACTTAGTAATTTAACACTACTCAAAAGGGTAATTGATGTATAATAGCTAGGGCATACAGGTCCCTCTCTCATTTGGCATATTCTTCCATGAAATTGCAACACTGTTTCTTACTTATGTCCCATCTTCAGGAGAAAAATATTGGAAGAAGATGAATAGTTCCAATATTACAACTACCTGATCCAGTTCCAGTTCAGCCCCCCAGCTATAACAGATTCTGGAATTTCTGCCAGTCAATAGAAAATAAAGTACCCAAATAAAAACACCCCTTATCCGAATCTTTACAGCCATAGCCTCCCCCAAAGACGAGACCTAAAATGGAATGGTAAGACAACTGAAAAAAGCGCACTCAAGATGCCAGAGCCCATCTGAAACCAATAGAATTTACTGTAAGAGCCCGCTTCCTCTAATTATGAGCCTTACCTCATTGATTTATAACAAGTATGGGTTTCATTTCTGTTAGAGAAGGTATGAGAATATATCTGAGAGATGCTTCCCACTTTGCTCCTACTCATAAAATGTCCGGGCAATACAATCAAAAATCCAGGACTCTTCATAAGAAACTTTAGACTACATAATGGATTCTTACTTCTTACTATTAAGGACAAAATAATGTACAAAAGAAAATGAGAACTTCAGAACATCAGAAAATGAGAGAGGGAGCTTCGATACTACTAGATCTTGGCATTATGCACCTCAGAGACAAGGTTGATGTTCACTACTTGTGTAAAAACATCTTCGATACAAAGTACTCAACAGACTTTGGGTGGAATATAACATGTTGACACTCGTTTGGAAATTGAGTACAGTTTTAACTGTGTTTCAAGATATTGGAACCAAAAATAGAATTTCTATCCCAACCCTTGTTTGTTTCAAGAACTAGCTTAAGGACATCAGGAGATTGAAAATTCCTATTTTTCCAAATTATTACTTTCAATTACCTCCAGGTTCTTCAAAATCGTCTCTACATACTAGAGAGTACATGTATGTAGCAGACAATTCAAATTGTCTAGGATGAAATTCACCAAGGCCCACAGTGTCGCACAATGAGCCTCTTCTGAGGAAACCACCTTACAGCCAAGGGAAACTCCTAACTAAAAATGGTGCTCCGCCAAGTCTCTAAGGTGATTAGGTTTGTCCCTTCAGCCTCAAATACATCTTTAACAACTACCACGGAATCATTGCTTTGAGATTATGATATTGACATTAGAAATTATCACATTATTTTCTAACTTCAAGACTATTGCAGGATCAGTGAACTTATCATCTGTTGCACATCTAATATAATGAAATATACCCTATACAGAGAGTAATTGATCTTACTTGTGAGAAGGAAGAGTGAAATCCAATCCACTCCCATAACCACGACCTGCTGCATTACCTCCCCAAGCTGCGGTTCCGTAACCAGGATGGAACCCCTTCTGCATGGGCAAGGCCCCCTTCATTCCTGCTGGTCTCCAATCACCTCTTCCACGTCCAGCTGGAGGCCCCATGCTGATGGGTGGGCGAACTTGACCTGGGACTCCTCCAGGAGGCAAAGGTGCAGCACCAGGCCTCACATACTAAGCAGTTCCAAGAGACAGCAAAGAAAGAGAAATGAAAAACGGCGAATAATCCAAAACCAGCAAAATTATGATGCAGAACAGCAACCGTGAAGCTGATATAAACACCACAGATAACAAATGCATTAATGCAAATGATTAGTATTTCAACATGTAAACCATTAATTGAGTGAAACTAGGCAACTATTCTGCATGTACATCAGGTTGGCTTTGCTAAGCAAATATCTACATGAGTAGAAAGTAATGGCTAGAATAATTTCCCATCTTAGATTAAGAAGCTTGGAGTTGCTAGATTTTATTCATAATCCTACGTTATTATATTAAATAATAACACCGATCAACAGTCCTCAAAACTGCAGTTTGAATTGGTTGAAGCAGAGATGAGATAAACAAGATACCATAGAAGCTTGATGACATAAAGAAGTAATCCAAGTTGGTAGTGCAAATAACATTCTTTATCCATCCTAGAATTGATAAGCAAACGACAAATCAAATAGTTGTACAGCTTAAATTCTTGAAACTGAAGTACAGTTAGTAAGGGAAGATTTGATATTATTCTTTAGTAAGTTATGAAGGTGTGGGGCATTGTGTGGACTATACGAGTCATCTTTTTTGCTTTATCCTCATTAAACCTTGCTGGGTGGGGGAATGATTGTCCCTACTCCCTTTGGCTAGACAGAGACAGGATAATTTTTCAGGACGGTGAGGAGTATATAGAAGAACTGTGATATAGGGTAAAATGTAAGATATTATGGTGGGTTTCCAAGCCACAGAGGCTACAAGTATACTTTGCTTATAAGACTACTAAACTCGATTCTTAAAAAAACAAAAACAAAAACAAAAGCGAAAGCCAAAAATTACTACTAGAATCCAGTGTACTCTAATAGCTCTTTCTACCTCGAGATTCCCCATCCTTTGTAATTAATTCCCTTTTCCGTTAATACATATTTTTTTTATATCCAGAAAAAGGCTTGTGATAGAGTTGTCTAGAGCAATAGGAGTCAAGAAGACAGGTCCTGCATAGCACATATGACAGGCTTCTCAATTGAAGAATAGTAGTACAGGCCTGTTCTTCAAGGTCAAATGCAAGAATTGAGCAAGCACCAATATGCACAAAATATGCAGATAGACTGACTGATTAACCTAGTACATGTTCAAGAGTGTCTTCTGACTCATGGAACATATAAATGGAAAACTAATGTATGAGCAAACATATTTTTGTTTGTGTGTGTGTGTGTGTGTTTATGTGTGCATGTGTGTGTTCCAGCATGAGCACCCTCTAATCGGATCCATGTTGATATTGCATTCTGCGAATTCTTGTGCCGCTTTCCTCGATTTTATTTTATAAGTCTATTTCGAAGGAGAAAAACTTATATACTGCTGATAGATGCCCCAGAGGGAGAAGGATCCAAAATGTTCCGTCCTCCTTTATCAATTTAGTCGACTTGATCAAATCATGCCAGTATAAGTTGGATGAGAGCAAGACCTCTCAATAACTTGACTTTGTTAGTTTTCAATAAAAAGAACTCAGAATTCCAACATCATCAGAAGCAAAAGCAAAGATTTATAAAGTATGTAACTTCATTAATAAGAGAAAATCAATAGGATGGTTTAGTATATCATAACTATGTGATAAGGCTCATCCATCCATAATATTGCTGATCATCTTCAGCATCACTAATATGTACCTATTGACTACAAAAGCACTACAATTGCAGCTAGAATCCAATTTACATTGTATGTGCTCATCAAACAAGATGCTGACCTTGAACTGTGAAGAGAATGGATGATGGAATGCAGGATTGTTATATGCAATCTTCGGCTGAGCAGCTGCTGGAGCCGCCCCACCTCCTCCTCCTCCACTTGCCTTGGGTACGTCCACTAAATCCTTCTCCCCATCCGCTCCAGATGCCCCTTCCTCACCACCCCAATCTTGCTCATCCATCATCCTCTGTGCCTGGTTTTGATGGTGGCCAACATCAGCATTGCCTGCGACAATCACCAATGGTTCTCCATCTTCATCATCCTCATCAATCATCCTCTCCATCCCCATCGGCCCATGGTTGTTGTCATTTAACACTATCTGCAGATCATCGTCACTCTCTTCACTCTCCCACTCATCCTCAATATTTGGAGCCCTGGGATTCTCCAATCTTCCCGAAATCCCTGGGATCATCTCCTCTGAAACCATTTCACCAACCGCAGCGTCATTTACAAAATTCATAGGATTTCCCTCTCTAACCGCAGTAGCATACATTATGTCATCTTTGCTCTTCAAATTGTCATTCTCCACCAAGTCCTCGTATTTATCCTCCATTTCTTCCACAATTATATTAATATCATCGTCATCCTCCATGAAACTCGGTTTTTCAGACGCCTTGCCGCGTAAGTCCAAACCATGCCCCTTCTCCAAAACCCTAGCCTCAAACCCCTTTCCACCGAACCCATCAATCTTCGCTGCCCCCGAGTTCGAATGTAAATTCAAATCGAATCCCCTATGTTCATGAAGGGTTTCTTCTCGAATCGAGGTGTTCGAGCTCCAACCAGGGGCAGAACCGGGATTCGAATTAGATTCCGAATTCGAAGCTCCATACAGAATCTCTTCATCATCGCTATCGATGTTGGGATCGATCGGCCGTCCCTGTGGCGGCGGCTCCTTCCCGGCGGCTGTGGCAGGCTCGGCTTGTTCGCGCTGTGACTGCAACTTAACCTCGTGGGGGCGGAGGACGTCTGTGTAAAGATCTCCGAACTCATCGTCGTCCTCCATGAAAGCGCAGGCTTAGGTCACACAGAAGACTACAGGGTTTTGAGCAAACGGAGACGGTGAGATTTCAATTCAATATATAGAAGGGGAAAAGGAAGAAAATAATACTGTACATATTAGGAAAATTTATTTAAGATCTTGTTTGGAAAATGTACATCATGGGAAAGAATCTTAAAATAACAGCCCCTGGCCTAAATTAGCTGTATTGAATATGGATGTGATTCTTTATTCATGATAAAAAAAAAAAAGTTAAATTATCAATACTATCACTATATTCTGAGTCTCGTTTGCTATTGAGATAGTTGTGGATCAAATTCATAGACTTCATTCTAATTATGAGTAGTACATAATTAGTAAAGAGTAGGTCTTTTGTACATCTAGTTGCACAGTATGGTTGCAACTGACCAGACCTAATTCTTTTTTTTCTTTCGGCCTATTTTAAAGGCCCACTCAAATTCAATTTCTTCCAACTTCTTCTCTCGATTTGTGATCGTTTGAACAAAATTATTAAATCTACCATTTTCAATCAGAATAGTTGTCTTCTCCACTTTTTTTTTTATTCATGGAACCCGCAGCCGCTACCTTTGGTGCGCATTGGGTAAATCACGCTCCTTGTTCAGTAGCCTGCAAACCACACAGGAGGGTTCAACCACCTTTAATGTGACAATGTGACAGACAAATCACATAGCGGTCTTTGTGGGAATTGAACCCAGGATATATCGGTCCTGGGCCACCCACCTTGACCGCTACGCCATCCCATGGGGACAAACTCTTCCTCAAGCAGAGCAAGGTTATACACAAACAAACATATAGATCCTCTTTCCCCAATTGTCGTCATCTCCCTACTGCATCGGGGCCTCCTCGATGAAGGCATCGACCGCTCTGCAACGATAGATTGGGGGAGGGGGATATCGCGGGAAGGAGAAAATTGGAGGCTTGGAAAGCGTTAATCAGTGTTAGATTACTCTTTTGATAGATTTAATTTTGTTGGTTAGAGCTGGGGGCTGGGATTGAGATTCATTTGGTTGTTGTGAAATCTGAATTCGATTTTGTTTTGAATGTTTTGTTTGTGCGAGAATGAATGGAATGCTTCAATAGGGATATATATTGGATCAGTACAAGTGATACTTTTGTACTTTTGTTTAGTATAAATGATACTTTTGCTTAGATAATTTGATACTTTTGTTCAGTATAAATGATATTTTTGTTTAAATGTATTGATACATTTTTTAGATAAAGCGAAACTTATTAAATGTTAAGACAAGTTACAACTGTATTCGTATTAATTGATACTAATATAGACAAGAAATGATACATGAATTGATACTTTTCTTTAAACGAATGATAATTCTTTTCATACTAAGTGATACTTTGCTCTATGAAATTGATACTATTATCTATATAAAGTGATACAATTATTCAGTAAAAGTGATACTTTATGATATTTCTTTTCATACTAAGTGATACTTTGCTTTATATATATGATATTATTATCTACATAAAGTGATACAATTGTTCAGTAAAAGTGATACTTTTGTTAATTAATATTGATACTTTTATATACAAACGTGATATTTTTGTTGAGTACTCTAATGAAAATAAAAATTAATTTCAAGTGATATATATATATTTAAAAAAGTTATTACTTTGCTGCTGCGACTCGAACCCAAGTCCTAAAATAAAAAAAAAATTTATTTTTTATATCATATTGTAATTTGAAAATAAAAATTTAATTTTTAATGCCAATAATTTAAAAAAAACAAGAGAAATTGTTGTTGGGTTTTCAAACCCGGGGCTCTCGGGTGTGAGCCCAACAACTAACCAGCTGCGCTACATGAGCGTTGATGCTAATGTTCTTATTAATATTGTATTTATAATTGCGCAGCCGATTGAACCTGCAACCGATTGACCAAAAATCTTGCCATAGTCTAATGTATTATACACCCTCCGCCTCAGTTATCTTGTTTAGTTGCTTTCCGATACGTTTTGTCACGCCCTAATTCCCGAGGGAAGGCATATGGGTCGGAGCGCGACTGGGGAGGGGTGAAAGAAGCGGGAAAGAAAGGGGAAAAACTTGAAGAACAACCAGAGACTCAGTAAACTTGTATTGATATACTTCCATCCAACTACCTCAGTAAAAACAAGAGAGGTAGAGCATAATATACATAGTGATACAGCGGAAACGTCTTGAAATAGACGGTTGTTGGGTTATGAGTCAGTAGATGATACTCAACAGATCATTGGGTTAAAATAATATTGGGGGAAATCGTAGTAAGTATACTATGGAATTGAAGATCCCAAAACCCAGCTGATATCAGTAGTGTAGTGTCGATAGGATTAGATGATGTAATAGGCTAAACAGTTTTGATTTTCTATCTTTCGTGTCTATGTCCTGTACGGGGTAAAATGTTGGACTGATCTTCAGTAGGAAGTTACTTTCCAGGACCCCACGTCATCATTGTAAGAGCTTGTGTTCTTAAGTCATCAGCCGATCTTCACCTCAGTAGAAGACATTGTATCAGCTGACAGACATCAGTAGAAGAACCTTACAAAGCTCAGTACCTTCGGAGTCAACAGCTGATTACACTCAGTAGAATATCTTATCAGCTGACTCAGAAGAAGAAGACAGAGACTGCATCAAGTCTACTGTATCCAACAGGAAACGACCCAGCTATTAATGTCACTCGAAAGTCAGTAGAATATCATACAAGGATAAGTGAGAGTCAACTCCGATGTCTGACACATCTCACCTATCACAAACCTCGACCAATGAGAAGTCGTCAACGCATTATCTGCTCTGACCAACTAAAGCTGCTCTCATGAACAGTGATCAACAACTCTGCTGCAACAATTCGAATATATGGCCGTTTTTCTTGGAAGTTTGTGACACGTGGCATCGTCCTCTCCAACGGGCAAATGCCTGGGTCACGACTATAAATAGAGAAGGATCTCCGAGCTCCACGCACGGGAAATAAAAAGGGAAAAACACTCAAGCACTCAAACACTCTAGCGCATTCAAGATAATCCAGCGAAGAACTTGCTCAATAGAATATTCTTAGTTCTTCTCTCTAGAGTTCTTTAGATCCCTCTTCTCTAGCTAAGCTCAACGTCATATCTATAGCTTAGAAATTCGAAGGAGTTCACTTTTAGTGATTGTTCTTATTGTAAGAACTCCTTCTAGTTGGAGAAATTCCCCTCCCCTTCAAACCTTGGTTTGATTTGTAAAAGTCGCTAAGGACTATAACTTAGAAGGGTATGTCCAGTGCATAGATTCTTTGCTGAGGCTTGCTCAGATTAATCAACAAGACCTCATGTTCAGCAGGACCGTGGACGTAGGATCTTGTGTATCCGAACCACGTTAAAAATTGTTTGTGTTGTTTACTGTTTTATTATATTGCACACAAACTGATTACAAAATCATATCTTGCATAAAACGTATTCATAAAGCGCACTAGCCAAAACTATTTGACTTGTGAAAATCAAATTTTCAAACTGAGACGAATCTTCGGGCCCCACACTATTCCGCACTAAAGCTTTCGACTAAGTTTCAAGTATTGACAAAAGTCAGTAGGAGAGCTCAGTAGTTGGCTCACTCTCTGACCCGCGATCGAAGTTGTTCATCAGTTGCAACCAAACAGCTCAGCTGTCCTTCGGTTTGAGAAAAGAAACAGTACTTAGGTGTATTCACCTCCCCCCCCCTCTACACCTGACTCTCGTCTCCGGACTAACAACGGCTAATTGTACAACTAGATAACAGACCGACTCAGCACCGCACTCCCACACTGCCAACTTCAGTCTGTAAAATCATTTTGAAAAACGTTTGGGTTGAGCACTAATGTACTCAGTAGGTAATGCAGCTGACAATAAACCTCTGAAATTCTTTTTTTTTTAAACAATGAAATGTTCATGCATAACTGATATAACATAGACAGTTTTAAAAACCAAAGGCAATCTATGTATACCAAACATTCACTTTGGCCAATTTCTTTCTTCCTCAGCTATTGGTGCATTCTATTCTCTTTCTCTTCGCTAGTCTCAGGGAAACACATTCACCTGAGAGTAACCTCGTTCCCTTCATTAGGCTTGGGAAAAACAGATTCTCCCAAGGCTAACTTCGTGACGTTTGGTGTACACAATCCCTGGCTATATCTAGCTCATGATCCGATCGTTATCATTTCTTATTGGCAAAGCCAATTTCATTCACATAGATGCACTTATCCAATAGCGAGCGAAAATAATTTCATGAACATTCATAACTTTAACTTGCATAAATATCAGAGCTTAATAACTCAAGCATAACTTTCTTAAGTAAAATATAACCCACCTTGTTTCTTTGGTACTGAATCACTTTAGTCCACACAATTTTTCCGTTCTTTCAGTAGAACCTTCTTCTAAATTTCTCCAAAGTCCACTTTACTTCAAAGTCTACCTTACTTCACTGAATTCTCGTATGAAATTGTGGAGGTAATTCAACAGGTTCATCTACTATTTATAGGACAATTAAAGCTGCTGAGTCACTAAGCTAGTTATAGGTATAGCTTTGCATGGTATTAGCTATACATTCCTGCTGAATCCATGTGGCTGAGTAAAATTCATTTAACTCTTCTTCTTAGAAACTTACGTATACAAATTGACTTTTGCCACTCATTTTATTAATATATTCCTATTGTATTTATACCACATACGTATGCATACATACACCCCCATATTTTTGTTATAGCACAATTATATCCTTCATACATCTTATGATTTTTAACTTATACTTAAAAGTAATAAAGTGGGGGTCATTACACGTTTTTTAAAAAGAATTGTTAGAGTACTTTTAACGCAAGGAAAAATTACTGTTTGGTCAAACATGTTATGTATTTGGAGGAAAATAAATAAATAAAAATACATTCCAGCTTTTCTTCATACAGAGGCCAGGTTCTCGACTGCCATTTGACAAACATAAGGTTGGCCTTTCACCATCCAATGGGATGGCGCCAAGTGGTGCTTTCTCTTTGATTGGTTATATGTCTCCCCTCAATATATAAAATCGAGTATATTTTTTACATATAGTTATAATTTTTTTTATAAATATATTAAAATTCATAATTTTTTATTTTCTATAAATAGAGAGTAATTTTGTTATACATTTTTATACGCTCAAATCCAATCATTTCTCTCTTTTTATTCTTATTCTACAATTCATAACTGCAATTCCAAAAACTTTTTTTTCTTACTCCCAAAGCTATTATTCAGATTTCGAAAAAATTTCGCCTTCAAGTTCTATGTAATTTAAGTTTTTATTGTTTTAATTTCGTCTTCAATGGTGTCATATGTTTTATTAATATTAATTTTTATGAGTTTAATAGTTTTTTCTTATTTAAAACTATAATATTAAAATTACGAAATTAAATAAAATAGTTAAAATTTATAATTCTATAATTGAGTGGTTGGGTGTTTATGGTGGTTGGGTGTTTGGAGTGGTTAGGGATAAAACGGAAAAATAAAAGTGGTTCGGTTGAGAAAAACTAAAAAAATTGAAAAAATATTGAGAAAAGAAAATTTAATTAAGTATTAAGATGGTTGGGAGTTTGAGGTGTTTGGGATGGTTGAGAATAAAAGTAGTCTTAATGGTGTTATTTTGGTGTGTCCTCACTTTTAACCTTTTTCTTACTTCAATTCAAACCACTCTTACTCCTTATTTTTGTTCATTTTTAATTTTTACTTTCATATAAATTATTTTTGGTTTATAATAAATTCTAACATATATTCTTGCACAACCAAAGATTATAAAAAGAAACTATTCGATGCATAATACATTTAAATTTTTTAACAATCCAATTAAGTGCTCTAAAAAACTGCACAAATTTAACAATAGAATACGCCATTTGAATTGTAAGAGTACAACATAGGCGAATTTTTTGCAGACTTTGTACCAAAATTTACAAAAACTTCAAAATGGAAATAAATTTTCCTCCACTTTCCACTCCTTAAATAGCAAATACCACTCCTCCAAAAATCAGATTTTACTAAACATCTTTCACAAATGAGGAGGAGAAAGGATCTGTAGACCAATGAGAAGAATGTTATTATATAGTCCTGATGTGTCGATCTTATACCCCTCGAATTCACCCAGTTCTGACGCTCATCTTGTCCAAGTTGATGCTGTTTTGTGCGCAGAAATATCTATTTTCGGCAGGTTTATGGTCCGGAGATGAGGTGGCGATTTGGAGCTGATTTGGAGATATTTTGGTGAATTTTGGAGATAAAACGGGGCTGAGATCGAGAAAGAAAGATATGATAAAGATTTGGAGCTTAAAGATATTTTAGGGCTGGAGTTATACAAGGAAAAGGAATCTTAAAGATCAATATTTAGAAGATTTGCCCTAAGATATCTTTCCTTTTGAAGATCAAGCTCAAGATCTATATAAAGGGCTGGAGACGAACAACAATGGACACCATCATTCTCTCGCTGCTTCATTAGTTTAGTTTCGTCCCAGCCATCTCGTTCTTAGTCCCGTAGTTTAGATTTAATTTTCCGCACAAGAATTCAAACACTTTCTTTATCGCTTTCTTAGTTTAGTTAACTTTCAGATTCAACACTTGAAGTTAATTCAGCAGTTTAAGTCATTCAGCTTGTCCGTTCAGATTCAGTACTTACATTCAACATTTTAATATCGGTATTCAGTATTTAATTTCAGTTCTTAAATTCAGTTTATGTTTCCAACTTTCTGCGCTTTACTTTCTGTTCTTACTATGTTTGTTTCACTTAGCTTGTCCAAGTTAATAATGAGTAGCTAAACTTTTTAGGCTTCGGCGAGGGTGACGAATATGAGATACAAATTTTGTGAGATCTAATTGTTCGTAGTAATTGAAGACTAGGATTTCGACTTAATTCGGGGCAGAAAGATTTAATTGGATTAACTTAAACCTGATCAATTTAGGTTATGAAGATTAGTGCCAGATTGTTCAACAACTTAGGTGGCGAAGCTATCGTAACGATAGTCGAATTAAGGAGGTTAATCATCTATGTCAGCTTGTCCAACAACGGTAGAGATTAAAATTGGGTTCCTTCCTCGTAATGCTATCTAAACATTAAATCTAGGTTTGTTCAACAAGCTAGGTTGTGGTTAGGTTAGGGAGTAGTGGAAATTTGTTCAACAAGCCATTACCGACTAAGTAAGTAGGAATTGGGGTATGTACGTGACCAACATTGTATCCTATAACTGGTTGATCTTAGGAATTAATTAAATCTATGCATCAATGATCGAAGTAGTTGTCTCATACAAGTTACCCGAAGCCGAGTCCGCCTTTCTCTACTTGTTTATTTCTATCTATTTTCCTATTATTTACTTTTCTATGCCTAGGTAGTAAACCCAAAATTTATGCATGGTGGCATCACCAAAACTCTGATCAAAAGGATAAATATTGTTGATTTTCACTGTTCCCCGAGTTCGACCCTGTTAAATACTAATTATAAAATTCTAAGTGTGTGCAGGAATTTTATTTGGTGTGAAAACAGCGATCACCAAATTGGCGCCGTTGCCGGGGAACGGTGTTTCTAATTAACCGTGTTTACCTTTTGATTTTTCGTGCTTTAACTAGTTTATGAGCAGGTCTTTCAACCCGAACCTCGTATTTGATTCTAAGATCGAAAGAACCGCAAGGAGGCTAAGGAAGGAGACAAAGCTGCAGCAACAACAACTGCCGAAGCAGGACACTTCGTCTGGCCAAGCAGAAGCTGACTCTGAAGACGTTCTGCTTAGCCTAGCAGAACTCTTTTCTGAAGAAAAATTCGAGACTGAACTCGAGAATATGACCGACGATCCGAATAATCCGAGGCTAGATCAGTTTGGAAAGCATGGTGGTGAAGATCTTCCAACACCAATCCAAATTGACGGGCTCACTGAGCCGATTGAGATCAAGTATGGGCTTATCCAAGCTCTACCAAAGTTTCATGGAATGAAGAATGAAGATCTATTCCGCTTTCTGAATGAGTTCGTGAGATTCTGCAATGCTCAAAAGAATTCGCATGAAACAAAGGAACAATTCAAACTGTCTGCTTTTCTATTTGCTCTCACGGACCATGCAAGAAACTGGTTCACAAGTCTACCCGCAAACTCAATCAGTACTTGGATAAAGATGAGTTGCTACTTTCCAGTTACAAAAACCAATGCCTTGCGCAAGGAGATCTCTGGAGTCCAGCAGGAGTTTGATGAAATACTAAATGGATATTGGACTCGATACAAAGCTCTCATCGAAAGCTGTCCAAATCATAATTTTTCAAAGGGAGATTTGCTGACCTACTTTTATCAAGGAATGACAATCACTACAAAGAATCTTGTCAATTCATCAAGTGGAGAAAATTTCTCTAGTTGCAGAGTCAATGATGCCGAGAAGATTATTCAAGAATTGGCTAATGCAACTAAGGATTATGGAGAAGTTCGTATCATAAAAAAATCCGCAAATTCAGCTGATCCCATAGATCTGGAGACCAAGCTGGATACTAGTATGGAAAGGATTGATAATCGTTTTGAGAAGCTGGAAAGGATGATGGACTCAAAGTTGGAGAAGCTGATGCACTCTATGTTGGAAAAAACATCCTCAGTCAGCTCGGCTGAACAAATATGTGGAGCGTGTGGACAGTCTGGACACACCTCGTTGCAATGTAACACCCAAGCAAACCCTACTGAAGATTGCAACGCGATTGGGAACTGGAACAACAACCAGCAGAAAAGAGATCCTTACTCCAACACCTACAATCCTGGATGGAAGGATCATCCAAATCTAAAGTGGGATAATCATCCCAAGCCGCAGTTCACCCCACATCAACCGCAGATGTTCCACCAACAGCCACAACAGCAAGTCTATCGCCCTCCTAATCAAAGGACTAACCCAACAAATCCTCCGCTTTTGCCTCCACCTGCCCAAGCAAAGCCTGGCAAGACCATTGAAGAAATTCTAACTGAGATGGCTATCTCACAACAAACAATGCAGCAGAGTATTCTGACTCATAATGAAGCTATCCTGAACATCCAAAATTCACAGAAGGAGCAGAAAATCGGACTAGATAACTTGGCCGGACAGATAGGGCAGCTATCTGCCTCAATCAATGAGATTCGAGGGAACCAAGGAAAGCTACCTTCTCAAGTCCAGATTAATCCAAAGAATGTTAGCCACGTTACTCTGAGAAGTGGAAGAGATCTTCCAGATCCGCCAAGCAAGACACCAAAGAAGGCTGAAGAAAACGGCACAGCTACCACTGTCAACTTGCCCAAGCCAAATATCTCTGAGTCATCCAGCTCAAAGAAAGACAAGGAGAAAGTCAATGAAGAGGAGAAAGAAAAGAAGCAGGTTGTCCAAGAAGAGATACTGATCGATCCACCATATCCACAAGTATTGGTGCGGAAACCAAAGCCCATGGAGCAGACGCTGGATTACATGTCCATGTTTGGCAAGCTGGAAGTCAATCTGCCATTTCTTCATGCTATCAAGATCCCACATCTTGGGAAGTTTCTGAAAGAGTTCATTGCTGGAAAGACAAGCAAAAATGGAAAAATTGTGGTAAACGAAAATGTCTCAGCATGCATTCGAAATATGCTTCCCGAGAAGTGTCATGATCCAAGTATGTTTACCTTGCCCTGTTTGATTGGAAATAAGATGATCCCAAAAGCCCTTTGTGATTTAGGAGCCTCAATCAATGTGATGTCTTTATCTGTGTTTAATAGCTTAGTTGGGGTTGAGTTAACCGATACTAAAGTTGTTATTCAATTAGCAGACCGATCATGCATATCCCCTAAAGGCCTTCTAGAAAATGTTCTTGTTAAATCCATGATTTCGTATATCCTGCGGATTTTTATGTGATTAACACTTGTGAGGGAAAGAAGGGAACTTCGGGAGTTTTGTTAGTTCGACCTTTTCTTAAAACGGCTAAAGCATTAATTGATGTTTGTAAGGGTACTATCTGTTTGGATTATCATGGTGAGAAGTTTACTTATAGTATTGATGATGCTATGAAAAAACCCTTTGATTGTGAAAATGCTTATTCTATTGACGTTATTGAGCCTCTTGTCCAAGAACATCTTGAGACGACATTAATGCAGGATAAGTTAGAGTTAGCATTGACACAAAGCCTCTCTGAGATGGATGTCCAAGGGATGCTAGATGAAGAAGTAAAGGAAGCCATCTTATCTCTATATGCAGTTCCAGAAGTCGTTACCTCTAGTAGCGGCATCTGCTTGCCCAAGCAGAATGTGGAAGACAGACCAGTGCCATCACATGTCAGACCGCCCGTTCTAGAACTTAAGAAGCTGTCAACCAACTTAAAGTATGTTTACCTTGGCCAAGATCAGACTCTTCCTGTGATTATCAACAATGAATTATCAAAAGAACAAGAAGAGCAATTGGTCGATATTCTGAAGAAACATGCTCGAGCTATTGGTTGGACGTTGGCCAATATCACCGGAATCAGTCCGGATGTTTGCACGCACTACATCCTATTGGAGCCGGATAGTAAGCCAAGCCGAGATCCACAAAGGAAGTTAAATCCCAACATGTGAGAAGTTGTCTTGAAGGAGATTTTGAAGTTACTTGATTTGGGAATTATCTACCCTATCTCGGACAGCAAATGGGTCAGCTTGGTACATGTTGTACCAAAGAAATCAGGTTTTCAAGTCATTGAGAATGAAAAGAATGAGTTGGTACCAATGAGGTTAGTAACCGGATGGAGAATGTGCATCGACTATAGGAAATTGAACATGGCAACAAGAAAGGATCATTTTCCTTTACCGTTCATTGATGAGATGCTTGAGAGACTTGCCGGTCAATCCTATTTTTGTTTTCTTGATGGATATAGTGGATACTTTCAAATTTATGTCAACAATGATGATCAAGAGAAGACTACCTTCACATGTCCGTTTGGCACTTATGCTTATCGCCGCATGCCTTTTGGATTGTGC
This sequence comes from Lavandula angustifolia, assembly GCA_028984105.1. Taxonomy (NCBI): domain Eukaryota; kingdom Viridiplantae; phylum Streptophyta; class Magnoliopsida; order Lamiales; family Lamiaceae; genus Lavandula; species Lavandula angustifolia. Next base: position 6,225,418 of record CM054826.1, on the reverse strand, counting down.
AACGCTCCCGGAACTTTCCAACGTTGCATGATGAGTATTTTCTCCGATCTCATTGAAAAATGCATCGAAGTATTTATGGACGATTTCACCGTCTATGGAGATTCTTTCGATCGATGTCTCAGAAATCTAGATGTGGTTCTAAGAAGATGCGTGGAGAAGAACTTGGTTCTTAATTACGAAAAGTGTCATTTCATGGTGAGGGAAGGTATTGTTCTTGGCCATATAATATCCGAAAGAGGTATCCAAGTTGATAAGGCGAAGGTTGATTTAATTGCCCAGCTGCCGTATCCAACAAATATCAAGGAGATTCGAGGATTTTTAGGCCATGCTGGATTTTACTGAAGATTCATTCGGGACTTCGCCAAGATCGCTCAACCTTTAACAAGGTTACTTCAGCAAGACGTTCCGTTTGTCCTAGCTGATGACTGCAAGAAAGCTTTCGACATTCTCAAGGAAAAATTGGTCACAACTCCTATTATGCAAGCTCCGAATTGGAAAATTCTATTTGAGCTTATGTGTGATGCAAGTGACTACGCTGTTGGAGTTGTCCTTGCCCAAAAGAATGCAAAGGATAGTCATGCTATATACTATGCCTCAAAGACGCTCAATTCAGCCCAATGCAATTACACCACTACAGAAAAGGAGCTACTCGCTATTGTTTTTGCCTTCGACAAGTTCCGCTCATATCTGCTTGGGTCAAAAGTGATCGTCTACACTGACCATGCTGCCGTGAAGCATCTACTCGCAAAGACGGAGACCAAACCACGTCTTATACGTTGGATTTTGCTACTGCAAGAATTTGATTGGGAAGTGCGAGATAAGAAAGGAGCTGAAAATAATGTAGCTGATCATTTGAGTCGTTTAGTTCATCCAGAAGATGCTGAACCAATCAAGGAACAATTTCCAGAAGAGCATCTCTATTATTCTGTGCTCCTAGATGCTGACAACTTGGCCAAGCCATCTAAAGAAAATTATACTATCAGCTTGTCCAAGTGGAAGAACGAAACTGAGGCAGAATGTTATGCAATTGAAGGAAAAGATGGTAAAACTCCATGGTATGCCAACATTGTAAATTATCTCACTTCAAGGAGACTGCCACCAGACTTTACCATGGCTCAAAAGAGGAAATTAATGAGTGAATGCAAGTATTATTTTTGGGATAATCCTACGCTTTGGAAAGTTGGAGCCGATCAAGTTATTCGAAGGTGCGTACCCGAAGAGGAGAAGTTTGAGATCTTAGAGAGATGTCATTCATCACCTTATGGAGGACATGGAGGAGTAAAATGTACTGCACGAAAAGTTCTCGATTGTGGATTCTTGGTTAACATTGAATAGAGATGCTTATGAGTTTTGCAAGAATTGCAAACGTTGCCAATTGCTTGGTAATATTGGCGTGCGAGATGAACTACCATAACATCTGATGCGTTTTTGCGAAATATTCGATGTATGGGGTATGGACTTCATGGAACCTTTCCCTAGCTCGTTCGACAATTTATACATACTATTGGCTGTGGATTATGTGTCCAAATGGATCGAGGCCAAGGCAACTCGCTCCAATGATTCCAAAGTTGTTGTTGGATTTCTTAAGTCCAATATTTTTAGCCGATATGGTGTTCCTCGAACCATAATAAGTGACAATGGTACTCATTTCTGCAATCGTACCATTAAAGCTTTGATGAAGAAATACGGATGTCAATATCGTCTATCTACTCCGTATCATCCTCAAACAAACGGTCAAGCTGAAGTATCCAATAGGGAGATCAAGCATGTTTTGGAAAAGACGGTTAATCCGTCTCGAAAAGATTGGAGTACACGCTTGGAGGATGCTCTTTGGGCATACAGAACCGCATACAAAACCCCTATTGGTATGTCCCCTTATCGTTTGATTTTCGAAAAGATGTGTCACTTACCGGTTGAGCTCGAACATAAGGTATTTTGGGCCGTGAAAACAATGATTATGAATTTGTTCAAGTGTGAGGAGGAACGCAAGTATCATTTGCAAGAATTAGAAGAGCTTCGACTTGAAGCTTATGATGCCTCTATGTGGTACAAGGATCGAACCAAGGCTTGGCATGATCGTAATCTGAGATCTAAACAATTTAAAGTTGGACAATTGGTGCTCTTATACCAATCTAAACTTCGACTCATGCCCGGGAAGCTTCGTTCAAGATGGATAGGACCATTTGTTATCAAGTCAGTTCGGCCAAGCGGAGTGGTTGATTTAGAGGATCCCGCTACGAAGTCTACTTTCGTGGTGAATGGTCATCGGCTAAAGCTATATCATCACTTGCACCAAATAAAAACAGTGGACGAGATTCCATTGTACCTCCCAATATACACTTGATTAGCTTGGAAGAGTCGAGCCTGCGACTCTAACTCAAGGCGCTTGTGGGAGGCACCCCACACGTATCCTTTATTTTCCGCATTTTATTTCATAGTCTAGGTTTATTTTATGTTTTTCTTATATGGTTTTTAGTGTTGGTTTTTTGTGCTGACTATTTTATGCAGGAAATCTAGATATTTGTGGGAGAATTTTGTCACATAGAAAAGAAATATCGAGATAAGGAAGGAGGAAATATACCTATGTTCTTGGTCAAGGACCTAATTGCAAAATACTTCGAACTTTTGTGGTCCAATTGACACAAAAGTTGAAGTGTGAGGAGGTTGCAGCAAAGCAGGGGTGTATTGCACACCAAAAGAAATTGGAGGACTCAATTGCAAACCCTCAGGAATTGGGAGCTTTAAGAACGCATTGAAAGGGGGGACCTCATAACTGTTCCCGCGCTCAAATCTTCCCCTCCCTTCAAAATCATCTTCCACCAAGCTACTCATCATCTCCTCCATTCTACATCATCTTCCACAACCATCAATGGCTCCCAAGAAACAAAAGACTACTGCCTCCGCTGCAAAGAAGAAGACTCTACCTGCTCAGCCGTCGGCTCGCCAGCAGAGAGCAAACCGCCGACGGCAACCCACTCCACCACCGGTTCAACAGGAGGTGCCTACGCACACTGACGTTCCGCCGGCTGCGGCGGATGAGTCCGTTGAAGATGTAGATGTTGCTAGCATAATTCCCGAGGTACCACCGGTGCCCCATGCAGAGTCCACTTCACCGGAAGTGCAGAAAACTCTATCCCCATCTCCATCTGAAATTCCGGAGGAAGCCCCTGTTTCTCCTACTCACATTGTTGAGCCGCGTCTGTCGCCGGCTAGGGTTTCCACCCCACCGCCTGAAAAATCTGCATCTCCCGCAGAACAACCCATTCCCGCGTCTCTACCGCCTCCAGAATCTCCTCTTTCGAAACCTTCCACCGTCGTTGCCCGACGAGCGATTCAAGCCCGCGCTGAATCTGTGGGTGGCACTGTTCGAGAGGATGGATCCATCCATATTCCATGGGAACGATTGATAATGGATGGCGTGTACCCTGAGGACGATGATGATGAAGATTATGTCCCGGACGTTGATTGCCCAACCGATATGTTGCTAGATGCCGAAGACCAAACCCTATTTCACCGTTATGCCAAAGCCGAAGAGGATATCTCTGACTCCGAGCCGGCCAAAGACGGTTACGACAACATGTTCGTAATTCGCATCTTGAATGAAGAAGATCGTCTCCGCCTTCGCCATTTTGAAGAGGATGAGTTGGCCACGAAGTGTGAGAAGAGGCAGTTTCGGGCCTGCAAGTCAGGTATGTTTGTTGATTCTAAGGTGTTGGTTAGTTTGGGTATCCGTGATCAGTTTTATGCCTATTTCCGTGCTATTGGTTGGAGTTGGTTACTTATTCCGCATCATTTCGCCTTACCGCAAGATATTGCTCTTGAATTCTTTACTTCTTTCCACTTTGTTGATGTTGGTAATGTGAATGATGACTGCATAGCTTTCCGTTTGGGTGGACATGAATTTCATACTTCCTTATTGGATTGGAACATAAGGTGGGGTTTGTTAGATTATGCTGATTATTATGATGATGTGTTTGATTCTTATTTCCGTGGTTTGCCTGAGTCGAATCCAGCATATATAGGTCCTAGGGATGCATGGAAGTTGCTTGCTCCGTCTGATCCGAATGAATTTTATGCCTCATGTTCTCATGTTTATCATGTTGAGAGCCCTATTCTTTGGATGTGTCATTACTACATTGCTTATAATTTGACTGGAACTACCACGGGTTTTTCTAAAGTGAGTGCTACGGAGTTGTACTTTTTATGGTGCATGCATACAGGAACCAAGCTAGATTTAGGGTATTGGATAGCGCATTGTTTGGAGAGCATAGCTACTAGGCCGAATCGGCACCATACTCTTTGTCATTTGCTTGCCACATTCTTTGTTCGCAACTTTGCTTTAATATCCCGTGTACCACTGTCTATGTGTGATCCACCTGCCACTATGAGCCTCAATCGGTTGAGGTCAGCCAAGCTGACCTATGTTGGTACTGACGGTCTGGACAAGTTCTTTAGGCCGGGACCTGGTGTCCCGAGTCAATCTGTGGGTGCAGGGCAGGAGGAGGAGCAGGACAGGCTCGGCCGGATAGAAGCCAGGTTGGAGAAGATTGCTGAACAGCTGGAAGAATTTCAGAAGGAAGTGATAGCTCGGTTGGACGAGCTGAAGAACCAGTGAACCATTCCCCTTGTCAGTCAGTTTTTTTTTTATTATTTTTTTCTGTCTTATTTGTTTTCAGTCTTTGTGTCTCTATGTTTGTTTCCTCTGCATGCTTCTATATTTTCTCTGTTACTTGCTTGAGGGCGAGCAAGGTTGAAGTGTGAGGAGGTTATTTTAGGTTTGTGTCTTTCGTCCTAGGTCGAAGCATGCTAGGTTTACATGATTTGTTGATGTGATTTTAGGATAAATCTGCCCAGATTCTGCGTGCTTTCCTTGACTGAATTCTGCATGATTGTAGTGTATTTTCTCTTTCTATGGAGGATTTTGTATGTGGCTTGGGATGAGGAAATTTAAGCATGATAAAACTGAATTTTAAACCCCATCACTAAAGAGAGATTTGAGCCTTTAAAAGTGGGACACTTCCCACTATTTTCTTGAGAGTGATGTGTTGCAAAGTCTCCATAGCTTGTGATCATGTGTGACAGATGATAGGAGGCAAATTAGGGTTAACCAATTTGAGCTTTTAATTCTTTCAATTCCTACCTTCGCTCAGCCCCTAGTTAGCCACTTTGAAGCCTTGACTGTGTTCTTTCATGAGTTATTTAAAGAAGCCAAGCCTTTCAAAGCCTTTCTCTTGACCTTATGCATGCATGTGTTTGCTGTGGATATTCATAATTTGAGGCAATTTTTATTGAAGATATTTTATGATTAGTTGGAGATAGTGTTTGAATTGATACCCCCACAGGTTGTCTTTGTTTTACATTCTGAACTTTGTCGGCAGTCAGTTTGGCCAGGCAGAGTGTTGTACTGAAAAGAAATAAATATTGAAGGGGGGCTAAAAAAAAGAGAGAGAGAGAGTTGAAGGTGCAGAAAAAAGAAAAGGAAAAAGAAAAAAAAAAGGAGAGCACCCGTTGAAAAAATAAAGGGAATGATGAAATCTGAATGTTTATATTCTGCCTTGCCCAAGTCTGTATGTGAAAATAAATCTCCACCAGTGTTGAACTGTATATCTCTTGTGCTTATTATCTGCTTGCCTAATCAAATGTCTCAGTGAATAGCATGCTGCATACTTGTACTTAATTTTCAGAAGCTTAGGACCCCTAGGATTCCCTACCATGTCATATATTTGAATGAGTCCTTAAGCCCCATTACATCCAAGATGGAAAGACCTCTTTGAGTTGCTAGATTGACCACTTGCTATTGTAACTGCGTGACTATGTTGTTTTTATGAGCGGCTTGTCTGGACTAGATTAGAGAGAGATGAGTGAATCGGTGAGCTAGTTCAGTTATGCTTATGTTTTGACCAAGCTGATATCTGAATCCATGGTTTGAGAACTATGATGCTTGACTTGTTTGATGAAGGTTTTGATTGCATTGCATGTTTGGGCAGAGATTGAGAATCATGGACATTTCATGGCTGCATGGTATGTTTCAATGTTTAGTCTATTATGTTTGAGTCTTTTGATTTATTTCTCTTCTTTGAATCTGAGTCTCGTGTCTTAGTGTTTTTTATTTTCGTTCCTTGAGTCTGTTTTGAGTCTTGGGGAATGGTGATTCGAGTGGGAGTATTCTTTTGTTCATCCCATAATTGAGGGCAAGTATGATTCAAGTGTGAGGATATTTGATGTGTCAATCTTATACCCCTCGAATTCACCCAGTTCTGACGCTCATCTTGTCCAAGTTGATGTTGTTTTGTGAGCATAAATATCTATTTTCGGCAGGTTTATGGTCCGGAGATGAGGTGGCGATTCGGAGCTAATTTGGAGATATTTTGGTGAATTTTGGAGATAAAACGGGGCTGAGATCGAGAAGGAAAGATATGCTAAAGATTTGGAGCTTAAAGATATTTTAGGGCTGGAGTTATACAAGGAAAAGGAATCTTAAAGATCAAGATTTAGAAGATTTGCCCTAAGATATCTTTCCTTTTGAAGATCAAGCTCAAGATCTATATAAAGGGCTGGAGACGAACAACAATGGACACCATCATTCTCTTGCTGCTTCATTAGTTTAGTTTCGTCTCAGCCATCTCGTTCTTAGTCCCGTAGTTTAGATTTAATTTTCCGCACAAGAATTCAAACACTTTCTTTATCGCTTTCTTAGTTTAGTTAACTTTCAGATTCAGCACTTGAAGTTTATTCAATAGTTTAAGTCATTCAGCTTGTCCGTTCAGATTCAGTACTTACATTCAACATTTTAATATCGGTATTCAGTATTTAATTTTAGTTCTTAAATTCAGTTTATGTTTCCAGCTTTATGCGCTTTACTTTCTGTTCTTACTATGTTCGTTTCACTTAGCTTGTCTAAGTTAATAATGAGTAGGTAAACTTTTTAGGGCTTCGGCGAGGGTGACGAATATGAGATACAAACTTTGTGAGATCTAATTGTTCGTAATAATTGAAGACTAGGATTTCGACTTAATTCGGGGCAGAAAGATTTAATTGGATTAACTTAAACCTGATCAATTTAGGTTATGAAGATTAGTGTCAGATTGTTCAACAACTTAGGTGGCGAAGCTATCGTAACGGTAGTCGAATTAAGGAGGTTAATCATCTATGTCAGCTTGTCCAACAACGGTAGAGATTAAAATTGGGTTCCTTCCTCGTAATGCTATCTAAACATTAAATCTAGGTTTGTTCAACAAGCTAGGTTGTGGTTAGGTTAGGGAGTAGTGAAAATTTGTTCAACAAACCATTACCGACTAAGTAAGTAGGAATTGGGGTATGTACGTGACCAACACTGTATCCTATAACTGGTTGATCTTAAGAATTAATTAAATCTATGCATCAATGATCGAAGTAGTTGTCTCATACAAGTTACCCGAAGCCGAGTACGCCTTTCTCTACTTGTTTATTTTTATCTATTTTCCTGTTATTTACTTTTCTATGCCTAGGTAGTAAACCCAAAATTTATGCATGGTGGCATCACCAAAACTTTGATCAAAAGGATAAATATTGTTGATTTTCACTGTTCCCTGAGTTCGACCCTGTTTTATACTAATTATAAAATTCTAAGTGTGTGCAGGAATTTTATTTGGTGTGAAAACAGCGATCACCAAGTCCCTTCTTCTATGCAGCAAAGACGGAAGGCAACTACGAGGCAAGATCCAAGAGGCTGCCTTAAAATGGAGCTATTGTTCAAAGACCATTGCTAGGGCGTGGGCTGTAGCAATACAACAAAAGGAACAAGGGCAAGTAATGAATCTCGTGTCATAGAAAAAAGGCGGTAAAGGGATGAAGAAAGTTCCCAATTGATCTGCCACTAATCGAAAGTCTTTTAGTGTTGAAGCAATCAATCATACGACGGTTAGCACAAGGTATAACAGTTAGTAAGAGCACGGTGTCTAGATGGTTGATTAAAGGCCTAATAAGAGCACACACTAGTAGCATAAAGCCCGCCCTCACATTGGATAACACGTTCTTAAGATTAAAGTTTTCATTAGAAGCACTAGAGTTCGATAGAATTCTATAAAGACTAAAATTCAAAAGCATGCATAACATAGTTCACATAGATGATAAATGATTTTATATGACTAAGAGTTCACATATAGAATGTATCTAACCCCAAACGAGCCAGACCCTATAGATCTTGCCAAAGCAAGAAGTTTATACAGAAAGACATGTTCATGTATGTGGGTGTGCCGCCCAGTGTTTAGTTACAATGATGAAGTGTTTGATGGGAAGGACATTCACAAAAAATGTTGCACCAAAGAGAAAGAGCAAAGACAGAGCAACAAGAACTTTGGAGACCAAACTGATTGACTCCATAACCAAAGAGGTGACAATGGAATGCATGATCACTAAGGTAATGCCCAAAAAAATATATTACGAAGATATTTATTCCTAATATAATAAAACCTAATTATTCCAAATTATCAAATAATTTCCTATAATTTTTGAATTAAGAAAAAATGTGCTGATTTAGAGCAGTCTGACCTGTCTGACACAAGTTTGGCCACCGAAAAATGCCAAAATTGCCGGATTTTCGATGATTTTGAGCAATTTTTGAACAAATATCAACCAATATAATAATATTCTTACTGAACCCAACATAAGATAGAAAGGTATGTGTGGAGATAGTGATGGAAGAATCTAAATAAGATAGGAAAAAAAAAAAACTTGTGCCCTATTGGTCGGACATGCCTAGTGTGCCGACTGATAGCCGACCGATAGGGCATATGTTTTTAATTTCTTTTTTGTACTTTTGATAGGCGAGAGTGTCCGTTCTGTTGGTAGTACATGCCGCCGATCAGCACACCTCATAAATTTTTGTGCGCTCTTATCTTTATAGACGAACTAATTATTTTTAAGTGAGAAAAATGCAAAAATGAGGGTATTTCTACATTCTGTATATAGTGGATAGTTTTTATTTGAGTAGTTTTGTAGTTACTATAATGAATTTGGGTAAAGTCTATAATAATACACTTTTATCTTCCATGGAAAACATCCGTCTACTAAACTCAACCGTTATAGTGGTCAGATATGGCATACATTATTTTCTTTTAGTTGCGGATTTCGAAACGAAATTTGAGTAACAATCCCACAAGTCAATATGCCAGGCTTAAATTTCAACAGCATAATAAATGAAAATATAAATAAATAAACCAAATAATTGTTTATCAATCTATTAATAAATTAGGATACACTTGATACAAATAGTCATACACTGTGTATATGGTACTGTGATCACTTGAAAATTGTGTTTCGCCCCTCTGCAGCCTAAAGCTATATATATTAAGGTATATACATAGTAGTCTCGAGTTACAATCCAAGTTTCTACAAATATAAAAGGCGAGCCTCGACATAGAAGGCGAAGTTAATAGATTCAAGAACGAGACTAAACCGGATCAAAGTGGTTTTTCTGTTTGCTTTTAATTTCCAGTCCACCTCCGCTTCCGGGCTGGACGCTCCGCCTTGATCTCTGAATCTGGGCGTGTTTCAGGTTGGCCCGGAGGCTGAGGCTCACTCTCCATCTTCTTAACTGCAGCAACGTCTTTATCACTTGGCATAGGAAGCTTGAAGCGCTCACTTCGCTTCTTCAACTTAGCAACGGTATCCAAGTGTTTAACCTCCACTGCTTTGGTATTCTCATTATTCATCTCTGGACCACTGTCTTTGTCATCAACTGCTGCCGGAGGCTGTGCTCTATCTTCTATCTTCTCAGAAGGTTCCTCAACTGGCCTGGTCAGCAAGGATCCTCCGTTACTGTTATGTGTATCACGGTCTCTTTTCTTCAAAGAAGATGATGACGTAGCAAAATCCTTCTCCTTATGGCTGGCCCAACGTTCCAATTTGGAGCGGCCCTTTTTGGAGTCCGGTTGTTCATCGTCTGTTGAAGCCTCTTCTTTGTGCTTTCGTGATGACTGGTGATTTGCATGACCATGGTCAGTTTGTTGCTCACTTATGCCTCTCACGTTTGCCTGAAAACATGAACCATTGGGAGAACAATGGTAATTCATAAGTAAAAGTTAATATCTATGTTTTGCTCCCAAAATTGGCAATTGTTTCTATTCAATACCTTCACACTGCCCACTGAACAACATGAGGAAGCAAGAGATAGGGGAGGGGGGAAACGGGCATCTGGGAGACGAGCATAAACATTCAAGATTCAAACTCCTTCAAAATATTTTATAGAATGCATGTGAAAGACCAGCAAAGAAATAGTCACTTCATCAGCTCCAATTATTTCCTAATTTTGAAGGTCAAAATATCTGATGCCAAGCACCAACAGAACATTGAAATTAAGTTCAACTGCTTACATAAGAATTAGTAATATAATTATTAAGAAAATGAAAAGTATGCATACATCATCACCATGTACACTTTCAACCAAGTCAGGTGTTTATGGGACTTATCACACACTGTCGTAAACTAAATTGTTCTATTGACCCCAAACAACCAATGTGTAACACAAATTCTTATTTATAGGTGGAGAATCAGCTGTATTATAATTGAGATCCTCAACGAAGATTCTTTTTATAAAAAAAAAACATCCTTAACGGCCTAATAATTTGCCTAATATATCCCTTAAAGAGGCCATTGGACAGCAGCAGATCAACTGTTAGGTATTTGTGTTCAGAGTCTCGGTTGAGAAGCCCAAGCTCGAGCACTTAACTAAAGAATCCTCATTTAGGTAATTACATAATGATCAAGAACAGTTGATAGTTTTTTTTTTAGCAATTAAGGATGCTACCAAAAGCTGCATAGTAGATTTCTACAGAGCTGAGTTTCTCCAGACTAGAGAAAGTCAAATATGAAAAAGAAAAAAAAAATTAGAGTTTTGCAAACGTCAAGAAATATAGATCAAGTCAGTATATTCAGAAAACAGTCATTAAATCTTAGAATGAATGCATAAGATGCACTAAATTATACTTCTATTAATTTAAGGCAGTGGGTCAAAAAACGCATACCGTCTCACTTATGGTACCACCATCCTCATACTTATTCCTCTTGGAAGGTATCAAGGAACTGTGATCTCCACCATCTGATTCTTTACCCTTTCGAGTAGTTTCTTTCCTTTTGTAATCATGTGTTCTAGAAGTATCAGAACCATAGGCAGCACGATCATTGCGACTGCTAGTCTTTTCATTTCTAGTTCTCTTCTCATCATTGCTGAGTTGATTTCCACGAGCATAAACATCTTCATGGCTCCTACGCTGTGAAAAACTTTCATTGTCAACTCGATCTTTTTGCTTAAGTTGATCAACATGTCGACCTATATCCTTTGGATGATAATCTCTGCTGGATCCTCTGTAGTCATCATTCCCTCTTGAATGACTCAACAATATTTTTTCATCAGCAGCTCGTCCACTTCTCATCACTGGCCGTGTTTCTACTCTTTCCCTCTTTGACAAAGGGTCATCTTGTTTAATCTTATGCCAATCATCACGCTCTCTCTGCTTTTCACTTCTCTCCCTTTGTGATGAACCCCCTTCTTTTTGCCGGGCATAACGCAACTCATCATCCTTTGACCTACCTTGGTCATCTCTTTTGAGCCGATCAGAGCCATCATCTCTCTCTCTCTTCCTCAGGGTGCTACTTTCTCTATGATTATGAGAAATATCATCATTTTCAGTATGCATCCGTCTCATATGGGACTCTTCTTTCCTTCTGGTGCTGTGAAGGTCATCTACTCTTTCACTCCGACTTTTAAGATGATCATCTCTGTCTCTTTGTCTGGTTCCCATAGTATCATAATCATAATTAGTCCCCCTCCAACTGCCATTATCCAGCTGATTTCTTGATTGGTAATGTTCATCTTTCTCACTCTTCTCTTTTTCTCTAAGCTTATTCCGATTTATGGGGCTGACTTCCGGATCATACTCCCTCTTTCTTGGGTCCTCGAGTCGTGTTCTTCTCCCACGATAATCCTTCTCTCTGCGATTCCAGGTTCCTTCAGATATATCGCTATCCTTCCTCCAGTCAGCACTCTCAGCTTTCCCAAGCTGATGAAATGATTTTTTCGCTTCCACACTTCTGCGTGGAAATAAATCCTCTCTCCCTTTCACGACCATGTTCTGTCTTTTAGCTTCATCTCTATCATAGTGATCTTTACTATGAGCATTATCCTTGTCTCTTACTTCTCTCCTGATGTTACCGGCTCGAAGAGGGTGCCTATGCCGGACTTCATCATCATCATCATCACGAGAATTCTGAAGATGCTCACTACTACCTGATCTAGCTTTGCTATCATAACTTCTTGCATTATTCGACTCTTTCCCATCGTCATACTTATGTGAAAGTTGCCCTACTGGTGAATTTATCTTTTGTTTCTTTTTTGAATATAAGTTCCCATCCTCATGTGTACCCCTGTTTGGTGATCCCAAACTCAATTCCTGTTTTTCCATATTGAAGCTTCTATCATCCGTCACTGAATCATCATTTGTCTTATCCCCGCCAACAACAGACCGCTCCCTATCAGATCTAATGGAGTGGGAAGATGAGGAGGCAGGAGTTTGTTTACCATTCCGAGCATGATGTGACTCATCCTTTAGATCCCCGACAATATGTTTTCCTCTTTCATTCTCATGAGCAGACATCACTGGTGATCTGATATTCCTCCTTTCCTTTGTAGACCTATTATGTCACCAGAAACATTTTGTAAGTTCCCATTGTTCATAGGCATGAACACCAATATTGCACATAACATGATTCAAGGAGATTTGTCAAATGATGAATAGGAAAAGAAAGTTACATGAGGCATGCATTACCAGTTGTATTTTTTTGCAAGAATGGTAGCCAGAAATAGATTTATTATGCGCAAGACAATTTCTCAGCACCCTACTTGGCACATTTGACATGTTTAAGCTAATAGAAGAATCTTATGCGCAAAATTAGAAACTTTTCACACTAAGTCAACATTGTTTAAGCTAATAGAAGAATCTTAATCAGCCATGGTCAAATATGATACTATGGAAAAAAAGGTACAAAACCATCTGAGATTGGTAGTATAAATATTCACGCACCTCTCCTCTTGCAGGACACTAATCTCCCTATCAGGATGGGAATTATCATCTACTTCAGAAGGGAGACGTGAGACATCCTCTCTTGCAATACCCGTATTGTTAAAAGTGTTCTTTGGCTGTGGCCCTGTTGACTCAAATTCCTGCTTATTACCATTATATGCGGGTGAATAGCTATCCATACGGTCTGCATCATCCTGTTGAAGACCATCATCTTCATCATGATCCTTTCTATCAGGATCATTGTCCTGTTGGTCTGACGTATCATCACCATCCATGGAACCTTGGCAGACAATCTGTTTTCCAGGAGCTCCATCAGTTATGGGAAACTGATGTCTTGTGGAATTACACAATAACAAGATATTTGGCAACTTGGTAATCAAGTAGAGTGGATAACAACCGTTTACCTCGATAATGGCATCCATGTCATGCATCCTTGGACGCCTTGTATCAATTGATGGCATACGCTCACCATAACCAGTTTCTACTGATATAGGTCTGCCAACAGGCTGTTATTAAATCAAAGAAAGCTAATGAGATGCCAATATGTAAAAACGAAAAATGCTAACATTACAAGTAATAATCCCTGTAAACAGTATAAAACTGGGAGGGATGTGGAGAGGGGTTAATAGAGGCAGAAAGCTAGCGGGATATTTTTGGAATTTGAAGCTGGTTACACGTTAGGTTTAGGTGAACAGCATACAGATTGGTTTCTGACCAAAGTTAGGAAAACTATGTTATGCCAAAAGTTGGGAGAATATTAGTTCACTTGAGAATAGAATTAGAACCAGGTGTGCAGATAAAAAAATTGCATAGACCAATGTACTGACAGTTCATTATCCTGAAATCAAGCAGATTACTGCGGTCAAGCTGCTGAGAATCAAATCTTAAGGATTACAAATGAAAGGAAAAATATACAAATAGATTGTTAAACTTTCTGGTATATTGTAATTGGGTCATTTAGTAAAATTGAATCCTCAAACTATCTATTATGTTAATATTGAGTCCTTAGGTCCTCAAACTTCACTTGTTAGTGTGCAATTGTACACAGTTGTTTTAGGATATACTAGTAACATACTGAGTTTAACACCCAATTAAAACAACTAAAAGTTTGAAAACCCAATCAATGCAAAGTTCAAGGACCTGATAGAATCATTGGACAAAAATTTTAAGGAACGAATTACTAAAAAAACATGAAAGTTCAAGGGACCATTTACGTGATTTCTCCAAAATAAAGCGAAATACACATACAAGAGAGGGCCGGTCCCATGCAGCTGCTCTTGCTAAGTCAGAAGAGCCAGCGTCGACCTTTCCATTATTTGAGTTTTGAAACTGATTATTATTATCTTGGATACTAACTGCTGCTGCTGCAAGCTCTGGTGGAAGATCTGGATCATAATCCTATATTTTGACACCGAACAAAATCCACAAATCTTGTGTAAACAAATGTGTTTAGCATTACAAAATATCAGAAGCATAATCCCAAAGTGCAACCAAATGAGGTACCACATACACCTATATCAGCATACATAAAGGTTACTTCATCACAATTTTACCTGTTCTGCCCTGCCACTTTCATAAACACGAATTTTGCTCTGCATAGTCATCTCAAGCCGGAGTTGATCCTGCAGATAGGAACTTCACTTTAGCTACCACGCGAAATGGCAAACAAAACATGCAACATGAACTCTCAGAATGCTAAACAATAACAAATGTGCAAGCTTGAGAGGACAGCTACCAGTTGTTTGCAGTAATCTCTCCAACTATCTTCATTCAAACCAAAGTTGAAAAAGTCAGACACGTTTATGCCAGGAAGCTTCCATGGTTTTTCTTCAAAACTATCAATATCAACTTCGAATATGGTCCTGAGAATTTGAAAAAAATTATGATAATCTCAAACGAGAATGAAAATCAATTAATAAGATGAATATATATGCTTGATGATAAGAGAATTATTATTACACGTATCAAGCAATGAACTGACAGAAGAATGGCAAAACAATCCAGCTGGAAAAGAATCTGAGCCAATTAGCTGGATAAGAGAATAATGTTTGCACTAAAATGATATGGAATCCCCTTAATCTTAGACAGTGTAAACAGCTCCAGCAAAAAACATCTGAGAATCCAATAAGAAATTGAATAGAAATGATTGTAGGCTTTTTTCTTTTAACAAGAAAGTAACGAACTTTTAGTTAGTCTGCTGTAATTTGCAAAGACAAGCTGCTATGCGAAGCAGATGAAATATAAACATCAAATTCAAGATATATACATTAAGAATAGCACGTCAATTTCTGAGGCCATTGGTTATAAGATAAATGGACAAAGAGTGAGATAACAGAAACAAATAAGCAGATAATCAGAAGTCATAATAACCAAATATCTTTACACTACTTAAAGGGTAATTGATCTATAACACCCGGAGCACCCAGTCCTCACTCACTTGATGTATTCTTCCATGAATTTCTAACTTTGTTTCTTACTCCTTTCCCCATCTTAAGGAGAAAAATCCATGGAAGAAAAATGGTTCCAGACTTCCAGATTTAGAACTACCTCATTCAGTTCCAGTTCAGCCTCCAGCTGTACCTGATTCTGGAACTTAATGCAACCCAATTAAACACCGCTTATCCGAATTTTTACAGCCATAGCCTCCTCAAGCTCCAAAACAGTCCCACAGAGATTGAGTCAGATATAAAATGGAACGGTAGGACAACTGAAAAATGCCCCCAGAACCCATCTGGAACCAATAGCAGCTACTGATACCAACCCACTTCCTCTAATTAGAACATGAACCTACCCCTTAAATTTATAGTAGAGTGGTTTTTATTTGTCCACTTCCCATTTTGCCCCTATTCATAAAATGCCTGGGCAATACAATCTAGAATCCAGGACTCTTCATAAGACACTAAGGGCTAATAACTGGATTCTTAGTACTATAATGGACAAAAGAAATGCACTAATGAAAATAAGGAACATCAGAGCATCAACCATAAAGAGAGAAAACTAGGATACATCTATGTCTTGGCATCTTGCACCTCAGATACAAGGTTGAATGTTCACAACTCGTGTAAAATCATATTATACAATTTTTACAATAAACTTGGTGCGGACTAAGACAACATGTTGGTAGTCCTTGGGAAAATAAACACACTAACAATCATTTGCACTGTGTATGGACTGAGGTACAAATATAATTTCAATCCAAATCCTTGTTTGTTTCGAGAACTAAAATAATTACTTTCAGTTCCCTCCAGGTTCTTCCAAATGATTGTCTACATCTCTCAAGTACTAGAGTCTAGAAGAGTACTTGTACGTATCTGGCAATTCAAATTGTCTAGGATGAGTTTCTTTCACCTAGGCTCACATTATCGCACATTGTACCTCTTTTTATGGCAAGCACCTTAGAGCAAAGCAAAATGTCTCATTGAAGTGGTATTCCACCAAGGGCCCTAAGATGATTAGGTTTGTCCTTTCAGCTATCACATGTATCTTTCACGAATATGATGGTATTGATGATTTGAGATTATGATGTTCAAATTAGAGATTATCACATTAACTTCTATGTTTAAGATTGTTGCATGATCAGTGGTTTTATCATCCATTGCATATCTAACATTTATAAAAGAAAACCTAGAAAGTAATTTATCTTACTTGTGTGAAGGAAGAGTGAAATCCAATCCACTTCCATAACCACGACCTGCTACATTACCTCCCCAAGCAGGAGTTCCATAACCAGGATGGAACCCCTTTGGCATGGGCAAGGCCCCCTTCATTCCTGCTGGTCTCCAATCACCTCTTCCACGTCCAGCTGGAGGCCCCATGCTGATAGGTGGGCGAACTTGACCGGGGATTCCTCCAGGAGGCAAAGGTGCTGCACCAGGCCTCACATACTAAGCAGTTCCCAGAGACAGCAAAGAGAGAGAGAAAATGAAAAAGGGTTAATGATGAATACTCCCAAAAAAGCAAACGAATTATGATGCAGAAACAGCAACCATAATGTTGGTAGAAAGACCGAAAATAATAAATGCATCACATCAAATGATTAGCATATCAACATGTAAAGCAATGTTTTCTGAGTGAAACTAGGCAACTATATTGCATGCACATCAGAGTGCCTTGGCCTTGTTATGCAAATATCTAATGAGCAGACAGCAATGACTAGAAAATTTTCACATCTTATATTTAAGAAGCTTCCACGTTACTAGATATTATTCATAAGCGTAGGTTATTATATTAAAAAACACTGACAACATTCCTCAAACTGCAGTTTGAATTGGTTGAAGCAGAGATAAGATGAACAAGGTGGGGCTTGATGACATCAAACAGTAATTCAAATCCTGACTGCAATTTAACATCAAACTCCATCCGATAATAAATAAGCAAAGGACTTTTTTTTTACTTTATCTTTTACATATAAAATAGTTGTACAGATTGTAAGGGAAGATTCATATTATTCTTTAGTAAGTTATGAAGGAATTGTAATTGTCCAGATTATACAAGTCTGCTTTTTGCTTAGTCCTCGTTAAACCTTGCTGGATGGATGATGATTGTCCCAACTATAGGCTTCAAGGACTTCTGTGTTGGTTAGAGAGGGATGGGAGAAATTTTCAGAACTGTGACTACACAGAAGTGTGATTTTGGGTTAAATGTAAGGTATCACGGTGGGTTTCCAAAGTATAGAGGCTTCAAGGACTTCTGCGTTTCTAAGATTTACTAGACTCCATTGTCAAAAAAGCAAAAATAAAAGCAAAAGAATACTACTAGAATCCTTAGTATTCTTTTGCTCTTCCTTTACCTCGAGATTCCCATCCTATTGTATTCAATTCCCTTTTCCATTATTACATAGTATTTTTTGTTTGATATCCAGAAAAAGACATGCATTTCAGTTGTGTGAAAGCAATAGGGGTTAAGAAGCAAGTCCTGCGTAGAACATATGATAGGCTTCTCAATGAACTACAGCCTTCTTGCACACCTATTCTTCAAGGTCAAATGTGAGAACTGAGCAAGCACCAATATGCACGAAATGCGCATATAGACTGGCTGATTACCTAGCACAATTTTTTGAGTGCTTTAATACTCGAACATATATAAGGGAAACTAATGTATAAGTAAAAATCTATATAAATGTGTGTGTGTGTGTGTCCAAGCATGAGCACCCAGCAATTGGATCATTGTTGATATTACTTTCTGTGTATTCTCGAGCTGTTTTCTTCAATTTTATCTAATAAGTCTTTGGACAGAAAAAAAAAAAAAAAAAAAACTTATCTACTGAGGTTTTGTCCTCCTTGACCATCTCCGTCAACTTGATCAAACAAATAATTTGAATATAAGTTGGACAAGAGCTAGACCCACAATTCAATTAGTCTCAACAACTTGGCATTCATTGATCCAGAATCTCAACATAATAAAAAAACAAGCATCAGCAAACTCAAAAGGAAAAAAATATTTATAAAGAAAGTATGTAACTTCATTAAAAAGAGGAAATCAATAGTATGGTTTAGCATCTCATAACTACGAGATAGATAAAGCTCATCCACAATATTGCTGATCATCTTCAGCATCACTAATATGTGGCTAGTCACTACAAAAGCACTACAGTTGCAGCTAGAATACAATTTACATTGTATGTGCTCATCAAACAATATGCTGACCTTGAACTGTGAAGAGAATGGATGATGGAATGCAGGATTGTTGTATGCAATCTTCGGCTGAGCAGCTGCTGGAGCCGCCCCACCTCCTCCTCCACTTGCCTTTGATACGTCCAACAAATCCTTCTCCCCGTGAGCTCCAGATGCCACTTCCTCGCCACCCCAGTCTTGCTCACCCATCATCCTCTGCGCCTGGTTTTGATGGTGGCCCACATCAGCATTACCCGTGACAATCACCAATGGTTCTCCATCTTCATCATCCTCATCAATCATCCTCTCCATCCCCATTAGCCCATGGCTGTTATCATTTAACACTATCTGCAGATCATCGTCACTCTCTTCACTCTCCCACTCATCCTCAATATTTGGAGCCCTGGGATTCTCCACTCTCCTGGAAAGCCCTGGGATCATCTGCTCTGAACCCATCTCACCAACCGCACCGTCATTGACAAAATTCATAGGATTTCCCTCTCGAGCCGCAGTAGCATACATTTTGTCATCTTTACTCTTAAAATTTTCGTCATTCTCCACCAAGTCCTCGTCTTTACCCTCGATTTCTTCCACAATTATATTAATATCATCGTCATCCTCCATGAAACTCGATTTTTCAGACGCCTTGCCGCGCAACTCCAAACCATGCCCCTTCTCCAAAACCCTAGCCTCAGACCCCTTTCCACCGAAACCATCAATCCTCGCCGCCATCGAGTTCGAAGGCAAATTCAAATCGATTGCCCTATGTTCAGGAAGGGTTTCTTCTCGAATCGAGGCATTCGAACTCCATCCAGGGGCAGAACCGGGATTCAAATTAGATTTTGAATTCGAAGTTCCATACATAATCTCCTCATCGCCGCTATCGATGTCGGGACCGATCGGCCGTCCCTGTGGCGGCGGCTCCTTCCCGGCGGCTGTGGTGAACCTGGTTTGCTCCCGCTGAAACTGAAGCTTTACCTCGTGGGGGCGGAGGACGTCTGTGTAAAGATCTCCGAACTCATCGTCGTCCTCCATGAGAGGTCGGGCTTAGGTCAGAGAGAAGATTACAGGGGTTTGAGCAAACGTAAACGCGGAGATTTCAATTCAATATATATAGGGGGGGGAAAGGAATATGACGAAATTTATTGAAGATCTTGTTTGGAAAATGTATATAATGGAAAAGAATCTTCAAATAAACAGCCCCTGGATACCAAAATTAGCAGTATTGACATGACATCCAGAAAAATAAGGCGGAGGTAAATTTTATTAATATGGTATTGGTAGCTTTTGCTAATACATATACAATTTAAAATCAAGAATTAGCATAAGTGTAGCGGCTGCCTGCTCTCATAATTGTATGTAAAGTTATTAATACGATTTACATTTTCCATGTAAAACTTTTGTAATGTCGTGTGCTTTAATTGTGAGCTAAAGAGTTTATCCATTCCAAATTATGAACCATTGCAACTTGCAAATAACATTTGGCACTTGGGAAACAATTATTTCCCATAAACAAACCCCAGATTTCTACTGAATCAACTCCTAACAAGAACAACTTACAAGTAAATTAATCACATCATAACATTTTCTCACAAAAATCAGAAACTCTCAGATCTTTCAAATCTTAGTTTACATGATCACATATCCTGCTCATCATCTCAAGCAGAAAGAAGACAACTTTGAGAGTAGGAGATCATTCATTATACCAGCACCAAGTAGCAATCCTAAAAATCACCATACCGACGTATTTCACAAACAATCCAAACAATCATGATATATATGCCTAAGCACAAAAGAGCAAACCAGATGGTATAATAAGCATAATTAGACAACAACTATTACATCGCTACTTAATTGTAAGTTGAACCATTAACATATCAAGAACAATTGAACCATTAAAACACCCTGCATCTTTCAGTTCCGACCAAGCGGCAAAGATCTGCAACTATATGTCTCCTTGAAACCCTTCTTATTTGATGAAGTGAAAAGGGAGGCATACACTTCCTTGGTTGCATTGGCAGGAGCTAAATCAGTCGCCTTGAACTTCTTACTCGAGGCTTTAGCATTGCTTTCCGACAAAGTAATGCCGTGTTTCTTCCCAGTCAACCGCCCCACCTCCTCTCCATTCTTAACCTTCTTCGATTTCACCTTCCCTTTCTCAGCCCACACCTTCTCCCACAGTTCCTTAACCTCATCTTCATTCCCATTTATAACAATTTTATCACTCTCCACAAACTCCTTGTGACAAATCAAACACGATGAAGATTTCACCTCCTTGAAACCCTTGGCACTCAAAACATGCCCGCACCTCTTGATCGCCAAAAACTTATTCTTCCCGTTGAATTCGAGGCCCGTAATCGGGCACTGGAACTTCACCTCCCCAGCTTTCTTAGCTCCCGGAATCTCCGCAAGCTCGACCGGAATCATATCCTTCAAACCCTTGATATACCAAAACTGCTTAGGCATGTTTTTCTTCAGCAAAGCTTCGACCAAAGCCTCTTTGTTGAAAAAATTACCCAAATTATCGATAACCACCGGCTGCCTCAACGGCTCGTTCGACAAACTGCAATTTATCCACTTGGAAAGCCGCATCTCATTCGGATCAACCTTATCGGGCTTCTTCACGGCGTACATATTCAGATAACAGTCCCGCGACTCCGCCCCGGTGGCGCCCCCATCGCCACCGCCGCCGTGAAACCGAAGGTGGACGGTTAGGGTGGAGAAAGGGGTAACATGGGGGTTTTGCAATAAGGGAGTGGAATCGGAAAGTGGTTTTCCATTGAGAGTGAAGAAAAAGGAACTAAGAGGGATCGGAGTTTTGGGGAAAAGGGAGGATTTCAAGTGGCGGAGGGTGAGGTTTGGGTTAGGGCTTCGGAGATTTAGGGCACGAGAAGGAATTCCCAGATCTGGAGATTGCCAGAAAATCTGGAGATTTTGCGATGTGGGTTTCATGACTATCAGATTGGGGAAAACAGGAGAAAAATCTGGACGAAATTGAAAATGGAAGATGAAAGCGGAGGAAGGGTATATGCAGAGGATGCACGGAGGGGTAAATAATGGGGATGCCTTGCTTCGGTATTTAACTTATTACTGGTATCCTATTTATATTTTACTGTGTATGAAAAGATCCACTCATATCCAATGTAGGAATAGGAAATAGTTATGAAATATAAGTATTTTGACTAGATAGAAATAACTTTTTCAAATCAACCAATTTATTTATACACATAATAATTAAAAATATTATTATATTATTTACTTCAATAAAAAATAATATTTAGATTACAAGTTATATTACTTACCCTTATATATTATATATATATTATTATATATATATATATTACCCTTATATAAGGAGATATATGAGTTACTCTTACCACAAACAGTAGAAGGTTTACTGTATTATATATTATTATATATATATATTACCCTTATATATATAAGGAGATATATGAGTTACTGTTACAACAAACAGTAGAAGGTTTACTGTATTATATATTATTATATATATATATATATATATAATATAATAATAATAAGGGTATATATGGGTTACTGTTACTACAAACCGTAACAATGCCCACTGTTCTTATCAACATTTATTCAAATAACAAGCGGCAATAAATTTATAGAGCTCTCAACCAAACAAAAAGCCATTATAGAAGATCCCAATTCTTACAATCCACAATCGTTTCTTCCCTCAATTTTCTCTACTCACCATTCCGAATTGAGAGGAGGCCATAGATTGATGAGGAAAAAGGAGAAATCGGAGAATATGCAAATATATCAACGTTGTAAGGAAGACGAGAAAGGGGAGAATAGGAGCAGAGGTGTCAATATTGTTGTGATGAATTAGAATTGCAAATTGAGGGACAACGGCGACGGATTGTGAGAAAGATGATGTTTTAATGTGATTAATTATAAAAAAGCTAATTATTTAGTAACAATACGATACCGTTTGATATGGAACAGAAACTGGACAGTAAAAAATCGGACAGGTGATCCCAACCCCTTAAATTATAATCGAAGTTTATTCGATTTCGCTGCTGGGATTGGTAAGGGTATATATGGGTTACTGTTACTACAAACAGTAACAACGCCCACTGTTCTTATCAACAATTGCCGCTAAAAAAGGAAAGCAACCTCTCCCCAAGAATTTCTATTTCATTTCTCCGGTTCCAATTTTCTTTCCCTTCGCTCTCCCCTTTTCCCCCAACCCTTCGGGACGCCGATAGAGCTATCCCTACCACCGGCGGCCACGATTTCGAGCGGCGTTCCTTGATTTCTCCCCTCCATCGGCGTTGTGGGTGTGATTTTACCGGCTGCTAGAAAACCGAACGGCGTTGTCCTCCTCAACCGAACGTCGCCACCCCTCCACCAGACGTCGGCGACAAACGTGTCGAGAAAAAGGGTCCTTTGAGTTCTGAAACTAACAGGTGAGTTGAGATTTCAATGTTTTCGCTCCTATTTCTCGCTTTTAATTCGTGATTTTATAACCTTTACCCTGAAAATGTAAGTCGAAGAGGGAAATAATGGCGAAACGTGGAAGAGGGCGTCCAAGGAAGGTTCACTCTCCCGATTTGTAAGTATTGTAGTCATCTTAAGTTCATTGATTTGCAATTTTGGAGTGGGTGTTGTTGAGTTCTCAAAATTCGAACTTGTGTTTACGCATTTTTGCTTTGTGAAATTTATAGTTATTATAGTTTGTTTAATTATTTTGGGATCTCTGGGAAACATGTAGTAGGATTAAGAATGCCTTCCCCAGAGAATCGGAACCGCGGATTGTGTGTGGACGGTTCGGTTCCAGAATCATGAAACCGAATCGACCACATCTAGATGCTTAGTTGAGATGTAATCTGCAGTAGGATTTGAGTATCAGTCTTCAAATCCAGTTATCTCTTGCTTGACTTTTATATGCTTTGAAGAATGTGTTTTCCATTTCTTTTCTTTTCTTCAAATGCTGAACCTCTTGTATGTTTTAAATTCCATGTTATGTGTTGATGTATTGAAGATCTGAAGTGGCATTATCTGTTGTTGGTGGCAGAGCTCAAAACATTCCGAATTCATCCAATAAAAAACTCACTCATCCCGAGTTCTTCAAGATTTATATACCTGAACTAGCTTCCCAAGTCATGGTTGGTCCATACTATCACCATCTGTTTGCATTGGATTATCAATTATGATGTTATTTATACTAATTCTATTTCCGTCTTTCTGCATTTAGAGAATTCCTCCCGATTTTCTCGATAGAATTGATGGAAATGTTCCCACATCGTTTACGCTAAAATCGTGGAGGGAATGAAGTCCCTTACTTTAGAACCTTAAATTATTTCATGCAGACAAAGAGAAGATAATCACAAATGGGAACACGACCTTTAGTGGCATATTTCTAGGCTTTTAACAACGCATCAGTTGCTCCATCAGCTCAAGCAGCTTTTCCTTATATATTTGCTGTAAGCAAGTTCTTACAGGTAAGCATTAATAACTGTAGTAATATACTGTTCAAATGCCTGCTTTTGTCTTTCTGGATGAATTTCATGAGTCATGACTTGTTATCCTTTTTCCTTCAACTTACAGTCTGGTGCATACGATCTTATTGGAACTATCGTTTATGAGATCGACCAAAACCATTATCAGAGTACCTTCTACAATGGAACAATTGAGGTTACTGAAGTAGGTGGCATGTTCAGTGTTGAGTCAGTGTTCTTGTTTTGTCTTGCTGTTGCCCTCCTTGCTCTTCTCGGGGTTTGGATACAGAGTCAAATTCAGAATCTCTCCAAGGTGATTACTCTCTCTGAGCTTGTACTCTGTGTTGTTAGTGCTGCAAAGTTTGCCCATTGTATTACATTTTCTCAGTGGTTTCAAGAGTTTTTTCTGTACTCTATTAATGAAAAGAACTGCCTAAACTTGTACATCACCAGTACTGATTACTTGCTGCTTGCATGTTTTCTACCATTGTATAGCTTCTGAAATTGCACAAATCGTTCTTAATTCACTCATCTTGAGATTAGTCAGTTTGTTGTTAATTCCCTTACTTGGCTGATATGGCTCTCCTTTATGATTCATGGTTTGTAAAGATTGGAAGGTGGGTGCCAAAGATCTTCGTTTGAAACTCCAAAGAAAGAGTATGAAGCAAAGTGGGATCTACGCGAGAAGCTCTCCCGTGCACTCTATTCTCGTCTTGTTGAGTCAAAGCCGCCAGCAGTGAGGTAAAAGACTACACATGAAGCCAATAAAACTTTTAAGAAACGTGAGGTTGCAACTTCTGTATCAAAGAAAAAGTTTCAGCAGAAGGTAAAAACCACCATCTTATCTCACTGGTTTTCTCAGGGTGCGTGAGATGAGGGATTGTATATCACGTAATATATTTTAGCAATCTCATCTCATCTTCAGCAACTAGCTTATATTTACGCAGGTGGATTCAGTGGAAAGTTTCCTTCACTCTCTAGGTCTCGAGAAATACTCAATTACATTCCAAGCTGAAGAAGTATGATGATTTATTTTCTGCTTACCTATGGTTTTAAGTTCTATTTGTTGAGGCTTACTAATAGATATTTCTTGTGTTTTGCAGATGATTGGTATTTTGTCAAGGGTTGGCCTGAATTTGTAGAATTATCGGACCTTGCTTCGGAGTCAAAAAAATGAAAATATGTACAAAGCTTAACCTAACTTAAATATAAAAAAATAAAAAAATTATTTCTTTTTCTTTCTGAATTTCTTCTAATTCAAATATTGACATTTTGATTAACTTGTGTGTTTTTTCATCTAAATGTTTTTGAGTTTGTGCAGAAGATAGTGAGAATAACCGAAGCAAGTGGAGAATTGTAAGACCAAGGATGAGTTCCATGGGAAGTATCAACGGCAATCCTTCTTTCTCAACGGTAATGGTAAAGTCCAACCTACATGACGGGCGTTTGGTGAGTTCATGAGCTTCACGTGTGCATTTGCACGTATTTGTGTCGTACTCATCAAGCATCCGTATTTTGTTGATTGACTATGGTGCAGTCTACCGTAGCCATTTTGGGATTCGTACATGAGAAAGAAGATAAAAGAAGGTTCAACAATGGTTACTCTGCGGGTTGGAAATGATGCATGGAGTGTGGATTTGAAGGCGGTTGTTGATAGAGTTATACTTTGCAGAGGTTGCTCCAAGTTTATCAAAGATAATTCTCTCAAAGTTGGGACTAAATGTACTTTTCAACTCATTCATTCTAATCCATTTTCTTTCTTGGTCACCTTTTTCTGAATAACTCTCTCTCTCTTTATGTGGATGTAGTGTGTTTGGATTGGTTAGTTGTAGCCAATAGGGCCAAGCCGGTCCTTGTTCTCTTTAATTTGTAACACATTCTTACTATTGTTGTCTGTAGTGATTCATTATTTGTTGCTTCCAAGTTGGTTGATTTTCTACACAAAAATGGCACATAAGCGTAATAATACACGTGACGAGCAAATAAATTTGGGTTTATTGTTATTTTTATTTCTAAACTTTCAACTTTTTTTAGTTTTAGTGTCTTTACTTTAAAAATAACAAATTTGGTTCCCATATTTATGAAATGCTTGTTATTTTGATGTCTTCTATTAATTTAATAATTAAATAATATCAATAATGATTCAGAGAAGGGTAGCATTGTAAAATCACACGTAATATTTTCTTTAAATAACTTTTTTACGTAATAAATTTTTTTTGATGATTTTTAATTTAATACAATTCATAATTGAATTTTTTAAGAATAAAAACTAAATATTATTAAAATCTTTATAATATAATTTTTTTACTAAGAAAAAAAATATTTATGTATATGGTTCAATTTTATATAAAGATATAATTTTTAGACTTTATTTTAGTATTGTAATATTTGTGTAACATCAAAAAGATTATTTACAAAAATTAAAATAATCTATTAAGTTATTTTAAACATTTAAAATAAATACAAAAAATATTAAACCATCAAATAAAATTAACTTAAACTATTAAATTATCATAACCTATTATTTTAATAGTATAAAATCATTATAATTATTAAAATAAAAATATATTATGAAAAATTATTTTGAAAAAAGTTCACATAATATTACAATTTTACCTTTCTTTAAATCATCATTAATATTATTTAATCATTAAAATAATAAAAGACATCAAAATTGCAAGTATTTATCAAGTTAATGAACCAAATTTACAATTTTTGAAATAAAGACACCAAAATTCAAAAAAGTTGAAAGTTTAGACATCAAAATGCCTATTCACTCAATAAATTTACACAAAGTTCTGAAGTTAGAAAAGAACCAAGCGTTAGATTAACCAATTAACTGGTATGTTGCACATTTTGTCCCTTAAATTCTTAAATTGAATCTACCTCTACCAGCATTTGCTACTCCTATGCATTGATCAATCTCCGTCTTTGTAATACTGAGAAACTGCATAATAGTCGGTAGATGTAAACTACACGTCTATATTATACGTGACATACATTGATATTTTCTAAAAATTCTAGGACACAATATAGATGCTTATACATATTTTTATTGATCTACATAATAAATTGTATGTACTATACTTAAAAAGATAACGATATAGTAAATTCATGGTTTCAAAAAAAGTGAACTAATAATCGAGATTAAAATAACCATTCGAATATAGTAATGAATAAACATACTATAAGATATTCAATATATTCTACTACAGTAAGGGGATTGCTGACCATCATGATCAGCAAACTCCTCCATGTGATCTAATAATTATAAAATTAATGGATTACCACTAAATTTTCTTATATTTCAAATTTATGGACTTCTTCGTGAAAAAAGGGACAAATGAAACTCTTCCTTTTTAAATAACTTATAAACTATAGTTTATTTACCTTTAAAAGGTTCATTTTTTTTTTTCTAATTTACATTATTTATTTTAAGAAAGAAATTTATCTCATTATATTTTTGTGCAAGCTAGTATTATATTGGCATTTCTTAGAACGATTGTTGATAAATGTTTACACAAGGTGCATCTTCTATTGGACCAAATATATTATTTTGCAGCTTTATCTACAACATCATTACTGACACTGTCCTTCATTAAGAGAGAAAATAAAATTTAAAAAATCACAATTTAATTAACGTTTATTCGGTCAGGCACCGCGCTGGCACGGTGGCATATTTCTAGTATGAATAGATGTTTGTATCTCAAAATAAAATATCATTTAAAAAAAAATTACACAGTGATGATAGAATTTTACTTTATACAAAAAAACCGATATTTAGTGGGTTTTTTAATTACTTTTATTAAAGAAATATTTATATGTATATATATTTTTTAAATAACATATTTTACTATATGAGTTTCCTTTTAATAATTAAATAAAAAAATTGGTGAAAAAAGATGAAATATTTGCAAAATTAGAATAATAACTCATGACGCATTCATTATTTACAAAATACTAAAATATTCACAAAATAATGTAAGTTTTTCTTTATAAGAAAATAATTTATAATCCATGTATAAAGACAACCTAGCATCATTATCTTATAATCTTAATACATTAGTATCAAATTAAGTTTATTTAAGTGGGTGTTTAGAGTATTTGAAATTTATTTATAAGTAAAGAATGTCGTTGAAAATAATTAAAAGATGTTGAAAGTGTATGTTTAAGTGGGTGTTTGGAGCATTTCAAGTTTATTTATAAGTAAAAAAGTTGTTGAAAATAATTTAAAGATGCTGAAAGTGATATTTTTAATAGCATATTAGATGTTTGCAAAATATACTCCATACATCTAGGGGTGTCTAAACGGGATCGGTATTCGGTTCCCGAATACCGAACCGAAAAAGTCGGTATTAGGCTACTGAAATACTATTTTTTGGGATTCAGTATCGATATCGGTATTTTATTTCACACTTAATCGGGATTTGGGATTTACCGATACCGAATTCGGTATTAACCGAAATACCAAAAAAAAAAGGAAATAACTAAGTAAGGTCTGAATTTAGACCTGAATGAAACCCGCCGCTCTTCTTCATTTCTTCTTCTTCTTAACTGATTTCCGCCGCAGCCGTCTCGCCTCTTCACTCTTCATTATCGTCGGCCGTCGCCTCCGGCGCGCCACCGGCCGGATCCCCTCCGCCCCTGCAGCCTGCCAACGCCACCGGAAGCCCCAATTTGAATCTCTAGCTTCACATTTTCCTATAGAAAAGACCTCCAAGTATGCTCATTTTTCACCTTTCTTTTACTTCTTTCCCATCTACTCATTTCATGGAGCAATTTATCTGATGAATAATTATGGAAGAAAAAGTACTTTTATGGAATTATAATTTTTTTTTAAATTACGGGATTTTCGGGATTACCGAATCCCAATACCGAAATTCTGTCTCGAATCCCGAAAAACCGAATCCCGAAATGGGATCGGTATCGGTATGAAAATTTTACTGTTTTCGGGATCGGAGTCCCGAAATTCGGTATCGAAATTCTTGATCCCGTCCCGATCGACACCCCTACATACATCCTATTAAAAGTATCCTCGGTACAGAGATTAAAAAAATTTATTTAAATATATATATTTTATAAGTTTTAATTGTATTAAAAAATTAACACAATTTTCGGCACATTTGAGGCAATTGATATATATTTTGGTTTTTTAATGTTGTAATTAATAAATAACCTAAAGTTTCTAAAAAGTTAAAAATTACTCTCTTCGTCCCGCTATTAGTGTCCTACTTGCGTAATTGGGCTGTCCCACTATTACTGTCCTCTTTCCTAAAATAGTAAAAATTACTCTTAAACATAAAATGAAGTGGGTCCCCCTTACTCACTACTCAACCCCACATTTTTATACTCTCTCTCTTCAAAAATCTATCTCTCACTCGATTATGTTCCGCTCCGAACTCAGAAAATTATGATTTTTATCTTTTTGAAAACTTTAGATTATTTTTCAAATACAATATAAAAAAAATATAAAAAATAAAAATCGATTGCCTTTTACTAGCCTTGCAAAAATTTGGATAATTCTCATTTCTTTCCACCAACCACTCCTCGAAAACTGTGTCATTTTCTTTATACAATTAAAACTCATAAAATACACACTAAACTAAAATTTCTTAATCTCCATGCCGAAGTCAACTGGGACGTTATTAGCGGGACGGAGGGAGTATAATTTTCTGAGTTCGGAGCGGAATCATGTAAGAAAAAACTTTTGAAGAGAGAGTGTGTATAAGAATGTTAAATGAGTAATGAGTAATAAGGAGTCCATCTCATTTTTTAATGTAGATTTAATATTGTAATTTTAGAAAATGTTACTTTGTTACACTTATAATAAGATACCCTAAACGGGAAAGGTAAATGTTTTTTATGGGGCAGAGGGAGTATTAAAATCTTAAATAAGTTGGGAAGGTAGTGTTTGCAAATATTTGTAATGTAGTAGCTTATTTTACTCAAAATTAAACAAGTTTTTTGAGAATATCTTTTCTACTTTATGTTGATTTCTGCTATAGAATTAAATAATTAATGTCAATTAATTGAAATAAATTGAACGGAGTTCAGATTATTTTGAACTTATTTGTACCACTTTTTTCTCAACCCGTCCAATGTGAAACTACGCCATTGGTACCCTTTTTCCTGAAATTCATTTATTAAATTGAGTATGATTGTATCTAAAAAATAATTACTCCCCTCAATCTTTTCAGATAGACTTTGTGTCACACAATTATACTTCACTATATGTCACCTTCATAAATCATTTGACATATGAAATATATTTTAATTAAATAATAAAATTAAAATTAATTATGATATACAAGGAGTATATTGTATCACACACAAACACAAGTCTAATCTTTTCTCTCCTTCAACTTATCAAAAATATTCACAAATCATCCCAGTTTGCATCACTAACAGTCAGAAACCATCCTCCACGGCTCTCTCCTCTGCCGCCACCATCCAAATTTAATTCGAATCAAAATCAAAAAATATGGGCTAGTCTTACATAATCAGTGTCACACCCCGTTTTGGAAGGAACGGGTACGGAAAAGGAATGATTGCTCCGTGTAATAAAATCGGCATCGGATAAGAATGTTTTCGGGCTACGGAGCGGGAAAGTGGGAAAGTGTAGATCTACTTCCTTAATTATTATGTTTTCCTTAATTATTATATTTTATATTTAAATATGTTTATGGTAATATGTGTAGCCTATAAAAGGTATGTTTGCATAAGGTTATAGTATCGAATATCAATCAAATGAAATCTCTCTCAAACTCTTCCTTTCTCTCTCGGCTAAATCTCTCTCTCTCTTTAATCTACCTATCTCTCAACTTCTCGGCCATTACCCCTCTCCCTCAATTCTCTTATCATCAAAGATCTTGAAATTATATTACAATTATGTTTCCGGCCGATTTGTTACAGTGGTATCAGAGCGTCGTTCCTGCGACGAGCTGAGGGCAGAATTCCGACAATTATGGGCGGACCACCAATCGATGATGGCGGAACAACAATCGATGTTGGAGGAAATGGAGCGAGAAAATGCTCGCTACAACAGCGAATTACATAGAGCAGTCCGTGATTATCTTAGTAGATCGGAAGTTCGCCGACGTCCTGCAGCCATTCCCGTTCCAAAACCTCCGGCTGTTGTACCGGTCTCAAACCCATCTCCGGCAGCCGCCCCTTCTGCAGCATCAACCCCGCCATCGCCAACTCCGCAGGCACCCACTCCTGCAGCCGTCCCCGTTGCAGCCGTCCCTACTCCGGTAGCTGTTTCGATCCCTACTGCCGCTGATCCAATCTCAACTGCACCGGCCATCGCTCCCGTTTCATCCCCTCCAGCTACTGCCGCTGCGCCAGTCTCAACTCCGCGGGTAAACCCTCCTGTCGCTGCTCCGTTCTCAGCCCCGGCAGCCGCCGCCCCAGTCCAGCCATCGCCAGCATTCCCTCCAACTGCCGAAGAACATGAGGGAATCATTTTGGAAGGCAATACACTCCTCCCACCGTCCAAGATCCGAGTCTTGGGGACAAGACTCCATAAAGAAGGGAGTATTGTCACACCCCGTTCTGGAAGGAACGAGTACGGAAAAGGAATGATTGCTCCGTGTAATAAAATCGGCATCGGATAGGAATGTTTTCGGGCTACGGAGCGGGAAAGTGGTAAAGTGTGGATCTACTTCCTTAATTATTATGTTTTCCTTAATTATTATATTTTATATTTAAATATGTTTTTGGTAATATGTGTAGCCTATAAAATGTATGTTTACATAAGATTATAGTATCGAATATCAATAAAATGAAATCTCTCTCAAGCTCTTCCTTTCTCTCTCGGCTAAATCTCTCTCTCTCTTTAATCTACCTATCTCACAACTTCTCGGCCATTACCCTCTCCCTCAATTCGAAATTATATTACAATTATGTTTACAATCAGAAACCCATATCTGGCTAGTCCTCCACGGCTCTCTCCTCGCCTCTGCCGCCACGACCACAAAATGGCTACCGTTCACCTCCTCAACCCCTACCCCATCCTCCCAACATCAGAACCACCATCTGCCCACCGACGATTCTATCGCAACCCCAATTCGATACTCACCAGCACCTCCACTCCATCACTCACTCCTGCCGCTGAAGCTCAGAAGGAATGGAACAATTGGGGCGATGGATCGAAAGGGTGGTGAGCACGACTCATGTATTGTAACAAAAAATTCCGACCATTCACAATCTGAAAGTTCAGGAATGGACGATGGTGAGAGAGAGGGAGAGAGAAGTTTTAGGGATGGAGAGTGGATTGAGAAGATTTTGTTAGATTTTTCTCAATTTTAGGTTAGGGGTTAGAAACTCGCACTTCTCTTCTCTAATTGAACCAAATTTCCAGAGTACTTATCTTTTCACGTAATTAGGGCACTTCTCTTTTCTAGTTGAAATCCTCACTTAATTAGGACAAATACCTACTCCTTCTTTACTTCTCCAATGTCGTGAGTATCTTCTCTCCCAATACCTTGTTAGATTTTCTCTATTTTAGGTACAAATTTGAAGTACAGAGAATGGCAAATACTTGGTGGATGCTTAAAAGGTATTATGATCCCTTGATTTTCTATACAAGTTACATTCTAACAGTTGAACTAGACTGTATACTTGTGAGATTCTGGAGTTGGAGTTCCGGTTCAATTTGCTAGTTTAATCATAAAGAAAAATGATTTTTAAAGTGTTTTGATTGGTAGGCCGTGTGTAGAATGAAATTAATTATATCATTTAATTTGTGATTTAGTTGAACAATGACCTTGTAAAGTTGTAATTTGGTCAGTGCTCCCAAAGTATCTAGAACATACCACTTGAGTTTAGATTTTTGAAGGTAGAGGTATCAGATTCTTGTTATCACATTTCTCAAGCATGGTGTTGTGTGCAGTTTCACTAATAACAAGTTATAAGCATTGTTTATAAATATGTTGTGCATATACAAATACCCTTGAATTTTTTTTTTTTTTGATAACGAGGAACCCGCAGCCGCTACCTTTGGTGCGCACAGGGTAAACCTCGCTTCTTTGCAATAGTCTGCAAACCACACAAGAGAGTTAAACCACTCTAAGGTGACAGACACACATAGTGTCTCAGTGGGAATTGAACCCATGACCTTTCGATCCCGGACCACCCACCTTCACCACTATACACTTGAAAATTTGTTACCGAGTTCAGGAGTTGGTAGTTGCTTGGGATGTTTTATTGTTATAATACTCCCTCCGTCCCGTCCGACTTATTTTGTTTCTTTTCGGCACGGAGATTAAGATGAGTGGGTGGTTGTGTGTAAAGAGGTAGGCTCCACAAAAAAAAGTGGAAATTTGTGAAATAATTATTTTTCATTTTAAAAAATAAGACAAGTCAAGCGGGGTAATCTAAAAAGAAAAACAAGACAAGTCAAACGGGACGGAGAGAGTATTAGATGTGATGCTGCCTAATGTTTATATCAAATACAGTCTCTATTTATGTGAAAATCCTCACTTGGTATGCTGCTACCAAATGAAAATCATATATAAATAACTACTAAAAAATTAAGAATGGGTTGAGAGTTACGTTGTGGTGGCCGTGTTTGATGGTTGATAAGAAACAATAATAGCTATTAAATCATATGTTTTATGTATATTACTTAATTTTTTATGCATAAATCTTATAAATTTTATATTTTTGCCCTTATACATAAAATATATAAAAAATATGTATAGCGAATATTGCACAGCATATTCAATCCAAACTATTAAATAATAAAATGAATAATGCAAATTTCTTCTTATTTCTTATTATAAGCAGACTTATTGTGTTAAATTTATGTTTAAGATTTCCACTTTAAATATTTCTATTTGCTAGTATTTAAGACCATTTATTCAGTAATCATACTATTTTGAATGTAGTTGTTTTCTGTTGTAAAAGCTTATCAGAACAGGCGATTATTTGCATGCATACATTGAAGAACACGTACGTAACTTCTTACAATTTGCCATCTATACTTTTCAACCACGTAACTAAAGAATTAATTGAATACGAAAGTGGCATACTTTTTTCCGCCCCATATATGCAGAATATAGGGGAATTAAACTTCTAAGAAAATTGCAACTTTGGTCTAAATAATAAATATCTGTAGAATTTTCAATGCAGAATTAATAAGGTTATTAGTACGATTTTTTTAGGGTTTCTGTACTTTTTATGATGAAAGGGTTTGCAATCGTATTTACGTGCATTTATTTTTCTTATAATGGCATAGCACAGGCGATGGGGTTGGGCTAGCAAATATAGGTTTTGGACCTTTTGGTTCAACCTCTTCTCATTTACTGCACCATAGTTATAAATTTTTTATTCAAAATTGGTGGAGTATAAAAAGATTATCATGAAGAAGAAAGTAAAGAAATGCTAAAACATGAGGCCTCGCTTTTACATGTTAAAATAACAACAAAAGTAGTTTCAAATTGTATCGCGATTTGGATAGTATTTGACATAGCTTAAATAAGCTGTTTCTGGACCTTTTCATCTCATAATTATTTTTTTAATGTTTGGAATATAGGTTTCTGCTTTTTTGGAGCTTAAAATAAGCAAGAATAAGAAAGAGTCTATAAGCTGGTGATGGGGTGCTTTTTAAAAGTAAAAGTAAAAACACACTAAAAAACAGATTATAAGAGTGTTTGGAATACTGATTTTTCTGAAATTAAGCTATTTTTTTATTCTAATATTGCAAACACTATTTTTTGCTTAAAAACAACTTTAAACATATGTAGCTAAAAACTGCTTATAAAAGTTATTTCAAACACTGTCTTGGTGTTAGTCACCGTAATACATAATTAACTAGTATGGTTTAATATTTATGATACATTATATATTAGCAGAATTTACTCATTACATATTTAGAATAACGGCTATCCTCATCATTAAAAAAATAGTAGTATGAAAGACTTTTAGAAATGTAAATTATGTTGAAATTAATTTTGAAGTTTTATAATATGAAGAGAATATTATTTTCTAATTCTAAATATTAATCCTCATTTGATAAAACAACTTAAATCAACACTTCAAGCATAAACACGTACTTACCTTATAAGAGCTTTTAGGTATGTATAAGCTAACTTGTAAGTCTTGCTTGGGCTCCTTTTATGGTAGTTTTTAAATTTTCCCTTTCACTCCTAGTGTGGGAAGAAGTGAACTTTAGAAGTACTACTAATTATTTTGAGGAAGAAGTGTACTTTATAAGTATTACTATTATGTTTATGGAATCAAATTGTATTGATGTTTTTTACTTGGTCTACAATACATTTTTAATTAACTATTTAAAATCAAATTTTTGAATTCAGAATCCCATTGGATTCCAATGGAGCAACCTATGATAAGAATGAGACTCTTTTAGTCAGAAAAATATTTCATGATTCTAGTATTTGTACTTGAAAAGAAAGGTCCGCATAATTAATTGTTACTATCAATTTTGAAAATATGTAAAAATAGATGTATGAATAACTTATAAGTTATTCCATAAGCTCTTTTAAACGTGTTTAAAAATTTATTTTTTAACCATAAAACGTTTATATAAGTTTTTCCAAATCACGCCTAAAAATATCACATGAAGTCTGTAGCATTGACCCATTTAACTTACTTTATTCGAAACTGTTGAGAATCAAATGGATAGATTTAGGACCACTTGTTGAACATTATGGTTCCTATACATTAGAAACAGAAACTTGCCTTTTTTTCTCTCAAGGGATTATTTAGTCTTAAAGTGCATTAATTAATAATGATAAAATATCATTTCATAGGTCCCAACTCCAAATGTTGGTTCACACTTCATTAATTAATTCGTATTCCACTTTGGCGTCTCTCAATTATATGGTTAAGTTACTACTTTAAGTACTATACAATTAAACATCTTTAAATTAATATCATTCAGAACTATAAGATTTTATTATTTAAAAAGATATTAATTTATATTAAATCAATAAATTTTAATTTATTGAGAGTTTTTGAATTTCAATAAAATTGAATTTTAATTAAATAAATATAAGAAATTACAATTTTATTTGTATGATATTTAATATTATTTTATAATTTCCTATCTAGAAATGATTATTATATTATTTTGTTGAGAAGTAATGGATTTGTTTATTTAAAAAACAAGTACAACGATATAGTTAAAATTCATTGACAATAAACACAAAAAATACTAAAGATAATACTCTTCCATCCCGCTATTACTGTCCTACCTTTTTAATCGGGTTATTTCGCTATTACTGTCATCTTTCCTAAAATAACAAAAATTACTATTAAATAAAAAATGAAGTGGGTCCCTCCTACTTAATATTCATCCCCACATTATCATACTCTCTCTCTCTCTCCAAAAATCTATATCTCACACGATTTTCATTCCACTCGATACTCGAAAATTTATGATTTTTAATTTTTTGGAAACTTAAGATTATTTCTTAAAATACAATATGAAAAAAAAATTTAAAAAAAAGTTGATTGCCTCAACTATACCTTGCAAAAATATGGATAAATTCTCATTTCTTCCACCAACAACTCATAAAAAATTGTGCTCATTTCTTAATACAATTAAAACTCATAAAACACACTTAAACAAAGTTTCTTAATCTCTGTACCGAAACCAAATGGGACAGTAATAGCGGGACAGAGGGAGTACAATTTTTTTGGGATCAGTTATGCGCAAGAAATCACTTATTACGTCTAGGACTCTTCAAAATTTTATGGTATAGTTCGATAAAACAACATCGTAGCTTTTTTATGCAATTAGAAAAGTTAGAGATGAGATTCAAATTAGATTTATGTTTTAAGAAAAAAGAGGCAACACTATAATATATTTCACAAAATTATCTTAGTGTTATTGGTAATTTTAAATGATTATTAATTTATAATATTGACGAGATCATATATTTAGATGAAGTTTTCTGAAAATTTTTATCTTATTAAATTTGATAAACTTTTTGCACTGACCGGAGTCGGAACCGGAAAAAATATTATCTTAAAAAGATTATTAATTTATCAAGTATTAAATTATAGAGATTCTACTATATATTTCATAGGGGAATGGTTCCCGTGTGAACAACCCTTATCGTGTGAACGTGTGAACACTGCATTTTAAAGACAAACATATTGCACTTTCAAAGTAAATATACTGCACTTTCTGTACTGCACTTACAGACAAATGTACTGCACTTTAAAATGTAGTATCGTTACCTTTAAAATGCATTACATTTGTCTTTAAAGTGCAGTGTTCACACGATAACAAACTGTTCACATTTGAACCTCCACCTATTCCATAGTCCTTTAGTTATTCATTTACAAACAAAAGCAATTTGTGGTTTTCGAAATTAACATGCTGTATGTTAAATTAAATAATTATTTTCTGATAAATCTCATTTATAAATTTATAGTTCACTATAATCATTTTCTCAAATTCTTCATAAATCTTTTTTTTTATCTCGGGAAACTGAGGAAGCATTAACGATTAGATGAATCCCAGATGTTTGTGGTTGCCTCTCTCCCACGACTTTCGAGAACCCTAATTTGACGAAGAGAAAAATGTGAGTCTAACCAACTGTACTCTCTCTCTCTCTCTCTCACACACACAAAGAGAAAGAAATGTCAAATCTTGAGTTGCCTTCCGAAGAAGTAAGAACCCACCGTGTTTTGTTGTCTGTCTTCCCTTATTATTATTATTTATATATATGTATGTGGGAAAATAGGAATAATAGTGCATAAATAAGGTAAATTGGGCAGAAAGAGAGAGAGAGACGGTTGAGTAAGTGCATGGATAGCAGATAAATTTGATTTCGAGAAAAGGGTTCGGTAAGATTGAGGGAGTTGACAGAAGAGAGTGAGCTCAGGCAGGCAACTGTACGTACAGATCTACCTTTGTGGATGCGTGTGCTCGCTTCTCTTCTGCCAGCTTCTCTCTCTTCCGCTTTCTCTCATTTTTCATTTTATTCTCAAGAAAAAAAAAAGAAAATTAAAGAGGGGAGACATTAATCTGAATGAACATAGATGTCAATTTCGAGATTCACAGTCTGCTCCTCATTTTCATCTATATCTTTCTTTTATTGTTCAAGAGTCTTAAATTTTATTATATCTACCTTTATTTTGTTTTATTGATACCCAAAAGTGAGGTAATTGGGTTATAATTTGGAGGAGTTGATGGTCTTGTTCAACGGTGACCAAGTCGGTACGCTCTTTTACTGCTTTGATTTATTTCCCGTGAAGAAATGGTTTCTTTTTTCCAATTCTTTGTTTCATGGTACAAATTTACTTGATTCGGTTAATAATACTCGAGGTAACAAATGAGATTATTTTGAATATATATTCCTATTGATAAGTTTAGTTGTATATATATATATATATATATGATTTATGCATCTCTTAGATTGGGCTTAATTAAACTATTGCTTCCTCGGCATTTCTAACCAAATAGTCGGCCGCTGTATTGTCTGAATTGGTAACTTATATGTACTTGTACCTTTAGTTGAATTCAATTATTTAGGATGCATAATAGATATAGTAAAAAGGTCGAGGAGGAGAAGGTGTGTATATCATATAACGTAGCTATGTTGTAACTGGAATATAATATTCAAGAAATGGGCTTTTGTGTGTAAATCTAGATTCTTGTCCTTAAATTGGCAACCCAACCTAAATCATTTGTTATTGATGTCTTAATGAGTTAGAATTGCAGAATTATTGTCTTGGAAGTCTCGGCAAGGAGGGATGAAAACTCAGACATGGATCGAGGATGGAATTCCGATGACATGCATTATTTGTTCACTCTAATTCCGCGCTCCCTTTTTCACTTCCTTCAACATTAACTACCTCTTATTTATTTAGTACTTTGATACATTCAATGTCCCATTT
Organism: Lavandula angustifolia; assembly: GCA_028984105.1. Lineage (NCBI taxonomy): Eukaryota > Viridiplantae > Streptophyta > Magnoliopsida > Lamiales > Lamiaceae > Lavandula > Lavandula angustifolia. Next base: position 6,186,406 of record CM054826.1, on the reverse strand, counting down.
TCCAAACCCTATAAATCGTTGAAGCTCTACATACTTGCATTTCCCTCCAAACCTGCTAAACAAATTAACATACTCTGCTAATCTCACCTTCAATCCCCTGCTAATTTGTTTCACACTGAAATTTGCAAGCAGTTATATAAAATAGATGATCAATATTACCCGGCCGGCATGGTGACCCAATCTTTGCTACGATGCTTCCTGCACCCACCATCAATACATCATACCAAGTCACGGAGACAAATTCGTAAATAGAATAGGACTGTGAGAATACAAATTACATCAACAAAAGATATTTAGCATTAGAAACCCTTAATAAACAAATGGTAAATAAATCTTAAATAATAATCACATCTAACAATTCAAATGTCAGTTGCATAACCAAGTTGGATAATAATGATGTGAATCAGCAGTCATACATAACTGCTCAACATATACTTTTACCAAAGATAAATTTAATTTACTAATCAACTGATAACAAGCAATGATGACACAGAGTATGCATGCCTCCAAACAAGAAACAATATGGATAATCTGGAATTATATGGATAATCTGGAATATTCACAAACATCGATAATCAAATGCAATCTTTGCCACTCAATTATTTTCCAAAAAAACTGGTAACATCCCATACACCCAAGATATCAATAAGTAATACTCCACTAATCTATCAAGATTAAATACCAATCAAGTTTATTTTGCATAGTACATATAAACAAAAAGCTTGTTTCTAGATGTTCCCTCCCTAGCTGTATATATGAGGCAACCACTTCTAATTCAATATATAGCGTAAAACGGAATATAGAGATTCTATCAAGTATAACCATTAAAAACATATGTGGCATGCACAATCTAACTTTAGAGTTCAAATCGACATGACCTAGAATATGATGTGCATGCACATGAATAATCGGCCAAACCGAGTATAATTGTTTTATGAAATCTTTGATATTTCACTTGAAAGCAATAATTAACACCTAATAAATAAAGGAAAAATAAGTTATTGATTAGTCCCACAAAGTACAAAGAATGGCGGTTATTATTAGCAGACAACACTAGAACTTCTGACATGTGGACATTTTTTATGAATACAATTCAATACATGAAGAAATTCAAAAGAAACATTGATAATATAAATTGGTAAAGGTATCTTTCACAATCTAAAAGCATATATGTTGCAGAGGAATACAAATACATAGCTATAATTTATCCAAATATCAATAAAATATTTAGATTAAAGACTCAAACTGTAATCTATTATGTTTCTATTGTATCATATATAACTCATTACAAACAGGAAACGGATAATGTATATTCACGAAACTTCAGCAAAGTTCTAGTCGAGTACTTAATCATGCATTATGCTTCTAAGTGCTTGTCATTTGTAAGAGAATAGCAAGCTTCTAGATTGTGTTTGAATATACAAATTTTGGTATTTGACAATTAATTTGTCCACCAAAATTGTTATGTAAAATTACTTGATACTAGATCTATTTTTTGGAAATTGATAAAACTTTTAATATGCTTCCAGTATCTCACAAAAAAGATGCTAACTACTTGTGATATTGATGAGGTGCTTGCTAAAAATTGCCTTCAAAGGTAGGGGAGAAAAGATTCAGGGGGAACTTTTCCAGTATCCATGTCAATCGTCGATATATATACTAAGTGCTAAATATGTAGGAATATAAGGAAGAAGAATTAACGATGAGAGGAACACTACATATTTTCTGCCATCCTTATTAGGTATCGATTTCAATGGAAAAAAGGTTTCTCCATTCAAGACACAGTAGTAATCCTCAATAACATTTTTATAAAAGATCCTCATATCCCATGAAGTTGCATAATATCAGCAAACTAACATGTTTTAATGATTTTGTATTTCTACATAGTTCATTACAAATCATTACCCACTTAATTATAAACTTCTCATAAGTTCAACATGTTTAGTTCCAGGAAGACCTCAATCTCACTTAGAGATTAAGCTAACAAGTGATTTTCATGGAAACACGTTCGAAGAGGCCAAAAGATTGAATTAGGCATAGTTGCCAAAACTTTTTAGCAACTCCTGTCTAATAGAGGATATATCATAAAGTTCAAGACCTCGTATGCAAAAGACAACTCTATTCAACCAAGATGTGCAACCGATGATAGCTATATATATAGACATGAGCTTAGTTCTTGTTTAAATCATAAATATTGAAGTGTAGCTAGAACTTTATACCAGGATTTTAGCTTTGACTAATATGCAAACTAAATCACTGCAGAATGTCAGAAGGTGATTCCAAATATTGTCCGAGCGAAAGAAGCAAAATATCCATGCATTTTAAGTTACCAAATGCGAGCAGTTTTCCTTAAATCCTTAAGCCAAACATATATAACAAAGAGGGAAAATAGGGCAAGCCAAACCATCAAATTAAACTTTAAACATATTGAAAATAATGATTATCAGATAGTCTGCAAGTGGTATCCTTCTAAAGTTTCTTCTTTGACCATCATTACACTAATACATACAGTTAAACCTCGATAAAGTAATAACCTTGAGACCGAGAAAAAATATTCATTTAACGAGGT